>OY723320.1:1381348-1786456 GCA_963210315.1 Rhynchopus euleeides | reverse complement strand
GGTTTGCGGGTTTGCGGGTTTGCGGGTTTGCGGGTTTGCGGGTTTGCGGGTTTGCGGGTTTGCGGGTTTGCGGGTTTGCGGGTTTGCGGGTTTGCGGGTTTGCGGGTTTGCGGGTTTGCGGGTTTGCGGGTTTGCGGGTTTGCGGGTTTGCGGGTTTGCGGGTTTGCGGGTTTGCGGGTTTGCGGGTTTGCGGGTTTGCGGGTTTGCGGGTTTGCGGGTTTGCGGGTTTGCGGGTTTGCGGGTTTGCGGGTTTGCGGGTTTGCGGGTTTGCGGGTTTGCGGGTTTGCGGGTTTGCGGGTTTGCGGGTTTGCGGGTTTGCGGGTTTGCGGGTTTGCGGGTTTGCGGGTTTGCGGGTTTGCGGGTTTGCGGGTTTGCGGGTTTGCGGGTTTGCGGGTTTGCGGGTTTGCGGGTTTGCGGGTTTGCGGGTTTGCGGGTTTGCGGGTTTGCGGGTTTGCGGGTTTGCGGGTTTGCGGGTTTGCGGGTTTGCGGGTTTGCGGGTTTGCGGGTTTGCGGGTTTGCGGGTTTGCGGGTTTGCGGGTTTGCGGGTTTGCGGGTTTGCGGGTTTGCGGGTTTGCGGGTTTGCGGGTTTGCGGGTTTGCGGGTTTGCGGGTTTGCGGGTTTGCGGGTTTGCGGGTTTGCGGGTTTGCGGGTTTGCGGGTTTGCGGGTTTGCGGGTTTGCGGGTTTGCGGGTTTGCGGGTTTGCGGGTTTGCGGGTTTGCGGGTTTGCGGGTTTGCGGGTTTGCGGGTTTGCGGGTTTGCGGGTTTGCGGGTTTGCGGGTTTGCGGGTTTGCGGGTTTGCGGGTTTGCGGGTTTGCGGGTTTGCGGGTTTGCGGGTTTGCGGGTTTGCGGGTTTGCGGGTTTGCGGGTTTGCAGGTTTGCGGGTTTGCGGGTTTGCGGGTTTGCGGGTTTGCGGGTTTGCGGGTTTGCGGGTTTGCGGGTTTGCGGGTTTGCGGGTTTGCGGGTTTGCGGGTTTGCGGGTTTGCGGGTTTGCGGGTTTGCGGGTTTGCGGGTTTGCGGGTTTGCGGGTTTGCGGGTTTGCGGGTTTGCGGGTTTGCGGGTTTGCGGGTTTGCGGGTTTGCGGGTTTGCGGGTTTGCGGGTTTGCGGGTTTGCGGGTTTGCGGGTTTGCGGGTTTGCGGGTTTGCGGGTTTGCGGGTTTGCGGGTTTGCGGGTTTGCGGGTTTGCGGGTTTGCGGGTTTGCGGGTTTGCGGGTTTGCGGGTTTGCGGGTTTGCGGGTTTGCGGGTTTGCGGGTTTGCGGGTTTGCGGGTTTGCGGGTTTGCGGGTTTGCGGGTTTGCGGGTTTGCGGGTTTGCGGGTTTGCGGGTTTGCGGGTTTGCGGGTTTGCGGGTTTGCGGGTTTGCGGGTTTGCGGGTTTGCGGGTTTGCGGGTTTGCGGGTTTGCGGGTTTGCGGGTTTGCGGGTTTGCGGGTTTGCGGGTTTGCGGGTTTGCGGGTTTGCGGGTTTGCGGGTTTGCGGGTTTGCGGGTTTGCGGGTTTGCGGGTTTGCGGGTTTGCGGGTTTGCGGGTTTGCGGGTTTGCGGGTTTGCGGGTTTGCGGGTTTGCGGGTTTGCGGGTTTGCGGGTTTGCGGGTTTGCGGGTTTGCGGGTTTGCGGGTTTGCGGGTTTGCGGGTTTGCGGGTTTGCGGGTTTGCGGGTTTGCGGGTTTGCGGGTTTGCGGGTTTGCGGGTTTGCGGGTTTGCGGGTTTGCGGGTTTGCGGGTTTGCGGGTTTGCGGGTTTGCGGGTTTGCGGGTTTGCGGGTTTGCGGGTTTGCGGGTTTGCGGGTTTGCGGGTTTGCGGGTTTGCGGGTTTGCGGGTTTGCGGGTTTGCGGGTTTGCGGGTTTGCGGGTTTGCGGGTTTGCGGGTTTGCGGGTTTGCGGGTTTGCGGGTTTGCGGGTTTGCGGGTTTGCGGGTTTGCGGGTTTGCGGGTTTGCGGGTTTGCGGGTTTGCGGGTTTGCGGGTTTGCGGGTTTGCGGGTTTGCGGGTTTGCGGGTTTGCGGGTTTGCGGGTTTGCGGGTTTGCGGGTTTGCGGGTTTGCGGGTTTGCGGGTTTGCGGGTTTGCGGGTTTGCGGGTTTGCGGGTTTGCGGGTTTGCGGGTTTGCGGGTTTGCGGGTTTGCGGGTTTGCGGGTTTGCGGGTTTGCGGGTTTGCGGGTTTGCGGGTTTGCGGGTTTGCGGGTTTGCGGGTTTGCGGGTTTGCGGGTTTGCGGGTTTGCGGGTTTGCGGGTTTGCGGGTTTGCGGGTTTGCGGGTTTGCGGGTTTGCGGGTTTGCGGGTTTGCGGGTTTGCGGGTTTGCGGGTTTGCGGGTTTGCGGGTTTGCGGGTTTGCGGGTTTGCGGGTTTGCGGGTTTGCGGGTTTGCGGGTTTGCGGGTTTGCGGGTTTGCGGGTTTGCGGGTTTGCGGGTTTGCGGGTTTGCGGGTTTGCGGGTTTGCGGGTTTGCGGGTTTGCGGGTTTGCGGGTTTGCGGGTTTGCGGGTTTGCGGGTTTGCGGGTTTGCGGGTTTGCGGGTTTGCGGGTTTGCGGGTTTGCGGGTTTGCGGGTTTGCGGGTTTGCGGGTTTGCGGGTTTGCGGGTTTGCGGGTTTGCGGGTTTGCGGGTTTGCGGGTTTGCGGGTTTGCGGGTTATTATACTGTATTGCGGGTAGGGGGGTAAAAAATCTGCGGAATTGCGCCTCCAACTTGTGCTACGTTCCGGAGGTAGTCCAGATACACCGTGAAACGCACGGACTCCGGAAACACGCTCAGATTGAATCCCAAATTTTTTGTCGAAAATTTTAATTATTTACTTGGGTGACTCATTTTTGGATTTTCCTTTGGAAAATGGCCATTTTGCCCAGGATGGGGTATTTTTTTGCGGGACCGTCTGCTCCGTTTCCGTGATGGTCCGGTGGCACCGTGTGTCGCACGGACTCCAAAAATGAGTCCACACTAGACACCGACATTTTTGGTGAAAATTTTCATGATTTACTTGGGTGCCTGAATTTTGTGTTTTCCTGCAGAAAGTGGCCATTTTCGGGGGGTCTGGGCAAAAACCCCACTTTTCACCCACGTCAGTACTCGACGACTCATGAATCGTGCGAGTGCACCGTGTAACGTACGGAATCCGTCTAGGGCCCAGTCTTGAAAAATGTTTTTTTTGGCGACAACCTTTTTTATTTTTTTGGGTCAAAACATGTGAAAAATGGGTTCCTAAGGGAAATCCCTGCTATTTTCCCGGTTTGGGCCACGCAGCCAACATGAACGATTTTGCAGAAAACTGATGACCGTTTTCGATCCTGACATTGTGGGTATACCGGGGAATTCACGATAAAAAAAATCGACAAAAAATTCCGAGTTCACAATATTTTCCCACTGGAGGTGAAGTACCCACTTTTCCCCTTTGCCAAACAGGGAAAATGTCTTTTTACAAAGTTCTCCGGATACGGATCTTCGAACTTTTGATCGTAACAGGCCACAGCTGAAAATTTACTGGACCGCGGAATCCGAGAATATCAATCAGTCTTTACAGAAATTAGTAGAAGATATTGCAGAAATTTTTCACCCATTTACGGTTGAGGGTTATTATACTGTATTGCGGGTAGGGGGGTAAAAAATCTGCGGAATTGCGCCTCCAACTTGTGCTACGTTCCGGAGGTAGTCCAGATACACCGTGAAACGCACGGACTCCGGAAACACGCTCAGATTGAATCCCAAATTTTTTGTCGAAAATTTTAATTATTTACTTGGGTGACTCATTTTTGGATTTTCCTTTGGAAAATGGCCATTTTGCCCAGGATGGGGTATTTTTTTGCGGGACCGTCTGCTCCGTTTCCGTGATGGTCCGGTGGCACCGTGTGTCGCACGGACTCCAAAAATGAGTCCACACTAGACACCGACATTTTTGGTGAAAATTTTCATGATTTACTTGGGTGCCTGAATTTTGTGTTTTCCTGCAGAAAGTGGCCATTTTCGGGGGGTCTGGGCAAAAACCCCACTTTTCACCCACGTCAGTACTCGACGACTCATGAATCGTGCGAGTGCACCGTGTAACGTACGGAATCCGTCTAGGGCCCAGTCTTGAAAAATGTTTTTTTTGGCGACAACCTTTTTTATTTTTTTGGGTCAAAACATGTGAAAAATGGGTTCCTAAGGGAAATCCCTGCTATTTTCCCGGTTTGGGCCACGCAGCCAACATGAACGATTTTGCAGAAAACTGATGACCGTTTTCGATCCTGACATTGTGGGTATACCGGGGAATTCACGATAAAAAAAATCGACAAAAAATTCCGAGTTCACAATATTTTCCCACTGGAGGTGAAGTACCCACTTTTCCCCTTTGCCAAACAGGGAAAATGTCTTTTTACAAAGTTCTCCGGATACGGATCTTCGAACTTTTGATCGTAACAGGCCACAGCTGAAAATTTACTGGACCGCGGAATCCGAGAATATCAATCAGTCTTTACAGAAATTAGTAGAAGATATTGCAGAAATTTTTCACCCATTTACGGTTGAGGGTTATTATACTGTATTGCGGGTAGGGGGGTAAAAAATCTGCGGAATTGCGCCTCCAACTTGTGCTACGTTCCGGAGGTAGTCCAGATACACCGTGAAACGCACGGACTCCGGAAACACGCTCAGATTGAATCCCAAATTTTTTGTCGAAAATTTTAATTATTTACTTGGGTGACTCATTTTTGGATTTTCCTTTGGAAAATGGCCATTTTGCCCAGGATGGGGTATTTTTTTGCGGGACCGTCTGCTCCGTTTCCGTGATGGTCCGGTGGCACCGTGTGTCGCACGGACTCCAAAAATGAGTCCACACTAGACACCGACATTTTTGGTGAAAATTTTCATGATTTACTTGGGTGCCTGAATTTTGTGTTTTCCTGCAGAAAGTGGCCATTTTCGGGGGGTCTGGGCAAAAACCCCACTTTTCACCCACGTCAGTACTCGACGACTCATGAATCGTGCGAGTGCACCGTGTAACGTACGGAATCCGTCTAGGGCCCAGTCTTGAAAAATGTTTTTTTTGGCGACAACCTTTTTTATTTTTTTGGGTCAAAACATGTGAAAAATGGGTTCCTAAGGGAAATCCCTGCTATTTTCCCGGTTTGGGCCACGCAGCCAACATGAACGATTTTGCAGAAAACTGATGACCGTTTTCGATCCTGACATTGTGGGTATACCGGGGAATTCACGATAAAAAAAATCGACAAAAAATTCCGAGTTCACAATATTTTCCCACTGGAGGTGAAGTACCCACTTTTCCCCTTTGCCAAACAGGGAAAATGTCTTTTTACAAAGTTCTCCGGATACGGATCTTCGAACTTTTGATCGTAACAGGCCACAGCTGAAAATTTACTGGACCGCGGAATCCGAGAATATCAATCAGTCTTTACAGAAATTAGTAGAAGATATTGCAGAAATTTTTCACCCATTTACGGTTGAGGGTTATTATACTGTATTGCGGGTAGGGGGGTAAAAAATCTGCGGAATTGCGCCTCCAACTTGTGCTACGTTCCGGAGGTAGTCCAGATACACCGTGAAACGCACGGACTCCGGAAACACGCTCAGATTGAATCCCAAATTTTTTGTCGAAAATTTTAATTATTTACTTGGGTGACTCATTTTTGGATTTTCCTTTGGAAAATGGCCATTTTGCCCAGGATGGGGTATTTTTTTGCGGGACCGTCTGCTCCGTTTCCGTGATGGTCCGGTGGCACCGTGTGTCGCACGGACTCCAAAAATGAGTCCACACTAGACACCGACATTTTTGGTGAAAATTTTCATGATTTACTTGGGTGCCTGAATTTTGTGTTTTCCTGCAGAAAGTGGCCATTTTCGGGGGGTCTGGGCAAAAACCCCACTTTTCACCCACGTCAGTACTCGACGACTCATGAATCGTGCGAGTGCACCGTGTAACGTACGGAATCCGTCTAGGGCCCAGTCTTGAAAAATGTTTTTTTTGGCGACAACCTTTTTTATTTTTTTGGGTCAAAACATGTGAAAAATGGGTTCCTAAGGGAAATCCCTGCTATTTTCCCGGTTTGGGCCACGCAGCCAACATGAACGATTTTGCAGAAAACTGATGACCGTTTTCGATCCTGACATTGTGGGTATACCGGGGAATTCACGATAAAAAAAATCGACAAAAAATTCCGAGTTCACAATATTTTCCCACTGGAGGTGAAGTACCCACTTTTCCCCTTTGCCAAACAGGGAAAATGTCTTTTTACAAAGTTCTCCGGATACGGATCTTCGAACGTTTGATCGTAACAGGCCACAGCTGAAAATTTACTGGACCGCGGAATCCGAGAATATCAATCAGTCTTTACAGAAATTAGTAGAAGATATTGCAGAAATTTTTCACCCATTTACGGTTGAGGGTTATTATACTGTATTGCGGGTAGGGGGGTAAAAAATCTGCGGAATTGCGCCTCCAACTTGTGCTACGTTCCGGAGGTAGTCCAGATACACCGTGAAACGCACGGACTCCGGAAACACGCTCAGATTGAATCCCAAATTTTTTGTCGAAAATTTTAATTATTTACTTGGGTGACTCATTTTTGGATTTTCCTTTGGAAAATGGCCATTTTGCCCAGGATGGGGTATTTTTTTGCGGGACCGTCTGCTCCGTTTCCGTGATGGTCCGGTGGCACCGTGTGTCGCACGGACTCCAAAAATGAGTCCACACTAGACACCGACATTTTTGGTGAAAATTTTCATGATTTACTTGGGTGCCTGAATTTTGTGTTTTCCTGCAGAAAGTGGCCATTTTCGGGGGGTCTGGGCAAAAACCCCACTTTTCACCCACGTCAGTACTCGACGACTCATGAATCGTGCGAGTGCACCGTGTAACGTACGGAATCCGTCTAGGGCCCAGTCTTGAAAAATGTTTTTTTTGGCGACAACCTTTTTTATTTTTTTGGGTCAAAACATGTGAAAAATGGGTTCCTAAGGGAAATCCCTGCTATTTTCCCGGTTTGGGCCACGCAGCCAACATGAACGATTTTGCAGAAAACTGATGACCGTTTTCGATCCTGACATTGTGGGTATACCGGGGAATTCACGATAAAAAAAATCGACAAAAAATTCCGAGTTCACAATATTTTCCCACTGGAGGTGAAGTACCCACTTTTCCCCTTTGCCAAACAGGGAAAATGTCTTTTTACAAAGTTCTCCGGATACGGATCTTCGAACTTTTGATCGTAACAGGCCACAGCTGAAAATTTACTGGACCGCGGAATCCGAGAATATCAATCAGTCTTTACAGAAATTAGTAGAAGATATTGCAGAAATTTTTCACCCATTTACGGTTGAGGGTTATTATACTGTATTGCGGGTAGGGGGGTAAAAAATCTGCGGAATTGCGCCTCCAACTTGTGCTACGTTCCGGAGGTAGTCCAGATACACCGTGAAACGCACGGACTCCGGAAACACGCTCAGATTGAATCCCAAATTTTTTGTCGAAAATTTTAATTATTTACTTGGGTGACTCATTTTTGGATTTTCCTTTGGAAAATGGCCATTTTGCCCAGGATTGGGTATTTTTTTGCGGGACCGTCTGCTCCGTTTCCGTGATGGTCCGGTGGCACCGTGTGTCGCACGGACTCCAAAAATGAGTCCACACTAGACACCGACATTTTTGGTGAAAATTTTCATGATTTACTTGGGTGCCTGAATTTTGTGTTTTCCTGCAGAAAGTGGCCATTTTCGGGGGGTCTGGGCAAAAACCCCACTTTTCACCCACGTCAGTACTCGACGACTCATGAATCGTGCGAGTGCACCGTGTAACGTACGGAATCCGTCTAGGGCCCAGTCTTGAAAAATGTTTTTTTTGGCGACAACCTTTTTTATTTTTTTGGGTCAAAACATGTGAAAAATGGGTTCCTAAGGGAAATCCCTGCTATTTTCCCGGTTTGGGCCACGCAGCCAACATGAACGATTTTGCAGAAAACTGATGACCGTTTTCGATCCTGACATTGTGGGTATACCGGGGAATTCACGATAAAAAAAATCGACAAAAAATTCCGAGTTCACAATATTTTCCCACTGGAGGTGAAGTACCCACTTTTCCCCTTTGCCAAACAGGGAAAATGTCTTGAACGATTTGAACGATTTTTGGCCGTGCTCGTAGCATTCCCCGTTGAGGGGGTCGCTATTTCGTGTTCTCCTGGCCGCACGGAGGCATTGCCTTACGTCGCCTCTTCCTCTTTTCCTTTGGTGGTGTGTTGGTCTGGCACAGAGGGCGGGACCGTGCTGTTATGCACAGTGACGACTCTCCCTTTTGTTTTGTGCCCGCCTCCACCGAGATTCGGCTGATGCCTCTCAGACTGGGGGCGGGCGGTCGCCGACCCTTTTCTGTACGAGGTTTTCCACAGGCTGCACACCTGCCCCGCGGCTGTGTGGCAGTCTTCGCGGAGTGCAATGCGAAGGTCTGGCCTGACGTGGTGTGACTATTTAGACTCCAGGTGTCTCCACCCTTCCTGGTCTGGGGAGCCTCGGTACCCAAGCAGTTTTCGGTCATGCCCTGGACCACGGCCGTGCTAGACTCCTGGTGCAGGCACCCGTCATGGTCCGGGGACGGCCCCCCCAGGCAGTTTAACGTCTTACCCAGGACCTAGGAAGTGCGTAATCCGGGTCTTTTTACAAAGTTCTCCGGATACGGATCTTCGAACTTTTGATCGTAACAGGCCACAGCTGAAAATTTACTGGACCGCGGAATCCGAGAATATCAATCAGTCTTTACAGAAATTAGTAGAAGATATTGCAGAAATTTTTCACCCATTTACGGTTGAGGGTTATTATACTGTATTGCGGGTAGGGGGGTAAAAAATCTGCGGAATTGCGCCTCCAACTTGTGCTACGTTCCGGAGGTAGTCCAGATACACCGTGAAACGCACGGACTCCGGAAACACGCTCAGATTGAATCCCAAATTTTTTGTCGAAAATTTTAATTATTTACTTGGGTGACTCATTTTTGGATTTTCCTTTGGAAAATGGCCATTTTGCCCAGGATGGGGTATTTTTTTGCGGGACCGTCTGCTCCGTTTCCGTGATGGTCCGGTGGCACCGTGTGTCGCACGGACTCCAAAAATGAGTCCACACTAGACACCGACATTTTTGGTGAAAATTTTCATGATTTACTTGGGTGCCTGAATTTTGTGTTTTCCTGCAGAAAGTGGCCATTTTCGGGGGGTCTGGGCAAAAACCCCACTTTTCACCCACGTCAGTACTCGACGACTCATGAATCGTGCGAGTGCACCGTGTAACGTACGGAATCCGTCTAGGGCCCAGTCTTGAAAAATGTTTTTTTTGGCGACAACCTTTTTTATTTTTTTGGGTCAAAACATGTGAAAAATGGGTTCCTAAGGGAAATCCCTGCTATTTTCCCGGTTTGGGCCACGCAGCCAACATGAACGATTTTGCAGAAAACTGATGACCGTTTTCGATCCTGACATTGTGGGTATACCGGGGAATTCACGATAAAAAAAATCGACAAAAAATTCCGAGTTCACAATATTTTCCCACTGGAGGTGAAGTACCCACTTTTCCCCTTTGCCAAACAGGGAAAATGTCTTTTTACAAAGTTCTCCGGATACGGATCTTCGAACTTTTGATCGTAACAGGCCACAGCTGAAAATTTACTGGACCGCGGAATCCGAGAATATCAATCAGTCTTTACAGAAATTAGTAGAAGATATTGCAGAAATTTTTCACCCATTTACGGTTGAGGGTTATTATACTGTATTGCGGGTAGGGGGGTAAAAAATCTGCGGAATTGCGCCTCCAACTTGTGCTACGTTCCGGAGGTAGTCCAGATACACCGTGAAACGCACGGACTCCGGAAACACGCTCAGATTGAATCCCAAATTTTTTGTCGAAAATTTTAATTATTTACTTGGGTGACTCATTTTTGGATTTTCCTTTGGAAAATGGCCATTTTGCCCAGGATGGGGTATTTTTTTGCGGGACCGTCTGCTCCGTTTCCGTGATGGTCCGGTGGCACCGTGTGTCGCACGGACTCCAAAAATGAGTCCACACTAGACACCGACATTTTTGGTGAAAATTTTCATGATTTACTTGGGTGCCTGAATTTTGTGTTTTCCTGCAGAAAGTGGCCATTTTCGGGGGGTCTGGGCAAAAACCCCACTTTTCACCCACGTCAGTACTCGACGACTCATGAATCGTGCGAGTGCACCGTGTAACGTACGGAATCCGTCTAGGGCCCAGTCTTGAAAAATGTTTTTTTTGGCGACAACCTTTTTTATTTTTTTGGGTCAAAACATGTGAAAAATGGGTTCCTAAGGGAAATCCCTGCTATTTTCCCGGTTTGGGCCACGCAGCCAACATGAACGATTTTGCAGAAAACTGATGACCGTTTTCGATCCTGACATTGTGGGTATACCGGGGAATTCACGATAAAAAAAATCGGCAGAAAATTCCGAGTTCACAATATTTTCCCACTGGAGGTGAAGTACCCACTTTTCCCCTTTGCCAAACAGGGAAAATGTCTTTTTACAAAGTTCTCCGGATACGGATCTTCGAACTTTTGATCGTAACAGGCCACAGCTGAAAATTTACTGGACCGCGGAATCCGAGAATATCAATCAGTCTTTACAGAAATTAGTAGAAGATATTGCAGAAATTTTTCACCCATTTACGGTTGAGGGTTATTATACTGTATTGCGGGTAGGGGGGTAAAAAATCTGCGGAATTGCGCCTCCAACTTGTGCTACGTTCCGGAGGTAGTCCAGATACACCGTGAAACGCACGGACTCCGGAAACACGCTCAGATTGAATCCCAAATTTTTTGTCGAAAATTTTAATTATTTACTTGGGTGACTCATTTTTGGATTTTCCTTTGGAAAATGGCCATTTTGCCCAGGATGGGGTATTTTTTTGCGGGACCGTCTGCTCCGTTTCCGTGATGGTCCGGTGGCACCGTGTGTCGCACGGACTCCAAAAATGAGTCCACACTAGACACCGACATTTTTGGTGAAAATTTTCATGATTTACTTGGGTGCCTGAATTTTGTGTTTTCCTGCAGAAAGTGGCCATTTTCGGGGGGTCTGGGCAAAAACCCCACTTTTCACCCACGTCAGTACTCGACGACTCATGAATCGTGCGAGTGCACCGTGTAACGTACGGAATCCGTCTAGGGCCCAGTCTTGAAAAATGTTTTTTTTGGCGACAACCTTTTTTATTTTTTTGGGTCAAAACATGTGAAAAATGGGTTCCTAAGGGAAATCCCTGCTATTTTCCCGGTTTGGGCCACGCAGCCAACATGAACGATTTTGCAGAAAACTGATGACCGTTTTCGATCCTGACATTGTGGGTATACCGGGGAATTCACGATAAAAAAAATCGACAAAAAATTCCGAGTTCACAATATTTTCCCACTGGAGGTGAAGTACCCACTTTTCCCCTTTGCCAAACAGGGAAAATGTCTTTTTACAAAGTTCTCCGGATACGGATCTTCGAACTTTTGATCGTAACAGGCCACAGCTGAAAATTTACTGGACCGCGGAATCCGAGAATATCAATCAGTCTTTACAGAAATTAGTAGAAGATATTGCAGAAATTTTTCACCCATTTACGGTTGAGGGTTATTATACTGTATTGCGGGTAGGGGGGTAAAAAATCTGCGGAATTGCGCCTCCAACTTGTGCTACGTTCCGGAGGTAGTCCAGATACACCGTGAAACGCACGGACTCCGGAAACACGCTCAGATTGAATCCCAAATTTTTTGTCGAAAATTTTAATTATTTACTTGGGTGACTCATTTTTGGATTTTCCTTTGGAAAATGGCCATTTTGCCCAGGATGGGGTATTTTTTTGCGGGACCGTCTGCTCCGTTTCCGTGATGGTCCGGTGGCACCGTGTGTCGCACGGACTCCAAAAATGAGTCCACACTAGACACCGACATTTTTGGTGAAAATTTTCATGATTTACTTGGGTGCCTGAATTTTGTGTTTTCCTGCAGAAAGTGGCCATTTTCGGGGGGTCTGGGCAAAAACCCCACTTTTCACCCACGTCAGTACTCGACGACTCATGAATCGTGCGAGTGCACCGTGTAACGTACGGAATCCGTCTAGGGCCCAGTCTTGAAAAATGTTTTTTTTGGCGACAACCTTTTTTATTTTTTTGGGTCAAAACATGTGAAAAATGGGTTCCTAAGGGAAATCCCTGCTATTTTCCCGGTTTGGGCCACGCAGCCAACATGAACGATTTTGCAGAAAACTGATGACCGTTTTCGATCCTGACATTGTGGGTATACCGGGGAATTCACGATAAAAAAAATCGACAAAAAATTCCGAGTTCACAATATTTTCCCACTGGAGGTGAAGTACCCACTTTTCCCCTTTGCCAAACAGGGAAAATGTCTTTTTACAAAGTTCTCCGGATACGGATCTTCGAACTTTTGATCGTAACAGGCCACAGCTGAAAATTTACTGGACCGCGGAATCCGAGAATATCAATCAGTCTTTACAGAAATTAGTAGAAGATATTGCAGAAATTTTTCACCCATTTACGGTTGAGGGTTATTATACTGTATTGCGGGTAGGGGGGTAAAAAATCTGCGGAATTGCGCCTCCAACTTGTGCTACGTTCCGGAGGTAGTCCAGATACACCGTGAAACGCACGGACTCCGGAAACACGCTCAGATTGAATCCCAAATTTTTTGTCGAAAATTTTAATTATTTACTTGGGTGACTCATTTTTGGATTTTCCTTTGGAAAATGGCCATTTTGCCCAGGATGGGGTATTTTTTTGCGGGACCGTCTGCTCCGTTTCCGTGATGGTCCGGTGGCACCGTGTGTCGCACGGACTCCAAAAATGAGTCCACACTAGACACCGACATTTTTGGTGAAAATTTTCATGATTTACTTGGGTGCCTGAATTTTGTGTTTTCCTGCAGAAAGTGGCCATTTTCGGGGGGTCTGGGCAAAAACCCCACTTTTCACCCACGTCAGTACTCGACGACTCATGAATCGTGCGAGTGCACCGTGTAACGTACGGAATCCGTCTAGGGCCCAGTCTTGAAAAATGTTTTTTTTGGCGACAACCTTTTTTATTTTTTTGGGTCAAAACATGTGAAAAATGGGTTCCTAAGGGAAATCCCTGCTATTTTCCCGGTTTGGGCCACGCAGCCAACATGAACGATTTTGCAGAAAACTGATGACCGTTTTCGATCCTGACATTGTGGGTATACCGGGGAATTCACGATAAAAAAAATCGACAAAAAATTCCGAGTTCACAATATTTTCCCACTGGAGGTGAAGTACCCACTTTTCCCCTTTGCCAAACAGGGAAAATGTCTTTTTACAAAGTTCTCCGGATACGGATCTTCGAACTTTTGATCGTAACAGGCCACAGCTGAAAATTTACTGGACCGCGGAATCCGAGAATATCAATCAGTCTTTACAGAAATTAGTAGAAGATATTGCAGAAATTTTTCACCCATTTACGGTTGAGGGTTATTATACTGTATTGCGGGTAGGGGGGTAAAAAATCTGCGGAATTGCGCCTCCAACTTGTGCTACGTTCCGGAGGTAGTCCAGATACACCGTGAAACGCACGGACTCCGGAAACACGCTCAGATTGAATCCCAAATTTTTTGTCGAAAATTTTAATTATTTACTTGGGTGACTCATTTTTGGATTTTCCTTTGGAAAATGGCCATTTTGCCCAGGATGGGGTATTTTTTTGCGGGACCGTCTGCTCCGTTTCCGTGATGGTCCGGTGGCACCGTGTGTCGCACGGACTCCAAAAATGAGTCCACACTAGACACCGACATTTTTGGTGAAAATTTTCATGATTTACTTGGGTGCCTGAATTTTGTGTTTTCCTGCAGAAAGTGGCCATTTTCGGGGGGTCTGGGCAAAAACCCCACTTTTCACCCACGTCAGTACTCGACGACTCATGAATCGTGCGAGTGCACCGTGTAACGTACGGAATCCGTCTAGGGCCCAGTCTTGAAAAATGTTTTTTTTGGCGACAACCTTTTTTATTTTTTTGGGTCAAAACATGTGAAAAATGGGTTCCTAAGGGAAATCCCTGCTATTTTCCCGGTTTGGGCCACGCAGCCAACATGAACGATTTTGCAGAAAACTGATGACCGTTTTCGATCCTGACATTGTGGGTATACCGGGGAATTCACGATAAAACCCCGCGACCACCTAACTGAGGGGGTCACACTCCTGGTGTCTTGTCTGCACACATTTCTGCTGGGAGGGGGGGGGGGGGGGGTGGGGGGGGGGGGGGGGTATAGTGGCCGGAGTCAGGAGCCTGCCCTCCTGGGGATGATGACCTGCCCTCACGGGCTTCATCTCCTCGTCTTCCCCTTCGCGCCCTTCCGCGCCCCGTCACACTCCCACATCTTCGTGACGGTGTCCCGAAGGCTTCGGGCCGCCGCCTTCGCCGTCGGCACGCTCCACAATTTTTTTCCGGATTTTTGTTCTGATTTTTTCCCTTTGTCACCTGTGTGGTGTATGGGGTATCCCTATTACAAGGGGTATCCACCCTGATTTTGGGTGTATACCTGTGTGGTGTATGGGGTATCCCTATTACTTTGGGGGGGGGTCCCCATTTTGTGTACTGTGTCCACCTGCCCCCCCACCCCCCTCTACTCCCTTCTGTTGTCTGTGCTAGGATGTGTTGTGCCTGGAGCCTGTGTGTGCATGTGACTGTCCACCTTCCCCACACAACCCACCATCCTGCCCAGGAAACCACACACACAAACAACAGAAAGTTGAGATGGACCCAGCATGTGAAGTTATCCTTGAGAAGATCCTGAATCGGCTCGATGCTCTCCAGGAGGACGTCAGGGGGCTGAAGCTGGAGGCCGCACGGGCTGAGCGTGAGATTATCTTCCCTCTCCGTGCTGTTGAACGTCACACACGCGCGACTCGAAGGAGCCTGGAGAACAAGTGGGGCGCCAACAAGCAGAACATCTCTGCTGCAGAGGAGGTCCAGAGGAATCTGGCCACTGTCAGTGCTGAGTGTGCACGTGCCTCCGAGGCTTCGAGGGTGCTGTTCGAAGAGATGGAGATCGAGAGGGCGTTGCAGCGCGGGCAGTTCAACCACCTCCACAAGCTGATGGTGCACCTCCACTGCAAGTTCGATGGTGCAGCCCTTGCACTGGCTGATGATGATGACCTTGGTGCTGCTGAGGCTGTACCACCCCCTGAGCTGGATCCAAAGGGAAGGCCCCCCCACGTGAGCCACAACAACAACAACAACAAGGAGGAGAACCTGGGGCACGTGCAGAATCCGACGACTGCCTCGACTGGTCGGGTGAATGATGGGCCAAAGGATGACAGGCCGCCTCCTGACAATCAGCTGGACGGAGGGGCCGAGATGCCGAAGCGCAAGAAGAAGCGGACGATGCCGCAGGGCTCCCCCTCCTCTGTGATTGATCTGTGCTGACTGAGGGGTGTGTAGCTGTAACAACAACAATGGCCTTCGTGACAGCCCCCCCTCCCCCTCTCCCACCCCGACCCCCTTTCCTTGCCTTCTTTCTTCTGCCTTCTTTCCTTTGCCTTGTTTCGACCTCCACCACCACCACTCAACAGAAGATACCGACTGAGGAGGAGGGACACACCGTCACACACACAAACGATGCCACTTCAGCAGTGCAGCCGATGCCTTCATCATGTCATCAACCTCAATCAACATCGCCGCCGGTCAAAAAGCTGCAGGGCGACGTGCCCGCACTGCCATGCCACCTTCGCAACAAACGGAGCACTTTCTGCTCACGACTGCACTTCCAAACCCGCTGCCCAGAATTGTTTCCCATGCGAGCGGTGTGGGAGACCCTTCGGCCGGAGGTCCGAACTGACGCTGCACCAACACGCCTGTTCCGATTCATGCCAGTGGTGCCTTGAAAAGTTCTCCGGCAGAAGGGACAGGCACGAACCCTTCTGCCTGTTCATCCACACAGGGGCGCTGGACTGGCGGGCAAGGATCGATCCCTCCGATGTCCCTGCCATCACAACGGCCGCGAAGCACGTCTACCTCCAGAGGGTGGGCTTCGGAAGGGTCCTCTTCAAGAACACCCCTCCTGAATCGGATCCCTCGGAGTCCCTCCCCCCAGGTTCGCTGCTTGGCATCACCGGGCACGAGAAGAGAAGGATGCAGGAGCTGGGGGCAGAAGTTGCAGCGTTCGACCTCGACGACAGCCAGCTGCACCTTGCCTCCTCGACTGCAGCCGACATCCTGCATCACCAGCTGGATCACCACCCCGAGCTCTTCTCAGAGCGCATCGACAGGATCCGTCGGTTCCTCCGTGCCCTGCAGCAGTCAGCGCCCTTGGATTCAACGAAGTTCCGCGGTGCGTGCCGTCTGGAGGACTTCGTCGATGGCAGTGTCACAGCGGACTACCTCGGGGCGGTCGTGCCTTGTTCCGCTTGCGATGCGCTTGTCTTCCCGTTTGAGCTGCTGCGCAACTCGACCAAGGGGAAGTTCTGCTGCAAGGGCGGTTCCCTCAAGCTGGACCCAATCAAATACGTCAACGACACCCACGAAGCGGACTTCTCCACACAGGAGTTCCGTGACAATGCCTACATCATCAACAGCTACTTTCAGCTTGCTGTTGCCAGGCATTCCGCGCACAAGAGCTTTGCAGGAATGTCCGGGCTGCGCACGGTGACGCTGAAGGGTGTCGGGGTGAAGAAGCTTCTGTCTGTGGCATCCGATGCACAGGTCCGCAGGAAGCAATGGATCTTTGCTGGGGAAGACACCGCCGCCTCTGTCATCGAGGGGCTTGGTGGTGCCAAACAGAAGACGTCCATCCTCCACCTCTACCCTGTCGTTCAGCAGCTCCTCCTGACACACAACGAGTACGTCCGTCTGTACAGGTCCGCTGGGAACCTCCTCGACAACACCAACCACTCCAACACCAGCATCCTGATCCATCTCGATGAGGTGCGAGGGCAGGAGAAGAAGGGCGACGAGTACGACAACGCCTTTGCGCGCCAGGAGCTGCGAGCAGTCTACACCGTCGACAAGGGGGAGCAGCGCCACGGTCTGCCCCAGTGGAGCGCCTACAACCTCTGTGGTGGGGAGGAAAAGGTGGTGAACTACATGTCTCGGTTCTGGGAGCCGATGATGTTCCCCCTCATTCACATCCATGCCGACAGCAGCGTTGGCTGGCGTGTCTACAAGGAAGCTGACGGGCTGCAGGACGGGCAGTACTCCAAGGTCTCCGCGCAGGACTACGGGGCCTTCCACCTCTTCCACCGGCACAACAAGCCAAACCCGGCGCTGGCCATGAAGAAGCTGACGGAGCTGTTCATCCTGCAGATGGCTCTTCGTGCGATCGAGCAGCGCGTTGGCTACATGTCTCTGGGGCTGAAGCAGTTTCGGTTCGACACAACGACCAACCTCCGGCAGCGAATCAACAACGCAGCGGCAGCCGCGCCACAGCCGTGCACCAACGTGACCATCCCCATGGGGTCGAGCTTCCAGCGAAGCAAGAGGGCGCGTGACGAGAGCCTCAACGACGCGCTCGCTCTCAACAACCGCCTCGGCGCGCCCGACTACTTCGTCACGCTGACTGCAAACCCACACTGGCGCGAGATCACCGAGAATCTTTGCCCTGAGGAGCGGCCGTGCGATCGGCCCGACCTCATACACCGAGTCTTCAACGGAAAGGTGCGTGCCCTGGTCGTGGCCATTCGGGATAACAATGTGCTGGGGATGTGCGAGGCATTTGTGTATGCGGTCGAGTACCAAAAGAGAGGGCTGCCACACATCCACATGCTGGTCTGGGTCGTGAGCGACAACAAGCCGAAGACGACTGTTGTTCTCGATCAGATCGTCAACGCGCAGCTCCCCGATCCGGACACACAGCCGCTTGCCTTCAAGCTGATCTCGGAGACTTGCGTGCATTTGATGTGCGACAAAATCCCGTCGGCCAGGTGCAAGGTGAAGAGCACAAAGACTGGGAAGTCCGAGTGCAAGTCGAACTTCCCGAAGCCGTTCCAGGAGGTGTCCATCATCGATTCGAATGGGATCTACTGCCTCCCGCGGAGGCCCAACAATGGCCGCAAGACGGTTGTCCCACCGTCGACGGTCAAGAACAGGCACCTCCATGAGAAGGACAACAGGTACGTGGTGCCCCACAACCTCTACCTCTGCTGCCTGATGAACGCACACGTGAACGTGAACCCCGTCTCCTCCATCAAGGTCGTCCACTACCTCTTCAAGTACCTCTACAAGGGCGAGGCTGACGCAAAGGTTTCAACGTCAGTCAAGAGGGACACCACCACCAACAACAACAACAACAACAACAACACCAATGCTGCGCCTGTCAACGAGCCTCTCCACTACATGCAGGGCGTCTACATGGGGTCCACCGAAGCTGCTGGGTACCTCCTGCACACAAGCATGTCCAAGGTGTGGCCCTCTGTCACGAGGCTCGACATCCACCTGGAGGGGCACGAGCGGGTCTTCTTCGATGACGGTGCTCCTGACACGGCGGAGAATCTGCAGAGCGCTGTCGACAAAGCCAAGTCTTCTCTTCTCGCCTGGTTCGATGCCAATGACAAGTGCAAGCGCAACGTTGGCAACTTTGAGGGGATGACGAGCCTCAGGTACCCGGAAGTGCCGGAGTTCTTCGCCTACAACCGCCAGACGAACACGTGGGCGCTGAGACAGGGGGTCGTCTGGGACGCAACATCGGAGAGCTTTACGAGCACAGACCGCAGACGTCGCGACTTCCGTCTGTGTGGGATTGGAAGGATGAGATGGACTCCTCCGAAGGACATTGAGCTGCAGCTCCTTCGGTGCATCCTCGGCACAAAGAAGGGAGCCACAAGCTTCCAAGACCTCAAGACGGTCGCAGTTGTGAACGACTTCGGGGTTGTTGAGCAGGTCGTGTGCGAGACGTTCAAGGAGGCAGCCGAGAAGATGGGGCTTCTGGAAGATGGCGAACTCTTTCAGAAGACGATGGAGGAGGTGATCCGTACAACGATTTCCTCACGCTGTGTGCGGTTCACACTGGCGATACTGCTTGCCAACTTCGATGTCCCGGAAGCTGCCGTCAGGGAGGTGTGGGAGAAGCACAAGTACAACATCTGCAAGCCTCCGGAGAAGTCGAGGGCGCGGCAGGAGCTGATGGTGGAGGAGGTCACCCCTGCGGAGGAAGCCCTTGCCCTTCTCGACATTGAGAAGATCCTGCTGAGCAACACCAACACCCGCGAGAGGGAGGAAGGGCAGGGAATCCTCCCCCTCTTCGGACTCCCTCCCGTTGCGCTGAACCAGAGCGACATTGACACGGCGCGGTTTGGGAAGGAAGCGTGGGTTTTGAACGATGAAGTACGACCCGGAGCAGCAGTGGCAGAAGTACCGCTCCATGGCTGGACAGATGGATCGGGATGGGGAGCAGGCCCGCCACATCATCACCCTCCGCGATGCTGTGGCAAACAAGACGGGTGGCCTCTACATGATCCACGGTGCCGCTGGGACTGGGAAGACGTTTTGGTACTCCTGCCTTCTCGCCTGGGGCCGGAGCCACAGGGGGCAGGATTACAGGTCAGAACAAACGGGCGAAATTACACATCACAACATCTGCCTGGCTGTTGCATCGTCTGGGATTGCCGCAACGCTGCTCGAAGGGGGACGCACCGCGCACAACAGGTTCAAACTTCCCATCAACAACCCCGAGGACAAGCGGTACTGCATCCTCTCCAACGTTCAAGAGGAGCTGATCCGTCGAGCCGACCTCATTGTGTGGGACGAAATCGTGATGGCACATCGGTTTTACCTTGAGCTCCTCGACCGAACCTGCCGGCACGTGCGTGGGGACCTCTCGCCCCCCTTCGGTGGGATCACGGTTGTTGTTGGGGGCGACTTCCGCCAGACCCTCCCTGTGGTCAAGAATGGGACAAGGCTGCAGACGATCGCCGCCTCGATTCACATGTCGGAGCTGTGGGGGGGCTGCCACAAGCTCCTGCTGACCAAGCAGATCAGGCAGCAGAACGCCGAGTTTGCCACGTTTCTGTCAACCATCGGGTCTGCCCAGGGCAACGACGAGCAGGATCAGATCCGCCTCCCCGCTGTCATGACGCATTCGAAGGGGGCGCCGTACACCGCTGATGACCTCGTCAACTTCTCCTTTCCTGAGCTGCCGAAGGGTGTTGTGGGCAACTCGGTGATCATGACTCCAACAAACAGCCGGAGGGGCGAGCTGAACGCTGCCTGTCTGCAACAGATGCCTGGCGAGAGCGTGCACATCCTTGCGAAGAACGTCGTCCCCGAGGACTGTGCTGTTGACGTCGGCGTTGCAAACGACTTCAACGACCCGAGCTTCCCACTCAACGACTTGGAGGTGAAGATTGGGTGCCCCGTCATCCTTCTCAAAAACCTCAACCCGCCCGACGGGCTGTGCAACGGCACCCGGATGATCGTCAAGAAGGCCTCGCAGTACTCCCTGATGTGCTGCTCCGTCGATGACCCTGCGAAGGAGTTCAACATCCCCCGCACCAGGAACGAGCCAGACGAGAAGAAGGCCGGCTTCTCCTTCTTCAGGTTTCAGATCCCTGTTGCCCTCGCCTTCTCCATCACTGTCAACAAGGCGCAGGGGCAGACGCTTGGGAAGGTCGGCCTTGACCTGACGAAGGGCCAGTGCTTCACGCACGGGCAGCTGTACGTTGCGATGACGCGGGTCCGTGATCTGGGGAGCATCCGTGTCGCCCTTCCCCTCAACGCACAGGACAGCATGCGCCCGTATCCTGTCAGCAACCCTGTGTTTCGTGAGGTGCTGGCAGAGGTCCGCGACTGTGGGATTGACATGGCGCAGAAGCTGACGGACAGTGAGAAGGACTTCATCCACAGGATGCACTACCGCGAGCAGACGGACATCGACTACAGCCGAAAGATGCAGGCCGGCTGTGACCCTCCCCCACAGGGCCATGAAGATCTGCACGCCCCGTTGCAGGGATACGACCCGTACCTCTTCGAAGATCCAGACGACTACAACAACGATACCAATGCTGCTGCTGAAACTGCTGATCGTGTTGAGCAGGACATGGCGCCCGAAACGCCTCCTCCTTCTCCTCCTCCTTCGCCGCCTTCACCACCTTCGACTACTTCGCCCAACAAGAGGAAGCAGCAAGACGATGCAGGAAAGCAGGACAACAATTCTACACCGCCCAAGAAGTCTCGAACCCACCAAAGCAGACCGCCCGCTGTGTCCTCAACTCACCATGGCATCCGCTTCGGCAACAAGCTGGAAGAAAGAATGGCAGTGTGCGATCTCAGTGCTCTGAACGTGAGGGGTGATGGGAACTGTATGTTTCACGCGATTCACCAGTATCTAACAGGGGAGGTGGATGGGGGGTGTCAGCTGCGTCTCAATGTTGGGGCCTTTGTGGGCGATGCCGTTGACAACCGCATTACGACTGAGGGGCCTCACCACGAGAACATCCTCACGGTCTCCCTCAAAAATGACCTCCTCAATCTCGGAAGGTATGCTGAGGGACTGGAGATTATGGCAACGGTAGAGTATCTTCGCGTCCTCGTCACTGTGTGTCATGAAATGTACGACGCAACAGACCATGTGGGTTACATGTCTTTCTTTCCTTGTCACACCCAAGAGAGGGGGGATGATGTCCTCACTGTGTTCCCCCCAGACAGAAGGGTGTTGTTGATAAATCTGGGCAACAGGGGGTTTGGGGATCACTATGTCATTGGCCTGGCAACAGATGAAAACAAGTTACAGGCACACAGGCATGGCCTTCAAAACGCCCACTATCCCGCCACCTATCATCCCGACCACATCATTCCCTTCCCTGCCATCTGAGAGCAGCAGTTCAAGAAGATGAGCTGATTCGATGGCTTTCTTTCTTTCAGTCTTCAGTTTCGTCTTTATCGGTTTTGTTTCTGTGTACAGATGGGTTGGGTGGGGTGGAAGGGCAAAACAACGTGAGAAAAAGAAACAAAAAAAACACAGCCAAAAAGCACCACACCAGACCTGGTTGATTTGCCAAGAATCGATTGGGGGGCGTCCGTCCTGGCAGACGGGTGAAAGGAGCAGCCATGGCAGTAAGAGAAGATACATGCCTCGATCCCCCCCCCCCCCCCACCCCACCCAGCCCCACCCCCTTTCCCCCCCTCGACTCAACGCTGTGACATTGTACTTCTTCTTGCACATGTTGTTCACACACACACACAGCATCACCCTTCAGGTTTGAACACAACTACAACACAATGGGGAGGCAGCTGGACAAGCTGCTGGAGTCGGGACAATACACGATACGTATCATCTCTCCATCACAGATCTCCATCCGAAACATCAAGAATGGTCTCCCGATGCCAGTCCCGTACGCGCTCACGATGGAGCTCAAGGCTGAAGAAGAAGCGAGGGAGTGGAGGGAGGAGTGGCAGGGGTTCCAGAAGGAGATCTTTGGGGAGGATCCGGATGCCGATGACTCCCCCCTGGATGCTGATGAGATCGTGTCCCAGATCCGGGCAGCGGCAGACCATGGGAAGATGATGGATGCAAGGACCGACATGGGCCTAATAGACGACCCCATCGAAGATGACGAGTACATCGTCTTCTTGGAGCATCAGCGCAACAATCTGGACGATGGGGATGATTCTGATGACACAGCTGATGATGGGGAGGATTCTGACGACGAAAGCGGGATCTATCTGACATACGTGCCACCCATCGACCCTGTCCCAAATTCGGTGACTGTTCTTGTTCCTCAAGAGAACAGTGACAAGGCTCCACAACCGAACAAGGAGGAGATCAACGTGCAGGATCTTCTGGCAAGTCTGTACAGCATAAGCTGGCCTCTGTCAGCACTGGAGCCGGCCGGCGACAATCCCGAGCTGGCGGCTGTCTGTCCTGAGAGCAAAGAGGGAGAAGAACAGGCTGACGACGGTGCCGAGCTGACAGCTGTGTCTCGCCCTCTTCTGTCCTCACTCCTGACCCCTCGGATGGGAACAGAAGAGCCTGGAAGACGCGTGCGTGTTGAAACAGTCACAAGATACGAGAAGAGGTGGGACGACGAGGTATGCCATGCACACACGATTCGATACTCAATCACCACACACCAATCAGATCGTCTGCACGAGATGTCTCTTTGCCTTCAAAAACACCGCCGCATACAACAAGCACAAGGAGGGGTGCCTCCAGTTCTGCAGATCATGCGGAGCGGTTGTCGGCAGGAAAAGCCACAAGTGCCGTGCTGGAACGAAGCGGAAGCATGAGAGGGACAGACGGTTCCTCAAGGGGCGGGACATGTGGGAGGTCAGGTGGGGGACGCCATAAAAAAACGGTGTGTGTGATGTAAAAATACAATAACAAAACATATACAAAAGGTTGCACCGCCGAAGGTAATCGACAACACATCAGGGTATTGTTGATGCACGAAGCTGAAGGCGTGTGACTTGGGAAGGAGAGAGGGAGGGGGGCGGGAAAGGGAAAATAAAAAAGAAACTGAAAGCCCTACACCAACCGGCTCGATACCTGGGAGTGTCGAAAAGGGGGCGTCCGTTTTGGCCAACGGGTGAAATGAGCAGCCACAGAATCAAGCGACAGAGCAGTGACAGACACGGACAAGACACGTCCGACCCAGCCCCCTCCCCACGAAATCATTGCAGGACGACACACAAATACAGCAACACACTCACACCAAGCATACACCTACCACCAGCGCAGTAAGGTAGCAACGGGTGCTTACACTTCTAGTGCGGGTTTGCGGGTTTGCGGGTTTGCGGGTTTGCGGGTTTGCGGGTTTGCGGGTTTGCGGGTTTGCGGGTTTGCGGGTTTGCGGGTTTGCGGGTTTGCGGGTTTGCGGGTTTGCGGGTTTGCGGGTTTGCGGGTTTGCGGGTTTGCGGGTTTGCGGGTTTGCGGGTTTGCGGGTTTGCGGGTTTGCGGGTTTGCGGGTTTGCGGGTTTGCGGGTTTGCGGGTTTGCGGGTTTGCGGGTTTGCGGGTTTGCGGGTTTGCGGGTTTGCGGGTTTGCGGGTTTGCGGGTTTGCGGGTTTGCGGGTTTGCGGGTTTGCGGGTTTGCGGGTTTGCGGGTTTGCGGGTTTGCGGGTTTGCGGGTTTGCGGGTTTGCGGGTTTGCGGGTTTGCGGGTTTGCGGGGTTTGCGGGTTTGCGGGTTTGCGGGTTTGCGGGGTTTGCGGGTTTGCGGGTTTGCGGGTTTGCGGGTTTGCGGGTTATTATACTGTATTGCGGGTAGGGGGGTAAAAAATCTGCGGAATTGCGCCTCCAACTTGTGCTACGTTCCAGAGGTAGTCCAGATACACCGTGAAACGCACGGACTCCGGAAACACGCTCAGATTGAATCCCAAATTTTTTGTCGAAAATTTTAATTATTTACTTGGGTGACTCATTTTTGGATTTTCCTTTGGAAAATGGCCATTTTGCCCAGGATGGGGTATTTTTTTGCGGGACCGTCTGCTCCGTTTCCGTGATGGTCCGGTGGCACCGTGTGTCGCACGGACTCCAAAAATGAGTCCACACTAGACACCGACATTTTTGGTGAAAATTTTCATGATTTACTTGGGTGCCTGAATTTTGTGTTTTCCTGCAGAAAGTGGCCATTTTCGGGGGGTCTGGGCAAAAACCCCACTTTTCACCCACGTCAGTACTCGACGACTCATGAATCGTGCGAGTGCACCGTGTAACGTACGGAATCCGTCTAGGGCCCAGTCTTGAAAAATGTTTTTTTTGGCGACAACCTTTTTTATTTTTTTGGGTCAAAACATGTGAAAAATGGGTTCCTAAGGGAAATCCCTGCTATTTTCCCGGTTTGGGCCACGCAGCCAACATGAACGATTTTGCAGAAAACTGATGACCGTTTTCGATCCTGACATTGTGGGTATACCGGGGAATTCACGATAAAAAAAATCGACAAATAATTCCGAGTTCACAATATTTTCCCACTGGAGGTGAAGTACCCACTTTTCCCCTTTGCCAAACAGGGAAAATGTCTTTTTACAAAGTTCTCCTAAACGGATCTTCGAACTTTTGATCGTAACAGGCCACAGCTGAAAATTTACTGGACCGCGGAATCCGAGAATATCAATCAGTCTTTACAGAAATTAGTAGAAGATATTGCAGAAATTTTTCACCCATTTACGGTTGAGGGTTATTATACTGTATTGCGGGTAGGGGGGTAAAAAATCTGCGGAATTGCGCCTCCAACTTGTGCTACGTTCCGGAGGTAGTCCAGATACACCGTGAAACGCACGGACTCCGGAAACACGCTCAGATTGAATCCCAAATTTTTTGTCGAAAATTTTAATTATTTACTTGGGTGACTCATTTTTGGATTTTCCTTTGGAAAATGGCCATTTTGCCCAGGATGGGGTATTTTTTTGCGGGACCGTCTGCTCCGTTTCCGTGATGGTCCGGTGGCACCGTGTGTCGCACGGACTCCAAAAATGAGTCCACACTAGACACCGACATTTTTGGTGAAAATTTTCATGATTTACTTGGGTGCCTGAATTTTGGATTTTCCTGCAGAAAGTGGCATTTTGGGGGGGTCTGAGCAAAAACGCCCACTTTTCACCCACGTCAGTACTATCCCAGCCCGGCCCCTGCTAACTTCTCAAGTGGCACCAGCAGGTAGGTATGCGTGTGACTTCACAGGTGTACAACGACCCTGTGAGTTCTTGAGAAGAGTCAGACGACTGACGGGTGCTTACGGGTGCTTACGCCTGAACATCCTGCCTGCAGCCCTGTGTGGCAGTCTTGTTGACTGGTGCTGCAGTACACGGGTCGGCGGGCCGTGGCCCGGCGGTGGCGGGAGGCCAGGCGGAGAGGAGGGGCGCGAAGCGCCCCGACGCGAAGCGGCCGACCGCCACCGCCGGGCCACGGCCCGCCGACCCGTGTACTGCAGCCCACCAGTCAACAAGGCCGCCACAGGTTAGCAACAAAGCCACCGTTGCTGGAGGTCACTCGGGTGACGAGATGGCATTCCTCACCACACCTTTGCTGTGACGCAGGATGGTTCGACACGGGTGCTTATATTTCTAGTGCGGGTTTGCGGGTTTGCGGGTTTGCGGGTTTGCGGGTTTGCGGGTTTGCGGGTTTGCGGGTTTGCGGGTTTGCGGGTTTGCGGGTTTGCGGGTTTGCGGGTTTGCGGGTTTGCGGGTTTGCGGGTTTGCGGGTTTGCGGGTTTGCGGGTTTGCGGGTTTGCGGGTTTGCGGGTTTGCGGGTTTGCGGGTTTGCGGGTTTGCGGGTTTGCGGGTTTGCGGGTTTGCGGGTTTGCGGGTTTGCGGGTTTG
The DNA here is from genome assembly GCA_963210315.1 of Rhynchopus euleeides. Classification (NCBI taxonomy): domain Eukaryota; phylum Euglenozoa; class Diplonemea; order Diplonemida; family Diplonemidae; genus Rhynchopus; species Rhynchopus euleeides. The sequence continues at coordinate 1,760,238 of OY723320.1, read as the reverse complement.
CGGGTTTGCGGGTTTGCGGGTTTGCGGGTTTGCGAGTTTGCGGGTTTGCGGGTTTGCGGGTTTGCGGGTTTGCGGGTTTGCGGGTTTGCGGGTTTGCGGGTTTGCGGGTTTGCGGGTTTGCGGGTTTGCGGGTTTGCGGGTTTGCGGGTTTGCGGGTTTGCGGGTTTGCGGGTTTGCGGGTTTGCGGGTTTGCGGGTTTGCGGGTTTGCGGGTTTGCGGGTTTGCGGGTTTGCGGGTTTGCGGGTTTGCGGGTTTGCGGGTTTGCGGGTTTGCGGGTTTGCGGGTTTGCGGGTTTGCGGGTTTGCGGGTTTGCGGGTTTGCGGGTTTGCGGGTTTGCGGGTTTGCGGGTTTGCGGGTTTGCGGGTTTGCGGGTTTGCGGGTTTGCGGGTTTGCGGGTTTGCGGGTTTGCGGGTTTGCGGGTTTGCGGGTTTGCGGGTTTGCGGGTTTGCGGGTTTGCGGGTTTGCGGGTTTGCGGGTTTGCGGGTTTGCGGGTTTGCGGGTTTGCGGGTTTGCGGGTTTGCGGGTTTGCGGGTTTGCGGGTTTGCGGGTTTGCGGGTTTGCGGGTTTGCGGGTTTGCGGGTTTGCGGGTTTGCGGGTTTGCGGGTTTGCGGGTTTGCGGGTTTGCGGGTTTGCGGGTTTGCGGGTTTGCGGGTTTGCGGGTTTGCGGGTTTGCGGGTTTGCGGGTTTGCGGGTTTGCGGGTTTGCGGGTTTGCGGGTTTGCGGGTTTGCGGGTTTGCGGGTTTGCGGGTTTGCGGGTTTGCGGGTTTGCGGGTTTGCGGGTTTGCGGGTTTGCGGGTTTGCGGGTTTGCGGGTTTGCGGGTTTGCGGGTTTGCGGGTTTGCGGGTTTGCGGGTTTGCGGGTTTGCGGGTTTGCGGGTTTGCGGGTTTGCGGGTTTGCGGGTTTGCGGGTTTGCGGGTTTGCGGGTTTGCGGGTTTGCGGGTTTGCGGGTTTGCGGGTTTGCGGGTTTGCGGGTTTGCGGGTTTGCGCGTTTGCGGGTTTGCGGGTTTGCGGGTTTGCGGGTTTGCGGGTTTGCGGGTTTGCGGGTTTGCGGGTTTGCGGGTTTGCGGGTTTGCGGGTTTGCGGGTTTGCGGGTTTGCGGGTTTGCGGGTTTGCGGGTTTGCGGGTTTGCGGGTTTGCGGGTTTGCGGGTTTGCGGGTTTGCGGGTTTGCGGGTTTGCTTTTTTTTTTTTTTTTTTTTTGAGTTCTTCCGGACCGAGAATCTTTGCAGCTGTTGTTTGTCTGGGCTAGTTGGTACAGAATACAAGGTACAAGAGACAAGCAAGACAAGAAACGAAAAGAAGAAAGCGAAAGAAACACACATGAAAAGATCACACACATCAAACGACACGCCAAAAATGGCTCAGCCTCTGGACATCCACTTAGCCAGCGAGGACCACACTGGTGACAGATTGCTCGTACATAACTCCAAAAACGGGGGGCTTGGTTGCTTCAATAGCATATGGTTGATAGCCGCCAACCGCTTTTGTGTTATGTGCAAGGAACCTGAAGTGGAAGTTGCACATTACACATTGCAATGAATGCTGAAACACAGAGTGTCACAGGAAACGATCGAGTAAAGAAAAACTCAAAGAAAAAGCCCAAAAGGGAAACACAAGCTAGCTGGGACAACGCTAGGGTTCAGAAAACTGCTCTTTGTAGTGATGGAGGGGCTTGTTGGTTTGTTTGTAGCCGCAACGCATCGACACAAAGAGAGGTCTCTGTTGTGCACCGAAAAAGTAGAGAAAGGGCCAATGGTGAAAGCAAAAGGCAGTGCTGTCTATGACTCCACCGCCTGCAACACTAGTCAACCCCTTGTGCGAAGGGGGAGGGGCCAGGCACAGGTCAGCAGCGACCACCCAGAGGGGCTACCCGTTGAGGGCTTAGAGCCGCAACGTGGGGGCAGGATCAGCTCCAGCAGGATCTTCTCAGGCATCGCGCAGCTCCAGCACGCCCGATCGCGGCACTAGGGAAAGCATTGGCGAGGCTTTCACGCCCCAAAAGGGGGGCAACCCTGCATCCTGATCTTCCTACAGGCTGGCCTGCAGACGTCCATGTGCTCAAGCCACTCATGCAATTAGAGCAACTCAGAGGGAACAGCCCAGGGCCTTATGCTCGCGCACACTGCCCTGACCCATGCACAGGTCCGATTTCTCCCGAGACTCACTCAAGAGGCCCCCCAAGGTCAATTCCAAGGATCTTAATACCAGAGCTTGCTTTGGTTTCCCCTCCAAGGAGGGTAATCACAGGGGGCGCCACGTGAAGGCAGCAAGTTGGATTTTATCCCCCCAAGCGGGTTTGCGGGTTTGCGGGTTTGCGGGTTTGCGGGTTTGCGGGTTTGCGGGTTTGCGGGTTTGCGGGTCTGCGGGTTTGCGGGTCTGCGGGTTTGCGGGTTTGCGGGTTTGCGGGTTTGCGGGTTTGCGGGTTTGCGGCGTTGCAAGGTCCGCCTCCAAGACAGAGAGGAGCAGAGGCTGTACAATAACCTCAACTCGAGGATGTACACCGCAGCGGGCATGCGTCGCGCGACAGCGGGGACAGCGTCCCAGGGATCACGCCGCGCCGCGCCGCGCGCGACAGGCGCCGCCACCCAGTGAGGGCCAGAGTGGTCGAACCTGCAAGGAGCAGGTCCCCGCTCGACTACGTAGAGTATAGAGTAGAGTTTTGAGTAGAGGTAGATCCCCCCCCCCTAGACCAGATGCCTTTGTGCAGTAGAGCACACACAGGTGCTGTGAATACCCCCTTCTCCGTCCCCCCCCCCCCCCCCTCCCCCCCCAACTCCCCCTCGCGGCAGGCACGGTCGGCCCGACGAGTCAGTTCAGTGTTGTCCCTCAACGAGACCCCCTGTCCCCGGCCCTGTGAGCACCACAGCACCAGGGAATAGGCATCCCAACTCACAGGACCCACCGCCGTCACTGCATGCCCCTCTGCCCCGCGTTTCGTTACCTTCTCTGCCAGGTCACGGGTCCCCCCTCCAGGTGCCCTCCCGCCTCATCCCTTTTTACCCCCGTCGTTGCCCGTTTTGGCGCCCCCGATAGGCGGACCCAGGGAGCCTCGTCAAAGTGCCATCCCTACAGGAGATCGCCCTGGTTTTGGCCCCCATGAGCACCATGGCACCAGTAATCCAGGAAATTTGGCTCCCTGGATCCACCGTCACTGCTATTCTTGTCCTTCTGCATTACCTTTCACGCTTATTTGCCTTCGGACTGGGTCATGGGATGGAAGAGGGCGGTCGGGGTCTGGGGAAGTGAGGATGTGTGTCAAGACCTTGTCTCGTTGTGCCTGGGAGGTTTGGTGGTGGATGGGATGAGACACAGGCCATTGTGCCCAGAGAGCGCATGAGAGAAAAAAAAAAAATGGGTGGTTGGGTGGCGGATGGGAGAGTACAGGCCGTTGAGCCCAGCACGCGTGCATGAGAGAGAGAGGGATTTGAGGCCCCCCGCCCCCAGGTTCCCTGCCCACCTGGACGGACCCAAGTGCCTCACACCGGTTCTCTCCCCACCCGGTGGTCCACCTGACGGGCAAGTGTAAAAAAAAAAAAAAAAAAAAAAAAAAAAAAAAAAAAAAAAAAAAAAAATGCGGGTTTGCGGGTTTGCGGGTTTGCGGGTTTGCGGGTTTGCGGGTTTGCGGGTTTGCGGGTTTGCGGGTTTGCGGGTTTGCGGGTTTGCGGGTTTGCGGGTTTGCGGGTTGCGGGTTTGCGGGTTTGCGGGTTTGCGGGTTTGCGGGTTTGCGGGTTTGCGGGTTTGCGGGTTTGCGGGTTTGCGGGTGGTACACATTGGCTACCTTTCCTTGAGAGGGCAGATCGCTGCACTTCTGGCAAGGCTGTTAGTACCTTAATAACCTTGCTTATGAGCGAAACGCCCGTGGATTGGCAGGGGGCCGCTGTGCCACACAGTTCGGCTGCCAGGGGGGTCTGGGGGGCGGAGCCCCCCAGCCGCCGGAGGCCACGGTAGTGAACATCTGTTCATTGCGGATGGACAGATTCATGTAACTTGAATTTTTTTTTTTTACACTTGCCCGTCAGGTGGACCACCGGGTGGGGAGAGAACCGGTGTGAGGCACTTGGGTCCGTCCAGGTGGGCAGGGAACCTGGGGGCGGGGGGCCTCAAATCCCTCTCTCTCTCATGCACGCGTGCTGGGCTCAACGGCCTGTACTCTCCCATCCGCCACCCAACCACCCATGCACAACTTGACGAGGCCTTGAGACACACCTCTCCCTTCCGAGACCCAGACCACCCACTTCCATCCCTGGCGCTGTCTGTTGGCAAGTGAGCAAAGGTAACACGAAACACAAGGGCAAGACTTGGAGCGAGCGTCGCGAGTCAATCAGAGAGGCACTCCCTCCTCGCAGGGTGGTGTCGGCCTTGTGTGCTCTCGAAAACCCGCTGTCGCCGTCCGTCAACCTGTGTGGCTGCCTGTAGAGGCGTTAAGGGGCGTGGGGACTAGGGGACCGAAGAGGGGTCAGAGACAGGTCGGACCTGCTCGGAGAAACACAAGAAAGGGGTGGAGGGAGTTAAAGCGCGTGTCTCCGGCGGGTCTCGGAGGGCAGGTGCTCTCGCCGACCCGTCGAACCGCGTGTGGGGACCGTTGGGAGGGGTTTAGACATGCACAATGATCTATACTGTACAAATGACCTGGATTCTCGGTGCCGTAACGTGCCTGAGTGGCTGTTTTGTTGGGTTAAGTGGCGGTCGAGGCAATCCGGACAGTTGTTGCGGAATCTAGTGTAAGGGGTAATGGAATGGTGGAATGCACAAACGTCAAGGGAGGGGCGGGGGTGTTGAGGAAAGGGGGGGGAGGGGGATAGGTAGAGTGAGGGACGGATGGAAAGGGGGGGGGGGGGTGGGAGTGACTGATAAGATCAAGGGGGAGGGGAGGGGGTGTTGTTGTTGTTCTCGGGGTCGCGACCACCTAACTGAGGGGGTCACACTCCTGGTGTCTTGTCTGCACACATTTCTGCTGGGAGGGGGGGGGGGGGGGGGGGGGTATAGTGGCCGGAGTCAGGAGCCGGCCCTCCTGGGGATGATGACCTGCCCTCACGGGCTTCATCTCCTCGTCTTCCCCTTCGCGCCCTTCCGCGCCCCGTCACACTCCCACATCTTCGTGACGGTGTCCCGAAGGCTTCGGGCCGCCGCCTTCGCCGTCGGCACGCTCCACGCGTTCTGCGTCCCACGCGCAGCGTGCCACTCCCTCACCGCCACCGCAGCCACCTGCCGCGTCAGCGGGTGCGAGCCGTGCAGGGGGTGAAAGAGGCTCTTCCACCCCGCCGCCGTCGCAGGGATGCGTGCACCTCCCATCGACCCACACGGAGACACACCATCCACAGCCACCCTATCACCCTCATCCCACTCGCAACCCTTGCGGGCCTGCTCCTCCAGCAGCCTCGTCGTCACCCGCGTCGGACCCACCGTCGCTGCCACCGTCTCGACCGGCGCGCCTTCCTCCTGGGTCTCAGGGGCACCGCTGCAGGCGAGGTCATCGCTGTCGACGTAGTCGTCGTCGTCGAACGCCAGCGGCTCGTTGATGCCAGGGGGGGCTGTTGAGGTCGCGTTTGAGCCTCCACCCTGCATCGATCCGCCATCCGCTGCCGCCCGCCGCTTCTCCCCCAACACCGCGTTCCTGCTGCGGCGTGTCGTCGCCCCGGCTGTCTCTACCCGCGTCACCTTACCCGCCGCCAGCATCGCTGCGGCCACACCCTCCTTCCCCACAGCCTTGCCGCACGACCCAGGGAGGGCTGTAGAAGAGGCTTGGGAGCCGCTGCCCTGGGCGCGCGCGCGGGGTGTTGTCCTGCCTGCCGGTGTCTGCGGGGAGGCAGCCGACAGCGGCACAGGGGTCCCAGGGAGGGCTGTTGAAGAGGCGTTGGAGCCACTGCCCTGGGAGGTCTGCGCGCGCGGGGTCGACTGTCCTGCGGGTGCCGGCTGGGAGGCGGACGGAAGCGCCGACACCCCAGGGAGGGCTGTTGAAGAGGCGTTGGAGCCACTGCCCTGGGAGGTCTGAGCGCGCGGGGTCGATTGTCCTGCGGGTGCCGGTTGGGAGGCGGACGGAAGCGCCGACACCCCAGGGAGGGCTGTTGAAGAGGCGTTGGAGCCGCTGCCCTGGGAGGTCTGCACTTGGGGGGCCGACGCCCCGAGGGGCGCCTGTTGGGGGGCCGGCGGGGGCGCCGACCCCTCGCCGGGGCTTGTTGTAGTCGGAGGAGGGGGCACCACATCCGGCGCGGCGCCCCTTGCCCCCCCATCACCTTCTCCCTCAGCCGTCTCCTGCTTCATCTCCGCCTCGGCCCCCTGGGCCGACCCAGGCGGACCTTCACTTCCCTCAGGCCGGGGGACTCGGGGCGGGCGCTGTGCTGCTCTGCTGGCGCGACTCTCCCGGCGTGCCCGCCGGCCCGGCGACAGCTCCAGGTCCTCACGCAATCCCTGTGGCACCACTGCGGTCTCCCCGGTGTCGACGTCCAGCACTTCGACCCTCGGGACGTACCCAGGGCAGTGCCGCACCCCACGACCCTTCGCGCACTTGTCGCACACCCGGCGCCAGCACCCACCACACTGCTTGTGGGCCTTCCGCAGGTCCACCGAGCCGCTGCACTTCTCGCACCTCTGCACGCCCAACTGCGAATCACCCTTCACCCACTCCATCAGTCCTGCCCACCTGCACTCGAGCAGGTCCTCAGCGGGCTCCTGCGGGGGTAGGGCCATGAGGTGCTGGCGGATGGCCCTGGGCAGCACGAGCGGAGAGTAGTGCCCGTACTCCGCCCCAGTCCTGCGCAAGCAGAACGCGTCGCGCGTGCCGCCCTCCCCGATCGGGCGCAACACCATCGGCACCTGGTTGTCAACCAGGAGCAGGATGGTGCCCCGCGTCCCTCGCGCGACCGCAGCCAACACGACGTAGTCGGCCCACGTCCGTGGGTCGCGACTGCCCGGCTTGGCCATGAACGCGGCCCACATGTCGGGGCCCTCCTCAACCCGCATGCGGAGATCAGCGTCCTGCAGCGCGCGCTGGACCCCCATCTGGCGGAGCCAGGCGCTGTCACACCCCAGGGTCTCCTTGCCCAACGCAGCGATGCCGTCGAAGGCGCAGTCCCCCACAACGAACGACCATCCCTCGGGGACCCTCAGGCCGAGGCGCGCTTGCTGCTGCCGGGCTGTCACGCCCGGCAGCCCGCCATCCACCTGCGCTCGCCACTCCTTCAGCTGCGCCAGCGGGTCGTCGACCATGGCGTCCATCTCCACGGCGCTGTCGTCCTCCGCCGGCGGGGGCGGCGGCTGCCTGCGCGGCGGCGGTTCGCTTCGCACGGGCCCCTCCGTCTCCTCTGCCTCCTCCACATCCATCTCATCCAGGCGGCAGTCCCAGTCAGCAGGGGGCAGCACGTCCAGCCCTGTGTCCCTCGCGAAGTAGAAGTCCGGCTCGATCGCCGGGACGGGGTCCGCCTTCACCCGCTGCCGCAAGTTCCCGGACTTCAGGTCCAGACACAGCGAGCCCCGCCTCATCGCCGACTTCCCAATAGCTCGCATCAGGGGGACGGTGATCCGCGCCGCCCAAGTCCGCGTCAGCTCACTGCGGTTCCCCATCTTGTGGTCCACTGCATAATTCACAAGATGGCGGAAGAGAGTGGCTGCCTCGGTGCCCATACCCCCGGACTGCTCCAGCGCGAAGGCCGTGAAGGCCATCCCCTCCGCCTGGCACTTGGCATCGTGCTTGGCGTGCTTCGCGGCCTCAGCACGGGACGCTGTGTACCCCCGGGCCTTCGCCGCCCCCTGCATGGACGACTGCGCCGTCGTTGACCACACAGTGACGTCGATGGCCCTGCTGCGCTCCTCGCTCACACCGACAGGCAGGTAGACGTCCGCCGGCTTGCCGCGTCCCAGCACCACATGGTTGGGCTCCAGCTGAGGAGCGAGGCCCGCCGCACTCGCCAGGCCATACACGCCGCCCCTCACAGCATCGTGCCGACGGTGCCGGTCTGCCGAGGCCTTGCACGCGAAGATGTGTGCCCCACTCTCGTCCAGTCCCTCCCCGCACTGCTGACACATCGCCCCCGGGGAGAACACTGGGGCCCCGAGCCGCAACCGGCAGGCCACCTGGAACTCTTCCCGTTGCATGGCGAACTGGGTTTCAGGCGGCGCGACGACCCACGATCCCGCACCCGGGAGGCTCTCAGACAGAAGGCGCCCCATGCTGGTCACATCAGCCCCCTCATGGAGATCCGCCTGCTGCTTGGCAATGATCGCCATCGACAGGTCACGCTGCTTCAGCGGCGTCTCTGGTCGCGCCAGGGTGGCGATCCTGTCCGCCTCCAGCACGCACTCGTTGTGCCGCTCAGCTGTCTCCTTCCACGTTTGCGCATCCCAGCGGTGGGAGGGGTCGAGCTGCAGGCACAGAGGAAAGAGCGAGCTGGCAGCACCCAAGGCAGCAGCAGTCGAGTGATCCGCCGCACGGCGCACCCCCAGGCCAGACAACCTGATGGGGAGGGCGGCTTGCTTTCTGGCCTCGGTCGGCAGCTCACCATCCTCGTCGCCAAGGATCGTCGCCAGCACGAAGTCAACCTCACGGTCGTACTTCTTCAGGTACTCACGCCCCTTGTACCCGATGGCGCGCATGGCGAAGACCACCTTGCAGAACCCTTCGCAGTGTCGCAGAAGGGTCATCGCCACCTGTGCGTCGCGCACCTTGTGCAGCTCCCGGAGGCACGGCAGGAACTTCTCCTCCAGCTTCCTGTCCATCACCGCCTCGCAGTACGCCGCGTCCCCCACCGGAGCTCCGAGGAACTCGAAGTTCTGCTGCAGCAACTTCATCCTCACTTCCTCCTCTTTCTTTGATGCGGCGACGTCGAGGCCCACCTCCCGGATCGCAGCCACCGTGTGGCCTCCAAGCGAGATCACCTCGCACTTCCTCCGCGACACCTTCAACCCGAGGGCTGCGCTGCGCTTCTCCAGCTCTGCGAATGCCGCACCTACAGCCTTCGGGGGCCCCATCAGCGTCCCGTCGTCGAGGTACCATATGGTCCCCTCGAGGCCCGGCATGCGTACAATGTCCTCCGTCAGCTTGCGGATCGCGAGGGAGAAAAGGAGGGGCCCCAACGGGTCGCCCTGCTGCACCCCATGCTCCGAGAGGATGATGTGCTCCCGGTACACCAGGGCTGTCGGGTGGGCGTAGCACCACTCCACCCAGGCTGCGAGCTCGGGGAGGTCACTCCGCACTGCGTCCAGGAACGCCTGTCGATTCACAGTGTTGAACGCGTTCTCGTAGTCAATCTTGACGAGAATGCGATCAGTGCCCTTGTGGCGGCTGGCGTAGTCCCGCACCACCGCTGTAGCGGCGTCCAGGCCCCCATCGACAGCGACACCCACCTGCTTGCCCTTCAGCAGCAGCTTCCCCACCTTCTCGCGCACCTCAGCCACCAGCGTCTTCGCCACCAGCCGCCGCAGAGTCTCCCCCACCGCAATGGGGCGCACCCCGCCTGTGGGCTTTGGCAGCGCAACCAGCGACGCTCCTGCCAGGTGGCGCGCAATCTCCGGTGGTGCTTCCCCTCGACGCAGGATGTTGACGACGGCCGTCAAGGCCTGCAGCACATCTACCCCTTCCACCTGCGTCAGCGCGCGCAAGTGATCAGCTCGAAGGCCCGACGGTCCGGCCCCCGTCCCCTTCGGGAGGCCCCGAAGCGCCTTGAAGACATCGGTGGGAGAGGCGTCCGCGGGCTCTGTCCTCCGCTCCTTGGCGATGGTCGGCGGCTCGGCAGCGGGGTGGAGCGCGCGCAACGTCGCGAGGGTCGCGTCGGAGGCCGGTGCCAGGCCCGCACTCCGCGTCCTCGCCATCGCCGTTGAGAGGCGACCCTGTCGCGCGGCCTGCACCACCGCGCGTTCCCGTTCCTCCCATGTCGGGGGGCTCTGCACTTCACGAGGGGCCCCCTGGCCGCTCGCACTCGCACATCTCCACAGCTCCGACACCTTGCCCGCCCGCCAGAGGGTGATGGCCTCGAGACGCGCCGCCCGAGCCTTCTTCTGCTTGGCCTTCCCCCCTCTGTACGACCGGAGGAGGACCTTCGGCACCAGGAAGAGCCGCAGCCATGCTGTCACCCTCGTTTTGTCCGCCGCCACATCCCAGAGGGCCTGCACGAGCACCTCCGCGGCCGGCCTCAACACTGCCTCAGGCACCGACAGCGACACCGCCACCCGCGCCGTGTGGATCTCCTCCAGGGAGGGGAGTCGCCCTTCGTCCGTTAGCTCCTGGCCCACCCTCTCGCGCCTGGCGGGGACGTCCCGAGGTTGCACCCGCTTCCTGCACTGCGGGCACGTGTCTTGCGCCTGCGCCGACATCACCTTGGCACAGATGACGCACTGCCTCATGCCCACCACGCGTAGAGCCCCCGGCGGCAACTCCTCCCCGCGTTTCACATGATCGCTCACATGCTCGCGGAGGGAGGCCTTCGAGGAGAAGGGCTTGTGTCGGCGGAGCGCCGACCCAGCGCAGGCCGTCATCGGGCAGAACAGCAGCTCCGGCGCGACGCCTAGCGGGATCGGCGTACTATCCGGCACCTCCGCCGGGCATTCGGGGGCGGCGGTGCTCCACGAGTCGGGGCCGAGTAGCGCATGCACCGCCGCGTCGCGCATCTTCTGTGCCTGCGCGTGCCCCAGAGTGACCGCCTCGTAGTGGTCGCTCGCAAAAGCGATCACTCTGGTGCGCTGCGTCTCTTGGCCCTTCTTCAACCGCGGGGGGTCGACGCGAATCAGCGGGTGTGGTCCGCCCGACACCACCACAATCACCGTGTCCCATGCCCCGGCCGCGAGGTGCAGAGCGAGGTGGTCTCCCCGCGCCGTCTTCGCCAGCCCATCGCGGTAACGCTCTGCCTGGCCAGCCGACTTCAGCAGCCTGGACAGCTGGGGCTTCACAGACTCCGACCCTGCCCTCGCTGCCAGCTCTTGCCGCATGCGGGCGATGTCCAGGGGCCCTGGGTGGGTGGGTCCGTGGAGGGCCACGAAGAGACAGTCCCTGGTCGCCGCGTTGGGGCATCTCTTGGCTCCGTACCCCTCCAACAACTCGTCCACACCGCCCCAGGCATCCTCATCGACCATGTCGTGGTCGCCCCCCTGCATTGCCCGTGGGCCCAGCACCACACCCTCCTTGCTTCCCGTCACTCCCTCCGCCAGCAGCATGTGGGCGTGTGCATCCTTCCGCAAGACGCGCCACATGTCTCGGACGACCAGCTCTGTCGCCTCAGCCTCCCAAACACCCCCCGCGCTGCGAGCCGCCCATCCCGCCGACGTGCCCGCCGCGAGGGCAAGCGTCCCGATCACCGCCCACGGCGCGCCCCCGCTGGAGGCCCCGATCAGCAGCAGGAGCATGGCCCACCAACCCCTGTCGCCGCACCATGCTCGTAGGCTGTTCGCCTGCAGCTCCAGCCTCAGCGCAGCTCGCCCTCGTTCGTTGCGAAGACGAGACCGACACACAGTGGAAGGCACCAGGGGGTCCAGGTGACGGCGGCGGCTGACCCATCGACTGCACCGTCGGGCCGGCCATGTCCACCTGCGCGCCACTACCCGTCTCCGTCTGAGGCACCCCCGCCATGCAAAGCCTGCCGTCAGCACCCACAGAGCGACGCACAATCCCGCCAGCCCCTGTGTGGCCACCACCGTCGCTTGGGGCGCCGCCTCCTCGAACCATCCGGCGCACCCCTCTACGGCTGTCTGCACCGTGCCCACGAGATCCGTGCCCCCTGCCAGACCTCCTGTGGCTGCCCATATCGCCCAGGAGGAGAGCTGCACGGCGCCCGGCCGCTGTCTACCCCAGAATCCGCGCGCCGCTCGTCGACTGCACAGCCACACAGCGCACAATACCACCGCCCCTGTCTCTAAGGCGCCGCCCCAGCCACCCGGCGCGGTGGCTGCAGCCCCCCAGAGGGCCCACGCCTCTTTCACTGCTGGAGGCAGCCCGAGGTGTCGGCACCTGGGCCAGGGCCCTAGCTTGCTCCCCGCTCGGACCACCTCTCGCACCACCGCCTGAGCGGCCAGCCATCCAGCTCCCATCAGCAGTGCCCCCGGACCCCATATACCCTCCCACGTTGGCCCCTGGGCCTCCCACCTGGCCCTCAGCAGCGCTCCCCAAGCGGCCTGCGGGGCCGCCTCCACCCATGGCCAGCGCGTGTGGGGCCCTGTCGCTGCCCACCCCGCCGCCCGCAACAGTCCATCCGCCACCCAGAGGGCCAGCACCAGCAGAGTGTTGCCCTCGAAGCTGCCGATGTTGTAGCTGTTGCGGTTGTCGAACCCACTTCCGGTCCGGGTGTCCGAGGGCGCCCCGGGGGACTGCTGCACTCCACCCGGATCGGTGATGGAGTCGTTGTTGTTGCCTCCGCTGTAGCGTCGCACGCCGTCCCCATTACAGGCGCAGAAGGAGTCCTTCAGATCCGTGAGGGTCGGCTTGGGGTCAACACACGTCTGTCCGTCCCCACCCCGCTTGGACTGTTTGGACCCGCACGCATTCTTCGATAAAGTCGTTGATGCACCGGTGCTGGTCAGGCTCGGGTCCTTGTCGCAGGCGCAGATGGCGTCGTTCCTACGCGAGTACTTCCTGTTGGGGTCCTTGCAGGCCTGACCGTCACCACACGGCTTTGCCACGCACTTGTCGAATGTCGCTTTCGCACCAGTCACGTTCACCGAGTTGTCGACATCACAGGTGCAGATGAAGTCCTTCAGATCAGTCGGCTTGGGATCAACAACAGACGTCTGTCCACCACAACCCCTCCCCCCTGACCTCCTCCCTGCCACCACCCAGCCACCACCCAAAGGGGGGGGGGCCCAGCTCCCATTCCACCCACCACCCGATCCACCCGAGGGGCCCCCAAGGGGGGAGGGGAGAGACACCCGCAGTGCGGGCAGCGATACCGTCGGCCTGGATCCTCGGGGGACCTGGCCGAGCCAACTCGCGGGGACAGGGGGCGACCCTTTCTGCTGCTGTCGGTGGGCTGGGGCGAGGCCCGGCGGCTTCACCGTTAGCGGAACCGCCGCTTGCAGCATGTTGGGGGGACGTGGTGGGCGCGCCGCCGCCACTGCTATCCCGCGAGAGGGGCGCCTTGCCGGCGGGTGAGGCCGACGCGCTCCCCTGCCGTGCAGGCAGGGTGTTAGCAGAGGCCTCGCATGAGGCCCCTGCTCCTCTCGCCTGACACGCCCCTCATCAGGGGCGGCCAGCCCGCGCTCGCCTGCTACCGGGGGCGACCCGGGCTGCCTCTGCTCCAGCGGTGCTGTCGTCAGCACCGCGAGCGCCACCACCGCCAGCGTCGCCACCATCGGGGCCTGCCATCGCCTGGGCGGCTCTCGCCCTACCATCGCTCGTGCTCGTGGGGTTGGGGGTTGGGGGAGTGGAGGGGGATGGATGGTGGGGAACAGAGCCCAAGGGACAAGTGGCCCAAGGGGGAGTGGGTTGTTGTTGAGGAAGTAACTCTAAGGCCCAACCTGCCCTCCCGGCTCCGCCCGCCCACAAGGTCAAGAAGATTGGAAAGGGGAAAAGGGTGAGGGAAGGGGTGGGATGGGGGATGCCCAAGGGAGGGAGGGGGGGGACCCAACCAAACCCAACCGACCAGGGAGCACGAGTGTGTATACCAATGAAGTACAGAAACAATGAAGTACAGAAACTGTAGCTTAAGAAATCGTTGGATTTTTTTTTTTTTTTGGGCTTGCCCGTCAGGTGGACCACCGGGTGGGGAGAGAACCGGTGTGAGGCACTTGGGTCCGTCCAGGTGGGCAGGGAACCTGGGGGCGGGGGGCCTCAAATCCCTCTCTCTCATGCGCTCTCTGGGCACAATGGCCTGTGTCTCATCCCATCCACCACCAAACCTCCCAGGCACAACGAGACAAGGTCTTGACACACATCCTCACTTCCCCAGACCCCGACCGCCCTCTTCCATCCCATGACCCAGTCCGAAGGCAAATAAGCGTGAAAGGTAATGCAGAAGGACAAGAATAGCAGTGACGGTGGATCCAGGGAGCCAAATTTCCTGGATTACTGGTGCCATGGTGCTCATGGGGGCCAAAACCAGGGCGATCTCCTGTAGGGATGGCACTTTGACGAGGCTCCCTGGGTCCGCCTATCGGGGGCGCCAAAACGGGCAACGACGGGGGCAAAAAGGGATGAGGCGGGAGGGCACCTGGAGGGGGGACCCGTGACCTGGCAGAGAAGGTAACGAAACGCGGGGCAGAGGGGCATGCAGTGACGGCGGTGGGTCCTGTGAGTTGGGATGCCTATTCCCTGGTGCTGTGGTGCTCACAGGGCCGGGGACAGGGGGTCTCGTTGAGGGACAACACTGAACTGACTCGTCGGGCCGACCGTGCCTGCCGCGAGGGGGAGTTGGGGGGGGAGGGGGGGGGGGGACGGAGAAGGGGGTATTCACAGCACCTGTGTGTGCTCTACTGCACAAAGGCATCTGGTCTAGGGGGGGGGATCTACCTCTACTCAAAACTCTACTCTATACTCTACGTAGTCGAGCGGGGACCTGCTCCTTGCAGGTTCGACCACTCTGGCCCTCACTGGGTGGCGGCGCCTGTCGCGCGCGGCGCGGCGCGGCGTGATCCCTGGGACGCTGTCCCCGCTGTCGCGCGACGCATGCCCGCTGCGGTGTACATCCTCGAGTTGAGGTTATTGTACAGCCTCTGCTCCTCTCTGTCTTGGAGGCGGACCTTGCAACGCCACGCATGCAGGGCTCGCCTCGCGGACTTGAACTCCTCCTCCGGGGAGCCAGGCTCTGGGGTGAACAGGGCGTCCCATTCAGCCACCGTCTTGGGGACGTCGGCGTCGTCAGCTGGGGTGCCTTTGTCGGCAGCCGTCGCGCTGCGCTTCCTGTCCGGGGGAGAGGCTGACACGTCACGGTCGGCCTTCCGCTTGCCTGTGTGCTGCGACGCTGAGGGGGCTGGTGCGTTCTCGCTGGTGGAGCCGCCCTGCTGCGCGTCGGAGGTGGAGTCGGTGGAGTCGGTGGAGGAGGTGGAGGGCTGAGCGGTCGCGTTCGACGAGGGGGCTGGTGCTGTAGAAGCAGAGGGAGAGCCGCCCGAGGTCGTGTGTGCGTTACCGTCCGTCGCAGCCCCGTCGCCTCCTCGGTCCGGCGGACGGGTACATGTCTCTCCGTCCGACACACAGCCCGTGCACGCTAGGCGATTGCAGCCTATGCATTCCCAGTGGGGCGTTCGGGTGTCAAACGGCTGCTCACATCTGACACACAGCACCGACAGTTCGGCTGTCCCCCCGTCTACTCGGACCATGTGGAGGCCAGCCTCTGCGCCTCGGCAGCCGGTGGAGACGAGGGGTACGGCCGGTGCGAGGCGGAGCACGAAGGACCGCACCTGCTCCGAGATGTGGAGTGGGCTGTAGTGCGATGCCTTGAACTTGACACCCGCGACAGGCCCGTACGGCTTCCTCAGGGGGCGGTATATCCGCGGTGCAGTGTCATCAGCGAGCACGACGATCGGGGAGCCCGTCGCCCGCGCGGCCCCCTGCAGCGTCAGCTCGTCGGCCCACGACGCAACGTTCATGCTGCCGGACTCGCGCATCTGCCGCGCCCACTCCTCGTAGGAGGGCTCCGCCCTGCTCCTCAGGTCAGCGTGGTCGCCGACCGCCTTCACGACGTACTGCCGCAGGCCGTCTGCAGTCGCGCCGGCCTCGCCGAGGAGGAACGTGAGGGCGTCGAAGAAGCAGTTCCCGGGGGTGAACCGGAAGTCCTGCACGTCCGGCATCTCCAGCACGCTCTGCTGCTTCGCGGTGGTGACTCCCGGAAGCGCGTGCTCCCTCGCGGTCAGCCACCGGGTCAGGACATCGTCCGCCGGCTCGGGGGCCGGCCCCGGGGGCGGCGGCGGGGGACCGGCGTCCTCGCTGTCGGTGCTGTCCTCGTCGTCATCCATCACCTCCTCCTGCACCACCGTCGTCGGCTCCGTGCGCCCGCACTGGCAGGGGTCCGTGACGTGCTCGACACAGTCAGGGCAGCTGGCTCTGAGGCAGTGTACACACCTGCCGTGGGTGTCCTGCGTGGAGAAGTCCGCTTCGCAGAACTGGCAGAACTCCGTCACGTCCTGCTCCCCCTCCGCCCGCTCAGTTCGCAGCCGCGGGCCCGCGCGTACGGTAGGCCGGGGCCCAGTCGTGCTCCCGCCCACCAACTCCTGCACGTCCGCCGGCAGGGTGAGCGCCTGGAAGCGGTCGCCTACTCCCCCGAGGGCGACCGCGGTGGCGATCGGCTTGCACCCGGGGTCGCACACTGTCGGCGCGCGGTAGTCGCGGAAGACGATGATGTGCCTCCGCAGCACGCACGCCGCCCCGCGAATGAGCACGTCGTCGGCCCACGTCGCTTCGTCTTCCCTCTCGAAAGCGGACATGCGGCTGGCCCACGCCGCTGGGTCTGCCAGGAGCCCCGACAGTTCGGGGGAGGATCGTACCCGGGCGACGGCCTGTCTGCGGAGTGGCCCTGCCTCCATCGGGGTCCCTGACGAGGCGAAGCCGTCCGCGAGGGCCACCAGCGCATCCGTGGGCACCCCCCCCGCGCCACCTCCCCCCAGCTGCTGCACCTGGAACACCGCCGGCAGGAGGTTCCCCAAGCCCCCCATCAGCGAGGTGAAGGACACCCCTACACCGTTGTGGGCAGACCGCCATTCACGCACCAGGTCTTCCGGCGTCGGCGGCTCGCGGTCTACGGGTTTCTGGGCGGGACGCAGGGGCTCGTCTGAGGGAGGGGGCACCGCCTGGTGGCCTTGTCCCTCCGCGTCGTCCGGGTCGGTGTCTTCGAATGCAGCACCCTGGCCGACCTGGTCCGGCTCGAACCTGATGAAGTGGTCGGGGTCCAGGGGTGGGGCGGCCTCCACCTCGACTCTGTCGCGGGCCAGCGACCGGCAAGCCTTCGTAAGCTCCCCGCACTCGAGCAGGGTGGCGCCCAGGGTGTTGTTGAAGGCGGAGTTCACCCTGCACGCGTACTCCTGCGTCAGCTGCACTCGGCTCGCTCCTGTCCGCTCCGCCGCAAGGCGCCCGAGCTTCGAGAAGACGGAGTGTGCCGAGGGGGCGAGGCCGCCGAACAACTCCATGGCGTAGGGGGCGAACACGAGGCCTCGCGCCGCACACGCGTCCCGGTACTGCCGGTTCTTCGTCGCCTCGCCCTGGGCTGCCGCCGCTCCCGTGAAACGGGCTGCCGCCTGCACGTAAGAAGCGGCCACGGGGTTCTTGACGGTGATGTCAATGACTCGTGGCCAGATCCTCCTAGTCACGAGGTCGCCCGGGCGCTGCCCATCCTGCAGGAGATGCAGAGACTCCATCTCGGGGTTCGTGCCCGCCTCCTGTGCCAGGGCGAACAGGGCGTCCCGGGTGGCGTCGTGTCTGCGGGTTAAAGCCCCGCCCTGGTTGCAGTCGAAGGCGTGGGTTCCCATCTCGTCCAGTTCCCTGCCGCACTTCTCGCAGACGGTATCCGGCTCGAAGAGGGGAATGCCAAGGCGGGCGCGTGACACGGCGATCATCTGGCGACCCTCGATGCGGCTGTTCTCCGAGAGCTTCCCCCCGAGGAAAGCGCCGGCGTGGGGCAGCGACAGCGATCGCAGGCGGGCTCTGTCGTGGGCGTCGGACTCTTCGAACAGCTCGCGGTACTGGCGGCTGACGATCGCGCGGGAGAGTTCCCTCTGCTCGACATCCCCCACGGGGGCTTGCGTGGGGTCGCGCCGTTCGTCCTCGTCCACAGCGTTGTTGTGAGCGAGGCAGGTGGTCTCCCATCCCTCCTCATCCCACGTGAAGTTGGGGTCGAGCTCCCGGCACAAGGAGTGGCCGTTCGCCGTGGACGCCAGGGCGGCTGCATGCCAGTGTTCGGCGGCGCGTCGAATCCCCAGGCCCCCGAGCCTCACCGGCATGGTGGCCTGCCGCAAAAAAAAAAAAAAAAATGTAACTTGAAAGGACTTGGGCACCAGACATACGCCACAGGGGGGTCTGGGCGGAGCAATACATCGTACTTTGGGGAAGGTCGTTGTGGTCTCCTTCTGACACTTCCTTCCTCGTGCATTCCCCATCCCCTGAGCCTCGCGATCCCGTGAGATCTTTCACCACCCACCCCCTTCGGTGGGTGGGGGCCGAGCCCAGAATTTTTTTTCTCCCAACTTCGTCCCCTGGGCGAAGTTGTTGGGCGAAGTTGGGACGAAGTAAATCTGAAGATTTATTTTTTTTTTTTTTTTGGGCTCAACGGCCTGTACTCTCCCATCCGCCACCCAACCACCCATGCACAACTTGACGAGGCCTTGAGACACACCTCTCCCTTCCGAGACCCAGACCACCCACTTCCATCCCTGGCGCTGTCTGTTGGCAAGTGAGCAAAGGTAACACGAAACACAAGGGCAAGACTTGGAGCGAGCGTCGCGAGTCAATCAGAGAGGCACTCCCTCCTCGCAGGGTGGTGTCGGCCTTGTGTGCTCTCGAAAACCCGCTGTCGCCGTCCGTCAACCTGTGTGGCTGCCTGTAGAGGCGTTAAGGGGCGTGGGGACTAGGGGACCGAAGAGGGGTCAGAGACAGGTCGGACCTGCTCGGAGAAACACAAGAAAGGGGTGGAGGGAGTTAAAGCGCGTGTCTCCGGCGGGTCTCGGAGGGCAGGTGCTCTCGCCGACCCGTCGAACCGCGTGTGGGGACCGTTGGGAGGGGTTTAGACATGCACAATGATCTATACTGTACAAATGACCTGGATTCTCGGTGCCGTAACGTGCCTGAGTGGCTGTTTTGTTGGGTTAAGTGGCGGTCGAGGCAATCCGGACAGTTGTTGCGGAATCTAGTGTAAGGGGTAATGGAATGGTGGAATGCACAAACGTCAAGGGAGGGGCGGGGGTGTTGAGGAAAGGGGGGGGAGGGGGATAGGTAGAGTGAGGGACGGATGGAAAGGGGGGGGGGGGGGTGGGAGTGACTGATAAGATCAAGGGGGAGGGGAGGGGGTGT
Source organism: Rhynchopus euleeides (assembly GCA_963210315.1). NCBI lineage: Eukaryota > Euglenozoa > Diplonemea > Diplonemida > Diplonemidae > Rhynchopus > Rhynchopus euleeides. The sequence continues at coordinate 1,741,330 of OY723320.1, read as the reverse complement.
TGTTGTTGTTCTCGGGGTCGCGACCACCTAACTGAGGGGGTCACACTCCTGGTGTCTTGTCTGCACACATTTCTGCTGGGAGGGGGGGGGGGGGGGGGGGGGGTATAGTGGCCGGAGTCAGGAGCCGGCCCTCCTGGGGATGATGACCTGCCCTCACGGGCTTCATCTCCTCGTCTTCCCCTTCGCGCCCTTCCGCGCCCCGTCACACTCCCACATCTTCGTGACGGTGTCCCGAAGGCTTCGGGCCGCCGCCTTCGCCGTCGGCACGCTCCACGCGTTCTGCGTCCCACGCGCAGCGTGCCACTCCCTCACCGCCACCGCAGCCACCTGAGCCGTGCAGGGGGTGAAAGAGGCTCTTCCACCCCGCCGCCGTCGCAGGGATGCGTGCACCTCCCATCGACCCACACGGAGACACACCATCCACAGCCACCCTATCACCCTCATCCCACTCGCAACCCTTGCGGGCCTGCTCCTCCAGCAGCCTCGTCGTCACCCGCGTCGGACCCACCGTCGCTGCCACCGTCTCGACCGGCGCGCCTTCCTCCTGGGTCTCAGGGGCACCGCTGCAGGCGAGGTCATCGCTGTCGACGTAGTCGTCGTCGTCGAACGCCAGCGGCTCGTTGATGCCAGGGGGGGCTGTTGAGGTCGCGTTTGAGCCTCCACCCTGCATCGATCCGCCATCCGCTGCCGCCCGCCGCTTCTCCCCCAACACCGCGTTCCTGCTGCGGCGTGTCGTCGCCCCGGCTGTCTCTACCCGCGTCACCTTACCCGCCGCCAGCATCGCTGCGGCCACACCCTCCTTCCCCACAGCCTTGCCGCACGACCCAGGGAGGGCTGTAGAAGAGGCTTGGGAGCCGCTGCCCTGGGCGCGCGCGCGGGGTGTTGTCCTGCCTGCCGGTGTCTGCGGGGAGGCAGCCGACAGCGGCACAGGGGTCCCAGGGAGGGCTGTTGAAGAGGCGTTGGAGCCACTGCCCTGGGAGGTCTGCGCGCGCGGGGTCGACTGTCCTGCGGGTGCCGGCTGGGAGGCGGACGGAAGCGCCGACACCCCAGGGAGGGCTGTTGAAGAGGCGTTGGAGCCACTGCCCTGGGAGGTCTGAGCGCGCGGGGTCGATTGTCCTGCGGGTGCCGGTTGGGAGGCGGACGGAAGCGCCGACACCCCAGGGAGGGCTGTTGAAGAGGCGTTGGAGCCGCTGCCCTGGGAGGTCTGCACTTGGGGGGCCGACGCCCCGAGGGGCGCCTGTTGGGGGGCCGGCGGGGGCGCCGACCCCTCGCCGGGGCTTGTTGTAGTCGGAGGAGGGGGCACCACATCCGGCGCGGCGCCCCTTGCCCCCCCATCACCTTCTCCCTCAGCCGTCTCCTGCTTCATCTCCGCCTCGGCCCCCTGGGCCGACCCAGGCGGACCTTCACTTCCCTCAGGCCGGGGGACTCGGGGCGGGCGCTGTGCTGCTCTGCTGGCGCGACTCTCCCGGCGTGCCCGCCGGCCCGGCGACAGCTCCAGGTCCTCACGCAATCCCTGTGGCACCACTGCGGTCTCCCCGGTGTCGACGTCCAGCACTTCGACCCTCGGGACGTACCCAGGGCAGTGCCGCACCCCACGACCCTTCGCGCACTTGTCGCACACCCGGCGCCAGCACCCACCACACTGCTTGTGGGCCTTCCGCAGGTCCACCGAGCCGCTGCACTTCTCGCACCTCTGCACGCCCAACTGCGAATCACCCTTCACCCACTCCATCAGTCCTGCCCACCTGCACTCGAGCAGGTCCTCAGCGGGCTCCTGCGGGGGTAGGGCCATGAGGTGCTGGCGGATGGCCCTGGGCAGCACGAGCGGAGAGTAGTGCCCGTACTCCGCCCCAGTCCTGCGCAAGCAGAACGCGTCGCGCGTGCCGCCCTCCCCGATCGGGCGCAACACCATCGGCACCTGGTTGTCAACCAGGAGCAGGATGGTGCACCGCGTCCCTCGCGCGACCGCAGCCAACACGACGTAGTCGGCCCACGTCCGTGGGTCGCGACTGCCCGGCTTGGCCATGAACGCGGCCCACATGTCGGGGCCCTCCTCAACCCGCATGCGGAGATCAGCGTCCTGCAGCGCGCGCTGGACCCCCATCTGGCGGAGCCAGGCGCTGTCACACCCCAGGGTCTCCTTGCCCAACGCAGCGATGCCGTCGAAGGCGCAGTCCCCCACAACGAACGACCATCCCTCGGGGACCCTCAGGCCGAGGCGCGCTTGCTGCTGCCGGGCTGTCACGCCCGGCAGCCCGCCATCCACCTGCGCTCGCCACTCCTTCAGCTGCGCCAGCGGGTCGTCGACCATGGCGTCCATCTCCACGGCGCTGTCGTCCTCCGCCGGCGGGGGCGGCGGCTGCCTGCGCGGCGGCGGTTCGCTTCGCACGGGCCCCTCCGTCTCCTCTGCCTCCTCCACATCCATCTCATCCAGGCGGCAGTCCCAGTCAGCAGGGGGCAGCACGTCCAGCCCTGTGTCCCTCGCGAAGTAGAAGTCCGGCTCGATCGCCGGGACGGGGTCCGCCTTCACCCGCTGCCGCAAGTTCCCGGACTTCAGGTCCAGACACAGCGAGCCCCGCCTCATCGCCGACTTCCCAATAGCTCGCATCAGGGGGACGGTGATCCGCGCCGCCCAAGTCCGCGTCAGCTCACTGCGGTTCCCCATCTTGTGGTCCACTGCATAATTCACAAGATGGCGGAAGAGAGTGGCTGCCTCGGTGCCCATACCCCCGGACTGCTCCAGCGCGAAGGCCGTGAAGGCCATCCCCTCCGCCTGGCACTTGGCATCGTGCTTGGCGTGCTTCGCGGCCTCAGCACGGGACGCTGTGTACCCCCGGGCCTTCGCCGCCCCCTGCATGGACGACTGCGCCGTCGTTGACCACACAGTGACGTCGATGGCCCTGCTGCGCTCCTCGCTCACACCGACAGGCAGGTAGACGTCCGCCGGCTTGCCGCGTCCCAGCACCACATGGTTGGGCTCCAGCTGAGGAGCGAGGCCCGCCGCACTCGCCAGGCCATACACGCCGCCCCTCACAGCATCGTGCCGACGGTGCCGGTCTGCCGAGGCCTTGCACGCGAAGATGTGTGCCCCACTCTCGTCCAGTCCCTCCCCGCACTGCTGACACATCGCCCCCGGGGAGAACACTGGGGCCCCGAGCCGCAACCGGCAGGCCACCTGGAACTCTTCCCGTTGCATGGCGAACTGGGTTTCAGGCGGCGCGACGACCCACGATCCCGCACCCGGGAGGCTCTCAGACAGAAGGCGCCCCATGCTGGTCACATCAGCCCCCTCATGGAGATCCGCCTGCTGCTTGGCAATGATCGCCATCGACAGGTCACGCTGCTTCAGCGGCGTCTCTGGTCGCGCCAGGGTGGCGATCCTGTCCGCCTCCAGCACGCACTCGTTGTGCCGCTCAGCTGTCTCCTTCCACGTTTGCGCATCCCAGCGGTGGGAGGGGTCGAGCTGCAGGCACAGAGGAAAGAGCGAGCTGGCAGCACCCAAGGCAGCAGCAGTCGAGTGATCCGCCGCACGGCGCACCCCCAGGCCAGACAACCTGATGGGGAGGGCGGCTTGCTTTCTGGCCTCGGTCGGCAGCTCACCATCCTCGTCGCCAAGGATCGTCGCCAGCACGAAGTCAACCTCACGGTCGTACTTCTTCAGGTACTCACGCCCCTTGTACCCGATGGCGCGCATGGCGAAGACCACCTTGCAGAACCCTTCGCAGTGTCGCAGAAGGGTCATCGCCACCTGTGCGTCGCGCACCTTGTGCAGCTCCCGGAGGCACGGCAGGAACTTCTCCTCCAGCTTCCTGTCCATCACCGCCTCGCAGTACGCCGCGTCCCCCACCGGAGCTCCGAGGAACTCGAAGTTCTGCTGCAGCAACTTCATCCTCACTTCCTCCTCTTTCTTTGATGCGGCGACGTCGAGGCCCACCTCCCGGATCGCAGCCACCGTGTGGCCTCCAAGCGAGATCACCTCGCACTTCCTCCGCGACACCTTCAACCCGAGGGCTGCGCTGCGCTTCTCCAGCTCTGCGAATGCCGCACCTACAGCCTTCGGGGGCCCCATCAGCGTCCCATCGTCGAGGTACCATATGGTCCCCTCGAGGCCCGGCATGCGTACAATGTCCTCCGTCAGCTTGCGGATCGCGAGGGAGAAAAGGAGGGGCCCCAACGGGTCGCCCTGCTGCACCCCATGCTCCGAGAGGATGATGTGCTCCCGGTACACCAGGGCTGTCGGGTGGGCGTAGCACCACTCCACCCAGGCTGCGAGCTCGGGGAGGTCACTCCGCACTGCGTCCAGGAACGCCTGTCGATTCACAGTGTTGAACGCGTTCTCGTAGTCAATCTTGACGAGAATGCGATCAGTGCCCTTGTGGCGGCTGGCGTAGTCCCGCACCACCGCTGTAGCGGCGTCCAGGCCCCCATCGACAGCGACACCCACCTGCTTGCCCTTCAGCAGCAGCTTCCCCACCTTCTCGCGCACCTCAGCCACCAGCGTCTTCGCCACCAGCCGCCGCAGAGTCTCCCCCACCGCAATGGGGCGCACCCCGCCTGTGGGCTTTGGCAGCGCAACCAGCGACGCTCCTGCCAGGTGGCGCGCAATCTCCGGTGGTGCTTCCCCTCGACGCAGGATGTTGACGACGGCCGTCAAGGCCTGCAGCACATCTACCCCTTCCACCTGCGTCAGCGCGCGCAAGTGATCAGCTCGAAGGCCCGACGGTCCGGCCCCCGTCCCCTTCGGGAGGCCCCGAAGCGCCTTGAAGACATCGGTGGGAGAGGCGTCCGCGGGCTCTGTCCTCCGCTCCTTGGCGATGGTCGGCGGCTCGGCAGCGGGGTGGAGCGCGCGCAACGTCGCGAGGGTCGCGTCGGAGGCCGGTGCCAGGCCCGCACTCCGCGTCCTCGCCATCGCCGTTGAGAGGCGACCCTGTCGCGCGGCCTGCACCACCGCGCGTTCCCGTTCCTCCCATGTCGGGGGGCTCTGCACTTCACGAGGGGCCCCCTGGCCGCTCGCACTCGCACATCTCCACAGCTCCGACACCTTGCCCGCCCGCCAGAGGGTGATGGCCTCGAGACGCGCCGCCCGAGCCTTCTTCTGCTTGGCCTTCCCCCCTCTGTACGACCGGAGGAGGACCTTCGGCACCAGGAAGAGCCGCAGCCATGCCGTCACCCTCGTTTTGTCCGCCGCCACATCCCAGAGGGCCTGCACGAGCACCTCCGCGGCCGGCCTCAACACTGCCTCAGGCACCGACAGCGACACCGCCACCCGCGCCGTGTGGATCTCCTCCAGGGAGGGGAGTCGCCCTTCGTCCGTTAGCTCCTGGCCCACCCTCTCGCGCCTGGCGGGGACGTCCCGAGGTTGCACCCGCTTCCTGCACTGCAGGCACGTGTCTTGCGCCTGCGCCGACATCACCTTGGCACAGATGACGCACTGCCTCATGCCCACCACGCGTAGAGCCCCCGGCGGCAACTCCTCCCCGCGTTTCACATGATCGCTCACATGCTCGCGGAGGGAGGCCTTCGAGGAGAAGGGCTTGTGTCGGCGGAGCGCCGACCCAGCGCAGGCCGTCATCGGGCAGAACAGCAGCTCCGGCGCGACGCCTAGCCGGATCGGCGTACTATCCGGCACCTCCGCCGGGCATTCGGGGGCGGCGGTGCTCCACGAGTCGGGGCCGAGTAGCGCATGCACCGCCGCGTCGCGCATCTTCTGTGCCTGCGCGTGCCCCAGAGTGACCGCCTCGTAGTGGTCGCTCGCAAAAGCGATCACTCTGGTGCGCTGCGTCTCTTGGCCCTTCTTCAACCGCGGGGGGTCGACGCGAATCAGCGGGTGTGGTCCGCCCGACACCACCACAATCACCGTGTCCCATGCCCCGGCCGCGAGGTGCAGAGCGAGGTGGTCTCCCCGCGCCGTCTTCGCCAGCCCATCGCGGTAACGCTCTGCCTGGCCAGCCGACTTCAGCAGCCTGGACAGCTGGGGCTTCACAGACTCCGACCCTGCCCTCGCTGCCAGCTCTTGCCGCATGCGGGCGATGTCCAGGGGCCCTGGGTGGGTGGGTCCGTGGAGGGCCACGAAGAGACAGTCCCTGGTCGCCGCGTTGGGGCATCTCTTGGCTCCGTACCCCTCCAACAACTCGTCCACACCGCCCCAGGCATCCTCATCGACCATGTCGTGGTCGCCCCCCTGCATTGCCCGTGGGCCCAGCACCACACCCTCCTTGCTTCCCGTCACTCCCTCCGCCAGCAGCATGTGGGCGTGTGCATCCTTCCGCAAGACGCGCCACATGTCTCGGACGACCAGCTCTGTCGCCTCAGCCTCCCAAACACCCCCCGCGCTGCGAGCCGCCCATCCCGCCGACGTGCCCGCCGCGAGGGCAAGCGTCCCGATCACCGCCCACGGCGCGCCCCCGCTGGAGGCCCCTATCAGCAGCAGGAGCATGGCCCACCAACCCCTGTCGCCGCTCCATGCTCGTAGGCTGTTCGCCTGCAGCTCCAGCCTCAGCGCAGCTCGCCCTCGTTCGTTGCGAAGACGAGACCGACACACAGTGGAAGGCACCAGGGGGTCCAGGTGACGGCGGCGGCTGACCCATCGACTGCACCGTCGGGCCGGCCATGTCCACCTGCGCGCCACTACCCGTCTCCGTCTGAGGCACCCCCGCCATGCAAAGCCTGCCGTCAGCACCCACAGAGCGACGCACAATCCCGCCAGCCCCTGTGTGGCCACCACCGTCGCTTGGGGCGCCGCCTCCTCGAACCATCCGGCGCACCCCTCTACGGCTGTCTGCACCGTGCCCACGAGATCCGTGCCCCCTGCCAGACCTCCTGTGGCTGCCCATATCGCCCAGGAGGAGAGCTGCACGGCGCCCGGCCGCTGTCTACCCCAGAATCCGCGCGCCGCTCGTCGACTGCACAGCCACACAGCGCACAATACCACCGCCCCTGTCTCTAAGGCGCCGCCCCAGCCACCCGGCGCGGTGGCTGCAGCCCCCCAGAGGGCCCACGCCTCTTTCACTGCTGGAGGCAGCCCGAGGTGTCGGCACCTGGGCCAGGGCCCTAGCTTGCTCCCCGCTCGGACCACCTCTCGCACCACCGCCTGAGCGGCCAGCCATCCAGCTCCCATCAGCAGTGCCCCCGGACCCCATATACCCTCCCACGTTGGCCCCTGGGCCTCCCACCTGGCCCTCAGCAGCGCTCCCCAAGCGGCCTGCGGGGCCGCCTCCACCCATGGCCAGCGCGTGTGGGGCCCTGTCGCTGCCCACCCCGCCGCCCGCAACAGTCCATCCGCCACCCAGAGGGCCAGCACCAGCAGAGTGTTGCCCTCGAAGCTGCCGATGTTGTAGCTGTTGCGGTTGTCGAACCCACTTCCGGTCCGGGTGTCCGAGGGCGCCCCGGGGGACTGCTGCACTCCACCCGGATCGGTGATGGAGTCGTTGTTGTTGCCTCCGCTGTAGCGTCGCACGCCGTCCCCATTACAGGCGCAGAAGGAGTCCTTCAGATCCGTGAGGGTCGGCTTGGGGTCAACACACGTCTGTCCGTCCCCACCCCGCTTGGACTGTTTGGACCCGCACGCATTCTTCGATAAAGTCGTTGATGCACCGGTGCTGGTCAGGCTCGGGTCCTTGTCGCAGGCGCAGATGGCGTCGTTCCTACGCGAGTACTTCCTGTTGGGGTCCTTGCAGGCCTGACCGTCACCACACGGCTTTGCCACGCACTTGTCGAATGTCGCTTTCGCACCAGTCACGTTCACCGAGTTGTCGACATCACAGGTGCAGATGAAGTCCTTCAGATCAGTGAGGGTCGGCTTGGGATCAACAACAGACGTCTGTCCACCACCACCCCTCCCCCCTGACCTCCTCCCTGCCACCACCCAGCCACCACCCAAAGGGGGGGGGGCCCAGCTCCCATTCCACCCACCACCCGATCCACCCGAGGGGCCCCCAAGGGGGGAGGGGAGAGACACCCGCAGTGCGGGCAGCGATACCGTCGGCCTGGATCCTCGGGGGACCTGTCCGAGCCAACTCGCGGGGACAGGGGGCGACCCTTTCTGCTGCTGTCGGTGGGCTGGGGCGAGGCCCGGCGGCTTCACCGTTAGCGGAACCGCCGCTTGCAGCATGTTGGGGGGACGTGGTGGGCGCGCCGCCGCCACTGCTATCCCGCGAGAGGGGCGCCTTGCCGGCGGGTGAGGCCGACGCGCTCCCCTGCCGTGCAGGCAGGGTGTTAGCAGAGGCCTCGCATGAGGCCCCTGCTCCTCTCGCCTGACACGCCCCTCGTCAGGGGCGGCCAGCCCGCGCTCTCCTGCTACCGGGGGCGACCCGGGCTGCCACCCCTTCCGCTGCTGTCGGTGGGCTGGGACACGGCCCGGCGGCTTCACCGTTAGCGGAACCGCCGCTTGCAGCATGTTGGGGGGACGTGGTGGGCTCGCCGCCGCCACTGCTATCCCACGAGAGGGGCGCTTTGCCGGCGGGTGAGGCCGACGCGCTCCCCTGCCTTGCAGGCAGGGTGTCAGCAGAGGCCTCGCATGAGGCCCCTGCTCCTCTCGCCTGACACGCCCCTCATCAGGGGCGGCCAGCCCGCGCTCGCCTGCTACCGGGGGCGACCCGGGCTGCCTCTGCTCCAGCGGTGCTGTCGTCAGCACCGCGAGCGCCACCACCGCCAGCGTCGCCACCATCGGGGCCTGCCATCGCCTGGGCGGCTCTCGCCCTACCATCGCTCGTGCTCGTGGGGTTGGGGGTTGGGGGAGTGGAGGGGGATGGATGGTGGGGAACAGAGCCCAAGGGACAAGTGGCCCAAGGGGGAGTGGGTTGTTGTTGAGGAAGTAACTCTAAGGCCCAACCTGCCCTCCCGGCTCCGCCCGCCCACAAGGTCAAGAAGATTGGAAAGGGGAAAAGGGTGAGGGAAGGGGTGGGATGGGGGATGCCCAAGGGAGGGAGGGGGGGGACCCAACCAAACCCAACCGACCAGGGAGCACGAGTGTGTATACCAATGAAGTACAGAAACAATGAAGTACAGAAACTGTAGCTTAAGAAATCGTTGGTATTTTTTTAGCGAAGTTGGGCCCAACTTCGCCCCGAGCGAACGGCCTGGTCACCCAGTGCAGGGTTTAATCTAGGATTCCGGATTTTGGGACTCGGGGGGGGTCTCGCACTTTTGTGGGCCCAAATTTTTTTTCACCCCAGGTGCAAATTTCTCGGGCGCGCTTCGCGCGCCCGAGACTACGCGGAGATGGCCACTCGCATACACTCAAGGACTTGCGAGACAGGCACACGCTACAGGGGGGGTCTGGGGGGCGGAGCCCCCCAGCCGCCGGAGGCCACGGTAGTGAGCATCTGTTCCTTGCACGTGTCAACGACTTGCTGCACGAACGTGACAGACAGCTCTTAGACTCAAGGCGGCTCTGCACCGGGGCTGAACATGCTCCCCAGCCAGGAGACCCCATTCCTACTGGTCCCCAGGGAAATCCCCCCCCGCCCCCGCTAAAAGTGACCCCCCGGGGGGGGTCCCCCAGGGGGGCCCAAACTGCGGGGGGGGGTCTTTGACCCCCCCCCGACCCCCCTTAGATTAGGCCCTGTCACCCAGGACCGGTGATCTCCTGCTGGTCGGGCTGCGAAACAGCAAAGCCTACTTACGAGCATCGCAAACCCGAGGGAATCCCGACTGGCCGAGACTGCAAGGAACAGATGTTCACTACCGTGGCCTCCGGCGGCTGGGGGGCTCCGCCCCCCAGACCCCCCTGTGCCGGATGCCTGTCTACGAGATCGCCACCACCTTGCGTGGATGCGACGGCAACATGTCGAGAAAGGGGCGTCGTTGGACAAAACGACCCCGAAACCATTCGAATCGGGGGTCAGTGGCACCCGTGCCCATACACTCGTGTAGGTACACCGATGGTACACCGCGCTGCGGTGTACCATCAGTGCACCTACACTACAGCAAAGAGCGGAACACGTGTTCGCGTGGTGCTCTCCCGATGGGGTGGGGATTTTTCGGTGCAAAGCACCACCGCGGAAAGTTTTTTTTTCCCCCTCCGATTTTCGGTTCGAAGAGCACCGCACCGATATTTTTACCGCCTGACCCCCCCGGTGCTAGCGAAAACCCTGATCAGAGCGGTTGTAGCTGTGAAGTGATAGGGCGCTTTTTTTTTTCCATGTCGCTCCCGTTGGTCACTTCGCTGCTTTGAGTCAGCCGCGTGGCGGAAGCCGGACCGCAGGGAGGGGCGTTGCGCCCGTTGACGCCTCTCGCTCCTCATGTGCCTTGAGGAGCTGCCAGGTGGATCTGCTTTGAGGCGGGGAATCGCGTCAGGCCAAACAGCCACTGCGAGGACGTCTCCCCTAATACAAAAAAAGAAACCACGCACACCACAAACATCAATAAAACCAAAGCCGTGCAGAAAGGGCCCCTCCGCATATATGAAACAGGGCACACAGCGGAAAAAGAGTTACCAGGGGGGCCCTTGCTATCAAGTGTGGCTGAGTGAGAAACAGTGAGTCACGGCCCACTTCCCCTCTCTGACTGACGAGCTGTAACGAGCTGTGACTGGTAGCGAGGGCCCCCCAGAGCTTGCTTTAGTTTCTCCTCGGATACTGCACTCTTGGTGGAACGGAGGACACAGGACACACAGAGACTGAAGTGCTCATCCTTAGTGTGAAGACCCACCTCCCGCAGAGGCTGAGTCCAACACCATCCCAACCCTGTGAGTACACCTCCCCCAGACACTCTCCTGTGCTGAGGCGGTACAGCGCGGTGACATCAGTCTTCGGGAACACAACTGCAACAACGTCGCCTGGCTGTGACACAGCAACTGCGGAGGGATGGTCCTTCAAATGTACAGTACGCAGGCAGCTGAGGGAGGCTGTGCACCACACCTTGAGAGTGTAGTCCCAAGAGCACGACACCAGGTGCTGCTCGTCCTGAGTCAGGGCGAGGCCGGACACATCACCAGTGTGCTCATCCAGGGTGTGTGTGTGTGTGAGGGTGCTGATGTCCCACACGTAAATGGTGCTGTCTTGTGACCCGCTGAAGATCCTCGCGCCCGACACAGCAAGACTGTAAACAGCCTCGCTGTGACGGCCCTCCAGCACTGTGGCGCTCGGTGTGCCCTTCAAGTCCCACACATGCACGTTGCCTTTGGTGTTTGTGGACACCAGACGTCCGCAGTGTGACCACGCTGCACCTGTGTTGCTCTGGTCCACCAGCCTGCATACCTCCTCCCAGGTTGATGTCAGCCACACGCAGATGGTGCCGTCCTGCGAGCACGTTGCCAGCCACGTCCCACAGACAGAGAACGCTGTATGAGAACAGAATGGTGTGTGACCTATATTCTTGTCAGGCCCTGGGAAGTTGGTACCGTGTGTTAATTCCGCCACCACAGCAGCGGTGGTGGTGTCAAACACAGTGATGCGTCCGTTGAAGTAACCCACAGCGCACAGCGTCCCACACCTCGACAGTCTCATACCGCCAGCCTCGTCGCCATGCGTCGATGAGTAGACTACGGGAGCCTTGACGATGGGCCAGCATGGGACGAGCTGGACAGCACCCCCGTCCTCCAGACCCGTGTCGGCAACGCGCTGTGCGTCGTCCAGCTCCTCCTCACACCCTTCGATGTGTGCTGTCACGCATGCAGCCTCACGGACTGCGTTGATAGAACCCGGGTGCATCTCGTTGAGCGCATCCGCCTTCAGCCCGACCACGGTCCCCCCTTCTGGAACACCGACGACACAGCTGTCACCGGTCCCGGTGTGACGGACACACACATCCATGTTGTTGTCTTCGCACCCGACCTTGCACGGAAACATCTGGCAAAGCCTTCCTGGAGGGTGTGGCTGTGTGTTTGTGCGCCTTGTGAGGTGAGGAAACTGCCAACATCCCCCTCTCGGAATCCATCAATGTGAGAGAGTTTGGTTGGGGCCATCGTGTCGCATCGCATCGCGGATTGTAGACACCCTGTCCAGCAACTGTGGGAAACAGGACTACGTTCTGTTGAGCGCACACTTGCTGTCCAGTCTCTGCGAGCTGCGAGGGGGCGAGGCCTCCACACATGGGGCGAGGGCTGGGGGATGCCTGCCACACCTCGACACACTGCGATGTGCGATGCAACACAGGCTGTTCGCAACATATGGCCTCGTCTATAACCCCCCCCCCCCCAGGCTCTGGGGTATACTTACAGTAAGAACGTCGCTTAAGTCGTTTTTATTTAAGACGGTTTCAGCCGCGCCGACTTAAAGAAAACGACTTATTTAAAACGGTATCGAATTGAACCCGCCAAAAATCGCTAAGCGCTACCGTGGCTCGCTACGCTCGCACAATATGCTACATTTTGCACGCCTCCCGGTGCCCATCGACTAACACAAAACAATGGGCGTGTCTGTCGAACGGGCGAACCTCGTATATACCTTACATGTCGGGCCCTTGCCGTGGGGTTCTGTTCACCGAGGGCAGAGTACCACCTGCCTTCCGTGAACAGGACTGGGTCCACCTCTTGATCACCTCGTGGGTATGGGCAGAGAATGGGTATGTGACCGGAGTATCAACTGATGTGAGACAAGCGACCATACGCCAGTCCCAGACGCCACTCTCACAGACAATGGGAAGGGAAGGGGTTCTATGAATCCCTTCCCTCGACCAGTGTCGGGACAAATACCTTGCCATCAACTGCCTCTAACTAGACAACGGCATGATCATTGCAGCTTTTGGTATCAGTCTTTGGGGGCCCTCGCTACCGCGGTCACAGCCAGACACGATCGTCAGTCAGTGGGAGGGGAGGCGTGTCACACCTCTCACCGGGTGGGTGGGGTGGGGTGGGGGGGGAGTCTTGGTAAAACACACCCCGTGTCGTAGAGAAAATACGGCAAGAGTCTCGCTGGGTCGGAAGAGCAGATGGTTCCCGCAGCAGCTCCAACAGCTCCCGGGGAGCGGCGGGTATTTCGCATCGGATACCGGATGTGTGAACACGTTTGTGCGGTTTGTTCTGTGTTGTGTGTGAACATGTGTGTGTGTGTGTATGCTCCACCCAACCCGACACATTTTCTGTACTTCAGACAGGGAAGGTCACTCGACACGCGGGGGGGGGGGGGGTTTGTGTGTGTTTTTTCTCGTGGAAGCGATCAATGCAAAATCATCTGAAAGGAAGACTCGAGAGACTGCTGCTGTATTTTGCTCGGTCAGAGGATACAAAGGAGATAGGGGGAGGGGGAGGTCAGGTCATCCAGGCCTGCTTGTTGTATCAGTTCTGAAAAAAATCAGTTCGCGGGCGGAGGGGCTGGAGCGGGGAACAAAGAGACACAAATCCTGCTGTGAGTTTTGTGCGGTGTTTCCCCTCAGCCCCCCTTACAACCTTGCGTATTGCAAGTGGTAGTAAAAAGAAAAACACGACAGGTCAGATCGCCCGTCGACCTCACGACCCCCCCCCTACGCACCTACGGTGCTCAAACGAGTTTGTGGTGTGGTGGGGTTGGGTGGGGTTGCCAAGTGCGACAAGATCGGGGGGCTATGATGCCCACTCCGGGGGCTCAGATGTGGAGATGTGACCACCTCTTCGGCACCCTGAACCCTGAATGGGGCGCGAGAGCCCAAACAAGCTTGCCTGTCACAGCAAAAGAAGCGGGGAGGCAGTGGGAGCGGGCGGCACGCGCAGTGTGTTTTGACAGTGCAACACAAGACCAAGTCTTCTACAACACAGGTGGGCACAATCCCCTCTTTCATAGTCCTGTGTGGTGGCTGCCAGGAGGTGCACCGTGGCCTTGCAGGGGGGAGAGAGGGGCACGGCCCAAACAAGAATGATGGCAACGACCCTGCAGCTCCCGTCACGATTAATCATCACAAAGAAGCAGGGTCGTCAGAAGAACACTTACGCGATTGCGATTCCTGCATGTACGGTAAAAAGAACAGAACACATCAAAGGGGAAGATGAATAGCAGTGGAAGGTGGAATATTTGGCTGGCTTCTGACAGGTTCGAACGATTTCAAACCGTGTCAGTTTCTCCCGCCCTTTTGTGAGGCGAGTCGCCTTTCTCTGCACGATTGAGTGAAGGCACCCAACGAGTTGAACGACTTGTCTTCTGCTACCGTGCAACCGTTGCGATGAAGGAGGAAATGGAACACAAGGCAAGCAGGTCCGTATATTGTCAAGCAGCAAGGAGTCACTCGGAAGTGCTGCACTGCAGAGCCACATCTCACGTCAGAACAGATCGAGATGTGTGCGTTTCTACAACCTCTGCCTGTTCTCATACCCGCTGAGAGATACATGATTCTGATGCGTTCCATTTTACACCCCCTCACTTGTTGTGTGAAGGTGAGTGGGGATCCCGTCTGGCACTGATTTCGTATGGGGGTCTTTGCTGGTCGACAAACTTCGACAAACTTCGTCAGTTTTCAGCCAATTCAACAGGAAATGCACCAAAATGCACTGACGATCACCCCGTAGCGAAGACCCCCTATATATGTTGATGCATTGGCGCTTCCATTCCTCCCACACTGAGTGTGTCGACACAAGAGGCAAGCGCGCAAGGCAGGGAACAGGGGTTCTGAGACACTGCACTCACGGTGAAACGGAAGACACAGCACGCACACTGACCGCAGCGCCGCTCGGTGATGTGAAGACCCACCTCCCGCAGAGGCTGAGCGCAACACCATAACCCTGTGAGTCCACCTTGCCCAGACACTCGCCTGTGCTGAGGCGGTGCAGAGTAGTGGCGGAGCTGCTGTTCACTGCAACAACATCACCTGGCTGTGACACAGAAAGTGAAGCGGGAGAGCCGGCCAGCTGCATCGTACGCAGGCAGCTGAGGGTGGTTGTGCACCACACCTTGAATGACTTGTCCTGAGAGCACGACACCAGGTGCTGCTCGTCCCGAGTCAGGGCGATACCACCGACCGGAGCAGTGTGCCCATCCAGGGTGTGTGTGTGTGCGAGGGTCCTGATGTCCCACACACGGATGTTCTTGTCCCACGGACCGCTGAAGATGCTCGTCACCGATACAGCAACGCTGAAAATAGGCCCGATGTGACCCTCCAGCACTGTGGCGCTCGGCGTGCCCTTCAAGTCCCACACACGCACTTTGCCTTCACAGTCTCCGGACACCAGACGTCCGCAGTGTGACCACGCTGCGCTCCATACCACAGTGGTGTTGTGGTCCAGCATGCACACCTCCGCCCAGGTTGATGTCAGCCACACGCAGATGGTGCCGTCCCGCGAGCACGTTGCCAACCACGTCCCACAGAGAGAGAACGCTGTGCAATTGATGTCCTCGTTGCCGTGTGTTAAGTCCGCCACCACAGCAGCGGTGCTGATGTCAAACACAGTGATGCGTCCGTTGTGGTAACCCACAGCACACAGCGTCCCACACCTCGACAGTGTGATGTGTTTGATCTCACCACCATGCGTCGATGAGTAGACTGCGGGGACCTTGACGATGGGCCAGCGTGGGACGAGCTGGACAGCACCCCCGTCCTCCAGACCCGTGTCGGCAACACGCTGTGCGTCGTCCAGCTCCTCCTCACACCCTTCGATGTGTGCTGACACGTATTCAGCCTGACGGGCTGCGTTGTTGATAGAACCCGGGTGCATCTCGTTGAGCGCATCCGCCTTCAGCCCGACCACGGTTCCGCCTTCCGGAACACCGACGACACAGCTGTGCCCCGTCCCGGTGTGACGGACAGACACATCCATAGTTTCTGTTTTGTGTTCCTCTTCACCTGCAGGCACAGTGAGTCTATTCCACCCCACCCTGACACACACAGCATGTTGGGATGTGTTGAGCCGAGGACCCAGTACCGCACGGCACTGCGTCTCGATCTGCCCCTTGTATGTGGTGGCCTTGTCTTTAGGCATGCGACAACGAGTGGGACGGTTCGCGGCAGTGATGGGCTGTGGGGCCTGTGGGGCGAGAGGGGCGGCTGTGCATTCAACGGTGCACGCTGCAGTGCTACACATCGCCGCCTGGCACCCTGCATGCTTCCCCCTGATGCTGGCACCCGAGAGCACAGCACAGAGGCGAGATGAGGCACACGTGCACACCGACGCGGCACACGTTGGAACCAGGCCTGCCCACGAGTAGGGAGACACCGAAGACGCCTTCAGGATAGCGAGGGAAGGCACATGAAGGCTTTGAAGGCTGTCGACACAACACACACAACACAGACCACCGACCATATCCGGACTGTGCACGATCTTCTAATATCGTGGCGTTGCACTCTTTGTTTGAACGAACCGTTCGACAGCGACTCTCACTGTCGATGCGTTTGGCACTTCCGCGACCTAACGAGCCTGCTGCCTTGACTGAGATGTGACGCGTGCATGCGAACACAAAATGAGCGAGTCACACAAGAGAAGGGCAGCGGTCGTCGGAAGCACCTCTGCACCCGACGCATCATGAAATGTGCTGAAAAGAGAAAAGGATTTCGCACAAAGCACACGAAACAGCACCGGGAGGGGGCGGCGCCAAGCAGGACCCAAAGGGGGTGCGGTGGGCAGGTGGCCCGCACTGTGATGCAGAACAAGAGAAGCTCCCTCCCAAGCCCAGCCTATCACACTGCGGCACCTATCTGTACCATGCAGAGAGAGGAATGTAAAAAAGCAAAGAAATGACGGAAAGTGTCACTGCGCTCGTTCTGCACTGCTGCTTCCCGTTGTGTCGTTTTTTTGTTACTGTAAACAAATTTGCGCGTTTGACGCTTCCACAACGACACTTTCCTGCTGGAGGTTGGTGCCTGTGCGGTGAGAAGCTCAAGCGCAAAGCAAGTGACACCCTTCCGCCCATCTCGAAGACTCGTGGAAGTGTCCTGAAATATCAGGCTTGTTAGCGCGAAATTCCAAAAGTCGGAGTCAGGAATCTTCTAAACCTTGTGGAAATCGTCATAGCTTTGTTCCGCTATTCTTAGAGCATACACACTGCTCTAGCAACTGCAAGAACAAATGCAGATCCAAGGTCCCGCTCGCTACCAGGTGTGGCTGAGTGAGAAGAAGTGGCCATGGGACACGGCCCACTTCCCTCACTGACTGACGAGCTGTGACTGGTAGCGGGGGCGCCCCCCAAGGCTACTTTTCGTTGTGCGCACACACTGTCACAGTCTGAGTTAGGAGTGCTCTAACATGCGGCAGTAAAACAGCCCTTCCAGAACCTCCACAGAAGTGAACGGGGGGAAATACAACCTGCGTGCGTGTGGATGTGACGAAGAAAAAGAGTAGGTTCTGCCAAACCCATGCAGGGGCTTTGCTGACCTCCCCCCCCCCCTCCCCGTTGCAATAGGGTGGCCAGAGAACAGCGAGCAACGAGTCGAACACCCCCGCCCCACTGCAGGAAGCCGGCAACACCCCCCCCCTAGCCTAGGTCACCCCCCCCCCCTCCCCGCCCTCTTCTGCTGCTGCCATGGAGAGGTGCCGGCAAAATCTTTTTCAAAGTCATGTGTTGCTCAGTGGTTCTGGTCCTTCCTCGCCAGACCCTTGGCTTGGCTGACGGCACGCGCCTCCATGCAGCTCGCGGTGGTGGCGGGGTGGGAGAAGTTGGACACCGCGAACCCGGCAAGCAGCGCGACGGCAGGGTCGTGGCCTTCCTTCGTCTTGATGATGGTCACATCCTTGCCCTTGCGGTCGTCGTACTCTGCGAAGAATACGGAGCAGTCCCACTTCCGGTCCTCGTCGTCCCACTTGCCGTGCTTCGTGTCGATCTCCACCTCCTCGCCGAACTTGAGGGTGTACTCCACCTTCTTGATCTTCGTCGAGACCTCGGTGTCCTCGTCAGTGCGGCCATCCTCCTCCTTCACCTTGTGCTCCGCCTTGGATTTTCCGGAGATCTTCGACTTGAGTGTGGCGACGGTTTCCCCCGACCTGCTCTTAATCTTGATGTCGCGCTTGACCTTCCACTTCAGCTTCACCTCATACTCCGTCTCCTCCTCGTCGGAGTCCGAGTCGCTGTCCTCTTCGATCTCCTTCTTCGACCCTGCCTTGATGTCGCAGTCGATCTCGAGAAACGCGAGGCGCTCCCCCTTCTTCGAACCCTCCTGGCGGACGTAGTTCTCGAGTGCCAGCTTCCCGTCGCTCATACCCTGCACACCTGCGGTGTTGTCCATAAACAGCCAGTCGTGCCCCTGGGCGTCTTTCACTTTGAAGTTGTCGCCAAAAGTGCCGGAGCGCTTCACGTGGAACTCCGACGGGCCTGACGGGTCAGGCATAATCATCTCCGGCGCCTTCGGCGTGCTCTCGCAGCATCCCATTGTCTCTCTGTGTGCTGCTGAAGACCAGGGCAACCTGCAGGGTGGGGTGGGTGGATGCATGGGTGTGTGTGGCGGAGGTGGCAGGAGTGGGGTGGGCGACACGCAGCTCTCAAGCGAAATATACGCACTGCTGTGCAAAGTGGGGCGTTCCTCCAGCCGAACAGACAACAGACGGGCATTTTCCACGTTTTGATCGCCGTCGTCCCATCACTCCCGCGTGAAAGCCAACTCACCATGGGTTGGGCTGACCCAGCCGGGTGTCACAAAATAGAAGAGGGAAACAGCTAAACAGCGCAGACGTGTTCTGCATGATTTTCTCTGCTGCGTTGCCCCCCCCCCCCCCGCGGTTCCCCCGTGTCTGGACACCACGTGATTATGCCGCTTCCCTCTATGGCTGACACGCGTGAATCTCTTTTGAAGCCGTGCCGAGCACACAGAGGCACCTGCTGCACCTGATGTGACACGATACGACATACCACACTTTGCTCGTTTTTTGTTTTCCATTTTCTTGTTTGCTTTTGACAAAGATCAGCATCGCCCTCTGTCTGCAATTCTGGAGCTTTGCGAACTCCCCCCCCCACCCACCCCACCCCCCCCCCCCCAACCCGACACTCACACCACTTCATCAGACAGGGGTGCGGTGTACACAATAAAGGTGTTGGCTGAAGCGCGCGCGCCCACTTCCCCCCCCCCCCCACCCACGGTCACCGAGAGTGAACTCTGATGGCCAGAACATAAATTTAAAGAAAAAAACCCCCCACCCGAACCGTACTGCGCCTAAACCACCAGAGAGAGAGAGAGAGAGAGAGAGAGAGAGAGAGACACAATACCTGCCGCCACCTCACCCCCCGACACACACAGACAAGGGCACATCACACAAACTTCGGTTGCTCAAACGTCGGATCGGGGCTTAGGAGATACACAGAAAGGTGTGTGAGAGAGAGGGTGTTGCTCCACCCTCTATCAGCCTGGCTGCAAACCCCTCCGAAACCGGGTTTTGCCGCAAAAACAAAAGGGGGGGGGAGGCCAGGCTCTTTTCGCCCCCCCTCCCCCCCCCATCGCATCATGTTTTGTCCTTTGTCTGTGCGCCATAAAAAAAAGAAGGAGGGTTTGGGCAAAAAATAAAATACAACAAGAAGGCACAAATCCCACGATATGATGAGCATGTTTGTGCACCGTTCATTGCATGGCCCAGGCTGGGGGAGACATCGAGGGGGGAGGGGGGCCGACTCGTTTGAAGAGATGGGGAAACGGGGGAGGGGGGTGTCGGAAGAAGGTCGGCAGCAGAACAGATGCGGGGGGGAGAAAAAGGGAGGGGGGGGGGGAGGGGAGGGGGTGGAATTGTATTGCTGTTGCCACCGGTGTGTGGCCCTCAATTTTTATCTCGTCGTTGCAACAAAGAGCAAGGCAGCACCTTCCCATTGAGCAAGCGGGAAAAAAAAGAGAAAAGGTGACACGCTCTTCTCTCACAACACAACGACGCGGTCTCCGGGTACCCAGGCGGACGAGCGGGATGTGCAGCCCCCCCCCCCCCCCGGACCCGAAGACACCGCGTCGTGGATGAAAAAAACCCCCCTCCCTCCCTCCCTGCGCAACAATGTCATCTAAATAGCATACCCGGTAATTCCTCCAAAAAATATCCCCCCGTGCATTACTTAAACCAACCCTCCGGGGGCCCTCGCTACCAGTCACAGCTCGTCAGTCAGTGAGGGGAAGTGGGCTGTAGCTCACTTTTTCTCTGCAAACCCGCAAACCCGGTAGCGAAGGCCCCCTCCGTCATAACATAATTATATATAGCAAGCAATGATCAAAAAAAAACCCCCCAAGCCAGAAAATAAATCACGCCCCCTTTTCCCCTCCCTCCATTACCCACAGCACCCCACCCCCAACACACAGCAGCAACAACAGAAAATAGCAGCATGTCCCCTCCCCCACACCCCAACACCTACCCCTTCACCCTCTACGACTTCCCTCCCCCCCCCACCCCCTCACCCGTTCCCCAGTTTCCCCCCCCACCCTCACAACCTCAGACCTTAGGCCTTGTTGCGCGCAGGCTACAACAGGCCGAGGGAGATCGAAAGAGCAGCGGGGGGGTGTGGGAGCGGGATACAAGCTAGCTCAGAGGGGGTGGGGTAGGGAGGAGGGCGAGGGGGGAAGAAGGGGGGAGCCCCTCCCCACCCCCCCCTGTGTGTGTGTGTCGGAAGCAAAGCGTGTGGGGGTTGTGCCTTTTGGGGGCTATTTTTTCTTTTTTGTCGCGATCTCCCAATTTCAGAAGTGCTTTTTTTTTTGGGGATATATATGTAGCTTCCTGGGCCGGGGGGGGCGGTGAGAAGGGAGAAGAGAGAGAGGGGTGGGGGGCGGGGGGTGGGATGATTCAGGAATACTCCCGAAGGCGCAGCCCGTCCCTCGCGTGCACCCTGGTCCTCTTCATTGATTCCTACTGGCTCTTGGCGATCCACTCCTTTGCCTTCTCCAGGATGGACGCCTCGTCAGCCGCCTTGTAACCCGTCTGGGCCCTCTCCTGGGAGCCGCCGCCCTTCACGCAGGCCGCCTGGATCCACTCCTTGGCAGACTTGCCCTGTGTGTGGGTGGTGGTGGTGGTGGTGGTGGTGGTGGTGGTGGCGGGAAGTGGGCTCAGCAATAAAGGATCCGGGGGATGAAATGTGTTTGTTTTGTGCAAACCGACAAAGGCAGAGAAGCAAATGATGCAGAGAAAAAACACGCCCGCTTTGCTGCCACAGGTCCTTTTTTTTAAAGGCGTAACACACTTCTCGCTCGAGCGGGTGATTTGCGCGTTCTACCAAAAGAAACAAATCGTCGCACCTCCTCGCGATCTGGCAGACACCCCTTGGGTCCGGCACCTGTGGGAAGAACACAGGCCAGGAACTGATGTTTTCGCTGAGCGCCACCCAGTGTGGTGTGCTGGTGTGGGGGCTAATTGAAGGCGTGCTGCGGTGCTCCTTGAGAAGCGTGTCGGGGACTGCGTCGGAAAAACTGTGCCCCAGGCATACCGAACCCTTGGGCACGAAGCACATGGCAATGCCCTTGCCCTTCGCGTCGGACGCGGCGAGGAACATGCACAGGTTGGGGTGCACCTTCAGGATGGCGCCCGAGAGCTCCGTCAGCGCGTTGTTGTCCGCACCCCAAGTGCTGACGGCCTCCACGTACACATCACCCTTGATCTCGGCCGCAATGGCCTCGCCCTTCTCCTGGGCCTCCTTCTTCAGCTTCTGCGTCAGCTGCTTCTTCTCCTGGTACAGGTCCTTGATGGTCGTGTCGATGCTCTGCTGCAGGGCGTTCTTCTTCGTGATGGGGAGCGTCTGCTCGCCGATCTGCTTGCTCAGAACCGACACAGACTTG
Organism: Rhynchopus euleeides; assembly: GCA_963210315.1. Lineage (NCBI taxonomy): Eukaryota > Euglenozoa > Diplonemea > Diplonemida > Diplonemidae > Rhynchopus > Rhynchopus euleeides. Next base: position 1,719,766 of record OY723320.1, on the reverse strand, counting down.
ATCTTGTCGTCGATCGTGGAAGGGGTGTGCGGCTTGCTCAGGAGCTCGTCCAGCTTCTTCTGCATCACCTCCTGGTCCTTGCATGCCTGAGGTAGGGGCGAGTGGGTGGGTGGGTGTTGATACGGGCTGGAGTGAACACAGCACACAGCGCACAGCGCACACAATAGACAAACAATAGACACACTACATCAAGCCATGGCATACCTTCTCAGCAGCGCCACGCGTCAGCACCGTCATACGGCGAATGCCCTTCATGGTCGACTCCTCGCCCACCACCACGGCGTGCTGAATGTCCTTCAGCGTCTTCAGGTGGGTCCCGCCGCAGAACTCCACGCTGTAGTTCGACCAGTCGGGGTTCTTGGGGTCGGCCAGCATGGTGTCGATGTCCGCGCCGATGGAGATGACGCGCACCGGGTCGGGGTACTTCTCGCCGAACATCTGGCGCACACCGTGGATGCCCATCGCGTCCTTCAGCGGCACCAGCTTGTCGTACACCTTCTTGTCGGCAGTGATGCTCTTGTTCAGCATCGCCTCCACGGCGTCGATGTCCTCAGAGCTCAGCTTCTCGTTCCACGAGAAGTCGAAGCGCATGCAGGACGGGTCCACAGAGGAGCCCTTCTGGTTGACCTGCACGTGGCTCTTCTTGGCGACCTCCAGCACGTGGCGCAGGCTGTGGTTCAGCTCGTGCGTGCCGGTGTGGTTGGCACCCACGTCGAGGCGGCGCGCGAAGTCGACCTTCAGGTCCACCTCGGCACCCACCTTCACGGTGCCCGACTCGACCTGCCCGATGTGGGCGATGTAGCCGCCCATGCTCAGCACCTTCGTCACCTGCACCTTGAAGGACCCGTCCTTCGCGGCGATCACACCGGTGTCCCAGATCTGGCCACCCGACTCGTAGTAGAAGTTGGTGCGGTCGACGAGCACGCACATGTACTCAGTCGGGGCCTTCTTCGACTTGGCCTTGGGGTCCGGCTTTGCCGGCTCCAGCTCCTGCACGACGGAGTCGGTGTTCTTGTCGACGATGGAGACGACCTTCGCCGTGGTGTCCTCCCAGACGAACTTCAGGGAGTCGTCGGTGGCGGGCACGCTGGACTTCCGCAGCAGGTCGATGTTGTTGGTGGAGATGAACTGCTTCATCTTCATCGTGTCCTTCGAGTCGGAGTTGAGGCGCTGCTCCTCCATCTTCTTGTCGAACCCCTTCAGGTCGACGAACGGCGCGTCGCACCCCGTCTTCTCCGCCATGATCATCGTCAGGTCGCTGGGGAACCCGAAGCGGTCGTGCAGGATGAACGCGTCCGCCCCGGCGATCACCACCTTCCCGCCGTTCGCCTTCTTCTGCGCATCGGTCTTGGCGTTCTTCAGGAAGTCCTCGAAGTGCTTCTTGCCGTTCTCATAGGTCTTGTCGAACGTCTTCTCCTCGTCGAGGATGATGGCCTTCACGCGCTCCGCGTTGCCCTTGCCGTGCAGCTCCGTGAAGAACTCGCCCAGGTTCTCGATCACAGCGGCAGACAGGTTCGAGAAGAACCCGACAGGCGCGTGGAGGTACTCCTTGCCGAAGCGGATGGCACGGCGAATGATGCGGCGCAGCACGTAGCCCCGCCCGTTGTTGTCGGGGATCCCGCCGTCCGTCAGCGTGATGGTGATGGTGCGGATGTGGTCAGCCACCACACGGTAGGCCACGACAGCGTCCTCAGGGCACTCCTCGCTGTGGTAGGGGTGGGCGAAGCCGGTCTCCTTCTGGATCACAGCGAACAGCTTCCACCAGGCGTCCGTGTCGTAGTTGCTGAACACGCCCTGCATCACAGACGTGATGCGCTCCAGGCCGAGCCCGGTGTCGACGTGCTTAGCGGGAAGCTCCTTCAGCCCGTCGGGGGAGCGGTCGTGCGTCATGAACACCAGGTTCCACAGCTCCAGCACGAGGGGGTCGTCCTGGTTGACGAGGTGCGCGGCGTTGCGCCCCCCGACACGGTCGTAGTGGATCTCGGAGGCAGGCCCACAGGGGCCCGTGTCGCCCATCTCCCAGAAGTTGTCCTTCATGTCGCCGGGCAGGATGCGCTCCTCCGGAAGGTACTTCAGCCAGATGTTCTTCGCCTCCGTGTCGGGCTCCAGCCCCAGCTCCTTGTTCCCCTCGAAGTACGTCGCGTACAGCTGGTCCTTCGGCAGCTTGTACACCTCGGTGAACAGCTCCCAGGCCCACGCGATGGACTCCTCCTTGAAGTAGTCCCCGAAGGACCAGTTCCCGAGCATCTCAAAGAAGGTGTGGTGGTAGGTGTCGCGCCCGACGTCGTCCAGGTCGTTGTGCTTCCCCCCGGCACGCACGCACTTCTGCGAGTTGACAGCACCCTGCCACTTGGAGCGCGGGTCGCTAGGGTCCACAGTGCCAAGGAAGAGAGCCTTGTACTGGTTCATCCCGGCGTTGGTGAAGAGCAGCGTCGGGTCATCGGTGGGCACCGAGAGGGACGACGGGACGAAGGTGATGCCCTCCCCGTTGCTGGTCTTCTTCTTCTGGAAGAAGTCGATGTAGGTCTGCCTGACCTTGGCGGCCGTCCACTCCACATCCCGGTTGGCCACGGTGTTGAGGGGCTCGTTGTTGACGTGGCCCTCAGCGCCGCCGATGCTGCGCCGGCACACAGCCTTGGTCAGCTCCACAGCTGCACCGCTTCTGTTTGCCATCGTGCCTGATACCAATCGCGTGTCCTTTGGAGCGGGTGGCGTGTGAGGGGAAAGCCATAACTCATAAAGGAGGTGAAAAAGACGCTTGAAGGCTGCCGTTCGCGAAGACCCAGCCAGACACAGAGTCAGAATGTGTCGATTCTTGTCTGGGATCACCGGATTTTTTTTGAGGGAGGGCCAACACCAGGGTATAAGATAGACTTTTTTTCTGGCGCCGTTTTCCGGTTTTTCTGGTTTTGAAAATTTTTCGCGCGCGCCTTCGGCGCGCGCGACCCGCGCAAACCCTCCCAGAATCTGAGAGGGCCCGGTGCCTGCGCGCGTCCTGTCGTACTGAGGCTGCTTGGTGGGGCAGGCGCAGCAGCTGCTTTGAAAGTTTGGACTCTCGGTCAAAAAACCGGTCTGGTGCAATTTTCTTACGCAGGGGGGCGGAGCCCCAGCCGCCGGCGGCCACGGTAGTGAACATCTGTTCCCTACTGTCTGGATTCGCTTGTAAGTAGGAAGGCTTCGCTGTATCGCAGCCCGGCCAGCAGGAGATCACTGGTCCTTGAGGGTTCAACCTTCAGGGTGGAGGAGGACGGGGGAGCGACCACTCGCGACAGGTGTGCGTTGTGGGTGAAGTGGGTGCACGACAGAATGGCCAAAGGGTCCACGAGATCTCTGCACACATTCCGTTATCGAGGAGATGGGCACCTAGCTGTGACGACAGGCAACAAACAAATCTCATCTGTTAGTTGCCCCCAATAGGCTTGGCGACCTTCAAGACTGCTTGAAAGTCGTTCGTGTTCTCGTCTCAGCCCTCCAGACAAGCAGATCTGTCTCGATTTGGTGGGCTGTCGCCATGTATTCGATGGCACTGAGTGACGCTGCACAGAGGCAGACGACACGGTGAACTCCAGCGGAAGTTACCCTACCTCCGCTGGAGTACACCGTCACGTGACCGTGTGTCTCCCATGAGTCTCAACTAGCGGGAGTCTTAGCGTACATTAGCTGGACAATAGACTCCCGTCTCCAGTACAGACTGCAGTCTTAGACTCCCTCTTAGACATGGTGGCTGGAGTCCACCATGTGCGCACCTTCAAAACAGAAGAGACCTGCATGACGAGGGCATCACCACCCACCGGGCCACCCGCTAGGTCCATTTTTTCTTCTCCGCTTCTCTGCCTTCTTTGGACTATTTGAGCTCTGTGCGGATCATGATGGGGTCACTTTCTAGTTTTTTATGGCGTTTTTTCTGACTGTTTTACTGCCCCAAAGTCACAAAAAAACCGCCAAAAATGAGACCGACCTTTTTTTTTTCCAGAAAACCGGGAACCGGGAAACCCTGGTTTTGAAAACCGGAAAACCAGACCTATCTTATCCCCTGGCCAACACAAAGCTCTCTTCCAGGAATCCTTCTGCACTTCTGAAGCCATTCACACACAAAGGCCCAACAGACACAAGGCCAGGACAGGCACGAAGGCCCCTCGATGATTCCCGGGGTGGAAGGGCAGGGGGCAGTCCTTTTGGCAAACCCACCAGGGAGGACGGGGGGGGGGGGTGGTAGGGGTACGTCATAAGTGGTTTTTGGTAGGGTCTGTGGGGGAAGGGCAGAGGGCAGGGCAGGCAGTGTGGGTGGGGGAGTGGGGTGTGACTTGTTGGCTGCATAGTATACTCGTAAGGCTTTGGAGGGGGGGAGGGGAGGGGGGGGGGGGGGCGCCGGCGATGATGCGTCACAACGGACACATTTCAACATTTCACACTTTGGTGCCCCCCCCCGCTCCCCCCCCAGATTCTCGGGAGTTTCTGTTTTGATCCACTGTGCTTCCCCACCAACACACCCAAGACTCCCAAGAAAAAAATCCCCCCTCCCTCCCTTTCGACTCACTGTGTGCCGACGTCTTCATCTTCATCTTTTAATCGTTAACACCTACTCCAACTCTCAACGTGAGGTGATTTGGCAGCGTGGGATCCAGCTGGCACATAAAGAAAATATAGACACCCGCCCGCCCCCAACGTTTTTGCTAGCCCTTTTGCAAAAGAAAAGGGGGGGAAAAAGGGGCAAAAAAGCAAAAATTAAGCGATTTACTGTAAGCCGCTGCTCTCTCGTTGTGTGGGGCTGCTAGACACACACAAACACACGCGCGCTTCAATCGCGCATGCACACATAAAGGCGCACAAAAGGCTCTCTCTCTCTCACGCACAGAGAGGTTCTCAAACGCCGCCTTTTTGTAGTTGTCAGGGTTTATTTTCTCTGCCGTTGTTTTTTTTTTGCTGTCTGCTTTTTGATGAAAAATAGTTGGGGGGGTCAGGTGTGTTGCAGGAAGGGGGCGGGGGGGGGCATGTTTGGAGCTGCTGCTGCTGCTGCTGTTGTTCAACTCGTTGGGCACTATTATATGCCCTCTGATGAGCCCAAGAGGAGGGTGGGTGGGGAGAGGGGGGGGATGGGAAGGGGATGATGGACTGAGAGATCTTCACACAATTTGAAAACCCCGTTCACACCGCTGTCGCGATCGCCGCTGCACCACCACCACCACCTGCCTGCCCGCCCCTTGCATCGTGTGTGGTGACGTGTCCATCCCGCCTTGACCATCCCGCCATCCGTCCCAAGCCTGTGCCGCGTGTGTAGGACCACCACCCCCGAAGACCCAAGGTTGCCCATACCAGAGTGTGCCTCCCCACCCGACGTAGGGTACCCGTGCCGCCCGATGGGGTTGAGGTTCCCTGTCCGCCCTGCCGCCCTGCCTTTGCCTTGGCCCCGTGTCCCCCTGTGTCCCGTGTCCAGCCCCGGTGAGAAGGCCCGTCCCGCATCCAGAAAGCTTCCCTCCAGTAGCCCCCGGTCGTCAGCCCCGTCCTATGGAAGCAGGTAAGGTAGGCAGCGTGTTGTGGGTGAGAAGTTGAGAAGAAAAGGCATGCAGTGCAGGAGGAGGTGGGGAGTGATGGAGAATACAAGACAAAGCCTGCCAAGGGGCGGTTGTTTTCCCGCCACAACACCCCGAAAAGACGAACCACAGTGGGTGGTGGTGGTGGGGCGTTTTAATGCGATGATGTGTCTTGATGCAAGGCGGGTTTGCCGGGAAAATGTCCCGAAAATATTGTACCCCCTTCCCTCCCCTCTTGATATTGTTGAGAGACAATGCCGCAGTCCGACGGTGGCCGCCAGACATCGGCATTGCATGATTGATGAATCGTTCGTGATGTGAAAAAAATGTCCCAATCGGATTCTGAAGTTTTGATGCGTGAGACCCCCGTGTGTAAGTGGAGTGTGACTGCTGCCACTCCTCGGATTTGACGGCAATGGAACCAGAGGCTTAGCTTGGGGGGGGAAACTCGGTCAGCTGACCGAGTTTCAGCCAAACCCGGAAAAAAACTCGGTCAGCCCAAAATGGAACACTATCGACACATGTCACTCAACACGGGGGAATGGGGAGGGGAGAGGTTGTGGTGAAACGCACACACCTCGACCTGTGATGAGGTGAGATGTGGCTCTGCAATTACGGCACTACGCGTGCCGTAAACTCGAATGACCTGCTTTCTCCGTGTTCCATTTCCTCCTTCATTGCATGAGGCTACAAAATGGAACACTATCGACACATGTCACTCAACACGGGGGAATGGGGAGGGGAGAGGTTGTGGTGAAACGCACACACCCAACCCCCTAGGACCCCTAGGGACTGAGGAGCTCCGCTCATCAGCTAAGATGGCCCCGTGCCGCCAGCATGGCACACAGCTCCGTCTGGTCCCTTTACAGATCGATGACGACCTCGCCCCGCGCACCCCTCGTGAAGGGATCGGCCTTCTGCTCGTGGGTCGGCACCCACTCGGGCAACACCTGCAGCTGCGCCGCTGCAGCGACGTCGAACAGCACCTGCAGGCACCTATTGGCGACGTAATTGCCAGAGTGCCCCTTCAGGATGCTCCGCACTACCGGGAGGTTGTCGACCTTCAGTCGCAGCTTGCACCGCCGGCGCCCCAGCCGGGAGGCCAACCGCACCCCCAGTGCAGCGGCCCACATCTCCTTGATGTAAATGTGTGCTGACGCTTCGCCGGCCCCGAAGGCCCCCTGCGCCACCTCGCCGGTCTCCGCAAGCGCCGCCCACGCGCGTGATGACGCGTCTGTCCACACTGTGCACTCCTCGTCGTATGGAGCCTCCCGGTCCACCCACCGGTTCTCCGCGATCGCCTGCAGACATACGCGCGCGTCCCAGACCGCACTCGGCTGCATCCTGGTGGGCTCGTCCCACGCGTTGTTGTTCGTTGATACATGCCGCGCGATGCTGCGTATGGCCCCGATGAGGTTTGGCGAGTAGCACAGATGACGGCTTCGTGTGTACGTCCACCACACGATGGCCCCCGTCACCTTGAAGAATGCCCGGGGTGTTGCCTCCCCGGACAACACGTTCTGCACATGCACCGCCTCCAGCAGCTGCGCCACCCATTTCTCCGAGGAGCGGAACCTCTTCGTCGGCCCCCGCAGGTCGAACTCCAGCCCGAAGGCCGCAAACTGTCTCTGGGGTTGCCCCTCGGCCTCCTCGTGCAGCTCGACTCTCGCGTAGGCACACCTCTGCTTGAACTCGGTGTATCTCCTCGCCGCCTCCTCCTCGCTGCCCCCGAGGATGATGTAGTTGTCCACCCATGCGACGTTCCCCGGCCCTGCGAGAACCCTCGAGATGCGCTGCGCTATCGATGGGCTCCACGACCACCCCATGCACAGCACCTTCAGCCACAAGTCGAGTGTGCCGCCTCTGCCATCTCCCAGGCGCATGCCGAAGTACTTCCGGATCGGCTTCGCGAGGGGTATCTGGTAAAAAAATGATACTCCATCCGCGATCACGGCTGCATCTGCGTTCAGCACTGCGTCGATCACGTCCCTGATGCGCGGCAGCCGCATCTCAGGGGGGCGCCTCATCGCGGCGTTCAGCTTTCGTGCATCGACCACCAGCCGGAGATCCCCTGCCTTTTTTGCCACTGTGAAAGCCGGCATCGTCATCTGGGGGTCCCCCTGCATCGGCTCCACCACCTCCCATTCGAGCAGCTTGTCCGCGTGCTGCCGCATGTGCCGCGAGGTGCCCCTCGCCATCCTGCCGCCTGTCGGTTTCGTCAGCAGGCTCTCGAAGGCGTCGAGTGACGTGATGACGTCCAGCACATCTTCAAGCTCCCCGTGGAGGTCCAGGCTGCGGACCGCGTCGAGGGCCATCCTGTTGGATGATATGGGTGCCAGCACCCCCCCCTCACGTTCGGCTTCCGGTCGCACCTGCGCTCCCTCCACCTCCACGGAGAAGTCCCCGCCGTACCCGATGTCCAGCCCAGCACTGCACGCCTCGTCCCCCTCGCCCTCGGGGTCGTATGCGTAGGCACACATCCTCAGGATACCCTCCAGGTTATAGATACCACCCCGTCGTTCTTCACCCGCACCTCTCGGGTTGCAATACTCTTCACGTCCGAGCACCTTGCGGCCCCGTGCCACATCAGCCCCAGTGCCAGTCGCACCTCGGGGTCCCGCTCGTCCCGCATCGCCTGCTCCACTTCTGCCTTCGTCGCCGGCACCGCCTGTGTCCGGGGCACCTCCGCCCCCATGCGCCTCAGTCCCCGTCTGAACGCGTCGAGCTTGTGCGAGTGCACTGTGTCCTCCAGCATGTGGCGGTGCGCGGACGACACGGCGTAGCTGTAGGCCAGCCCCGAGGATGGCAGCACGTTGTCGACAGACATCTTCTTGGAGACCCACAAGATGATCGCCGTCCCCGTGTCGATGGGTCCCTCGGCGGCCTCCCAGGCCTGACGGAACTCCTGGAACCGCCGGTAGCACGACGCGATGTTGTCCCATGTGGAGTTCGCGAGTGCCCGGTCCAGAACGGCGTTGGCTGCAGACACGACTTCCCCCCTCGTCCCGTCCGGGAGGGTTGCTGTCTCTGACATCCGCGGGCGTCCTCGAGTTGCTGGCCCCCTGCGCAGCCACCGCTGCAGCCCCGACTCGATTGTGTGGCCTTCCGCTGTCGGGTCCCGCCCCTGGGATCCCGTCTGCTGCACTGCTGGGCCGGCCCGCTCTGTCGCCTGCTCTCTCCGAGCAGTGTTGGTGACCGGCCACGGCCTGTGTGGCGTCATCCCGTGATCTTGCTGCGCCATTTGCTCCCCCTGAGCACTGGGCTGTATTCTTACTAACCACGGTGTGCGTGGATTCTGCTCCCCCTGAGCTTGATGCACCGCTGGCTCCCCTTGAGCACTGGGCTGTGTGATTTGCGTTTTTACTAGCCACGGCGTGCGTGGATTCTGCTCCCCTTGAGCTTGCTTCGCCGCTGGCTCCCCTTGAGCACTGGGCTGTGTGATTTTCGTTTTTACTATCCACGGCGTGCGTGGTTTCTGCTCCCCTTGAGCTTGCTTCGCCGCTGGCTCCCCTTGAGCACTGGGCTGTGTGATTTTCGTTTTTACTATCCACGGCGTGCGTGGTTTCTGCTCCCCTTGAGCTTGCTTCGCCGCTGGCTCCCCTTGAGCACTGGGCTGTGTGATTTTCGTTTTTACTATCCACGGCGTGCGTGGTTTCTGCTCCCCTTGAGCTTGCTTCGCCGCTGGCTCCCCTTGAGCACTGGGCTGTGTGATTTGCGTTTTTACTAGCCACGGCGTGCGTGGATTCTGCTCCCCTTGAGCTTGATGCGCCGCTGGCTCCCCTTGAGCACTGGGCTGTGTGATTTCCGTTTTTACTAGCCACGGCGTGCGTGGATTCTGCTCCCCTTGAGCTTGATGCGCCGCTGGCTCCCCTTGAGCACTGGGCTGTGTGATTTCCGTATTTACTAGCCACGGCGTGCGTGGATTCTGCTCCCCTTGAGCTTGCTTCGCCGCTGGCTCCCCTTGAGCACTGGGCTGTGTGATTTCCGTTTTTACTAGCCACGGCGTGCGTGGGTTCTGCTCCCCTTGAGCTTGATGCGCCGCTGGCTCCCCTTGAGCACTGGGCTGTGTGGTTTGCGCTTTTACTCGCCACGGCATGCGTGAATTCTGCTCCCCTTGAGCTTGTGGCACCGCTGGTTCCCCTTGAAGTGTGGACTGTGTGTGCAGTGGCGGTGTGTCTGAGGGAGGTGTCGCCGGCCCGCACAACCCCGGCTCTCCCTGCGCAGGTGTGGCTTGTCACTTGCCCCACTTGGATCCCTTGTTGAAGCCCTTGTTGAAGCCCTTGTTGAAGCCCTTGTTGGATCCCTTTCCCCCCTTACCTCCCTTCGGCACCACTGGCCTCTCTTCCTCCTCGTCCCACGCGCCCTCGGTGCGGCGCCGCTTGTTGTTGGCCTTCTCCTTCTCGCCCTCGCTCTGGGCTTGGCTCTGGAGCGACCTGAATAGTTGCTCCGTCAGCGCGCTTGCCGGCATGCCCTCCAGCCGCCGCTCCCAGTGCAGCTGCGCCGCGAGCCCGTACCACTCCCGGAGGCGCAGCCCCTCCAAGCGGACCAGGAGGTTGTGGGCAGCTTGCACTGCCTCAGGCTTCGTCGACACGATGGGGATCAGGATGTCCAACACGGAGAGCGCGACCCGAAGTTCGTGCTGGGGCCCGGTCGCTGCCGCAGCCGCATCGTCCGCCCCCTTCCCGAAACGATCACGCAGTGCCCTCATGGCCATTGCGTGCAGCGCTGGCGACTGCATCCGGTGGCGCCATTGCTCCACCACCGTGATGCGGGTGCCGGTCAGCCCCTCGCGTTCCAGCTTCGCCTGCCGCTCCTTCCTCTGCATATCATCCAAGACCTCCTCCAGAATTGCCTTGGTGTTTGGGTTATCCACACCCCTCATCAACTCCCAGAGGTCCCTCACCTTGGGCGTAGCGTCACTCATGTTGGCATCGGCGTCGCCCTCGTCCTCCTCCTTGAGGGTCCATGTTGCCTCACCATTGTGGAGATACAGCGCGCAGAGGGGGCAGACCCAGTGTGGCTCCATCCACTGGTCGGTCATCTTCTCGACCGTCTGATCCCCCGTGCCCTCCATGTAGGCCTTCAGGCAGCTCTTCGTCGTCCGCCTTCCACACATGCGACACACAGACGAGTGCGCGTCGGAGTGCAGCGCCCCGCACTCCGGAAACACGCAGTCGGGGGTGCCGTCCACCCCCGCTGCGTTTCCCGGAACAACCGGGGTCGGAACATCGATCCACGCCTGGTCGATGATCACGGTTGCGTTCCGGTCCGGCATTGTGTTGTTTGGTTGTTTGGGAGAGGTTGTGAGAGTTGTGGTGAAACGCACACACCTCGACCTGTGATGAGGTGAGATGTGGCTCTGCAATTACGGCACTACGCGTGCCGTAAACTCGAATGACCTGCTTTCTCCGTGTTCCATTTCCTCCTTCATTGCATGAGGCTACAAAAAAAAAAGCATAAATTTCCGGGGAAAAAAGCGGATTTTTCTTGGGGTGCAGCAGCACAGGAGGTGAAGAAGCTCCTGCTGACCAAGCAGATCAGACAGACAAACGCTGACTTTGCCCTGTTTCTGTCCACCATCGGGTCTGGACAGATCAACATCAACGAACAGGACCAGATGCAGCTCCCTCCCATCATAACCCACTCGGGAGGGTCTCCCTACACCCCCGATGACCTCGTCAACTTCACCTTTCCTCAGCTGCAGCAGGGTGTTGTGGGGAACTCGGTGATCATGGCACCGACAAACAGCCGGAGGAGTGAGCTCAACGCTGCTTGTCTGGAGCAGATGCCTGGGGAGAGTGTTCACATCCTCGCCAAGAACACGGTAGCTGAGGACTGTGCGGTTGACCTCGGGGTTGCAAATGACTTCAACGACCCCAGCTTCCCGCTGAACGACTTGGAGGTGAAGATCGGATGTCCCGTCATCCTGCTGAAGAACCTCGACCCACCTGGCGGTCTCTGCAACGGAACCCGAATGATTGTGAAGAAGGCCTCGCAGTACTCCCTGCTGTGCTGCGCCATCGATGACCCTGCGAAGGAGTTCAACATCCCCCGCACACGTAACGAGCCGGACGAGAAGAAGGCCAGCTTCACCTTCTTCCGCTTCCAGATCCCTGTTGCGTTGGCGTTTGCAATCACCGTGAACAAGTCGCAGGGGCAGACGCTGGGGAAGGTTGGCCTTGACCTGACGAAGGCCCAGTGCTTCACACACGGGCAGCTTCGGAACGCGAACACCCCATTCTCCTTCTGTCCCGTATTCGTCGCTAGCCTAAGAATAACGTCAGCAGTCTCGAATTCCGTCTCCCGGCAACATGGTGGACACGCAGGTGCAGGAGGCTCTGGGCTACATCGCTGACCACTACATGGCACCTCTCCCGGGGATCACTGGCGCGTACCCTTGCCCGGAATTCAATGCCCCAGCACACCCACCGAAGTGGGCACAGGCGCACAAGACTACCCTTCTGCAAGAGTGCCCGGGTGTCTGTTCCGAGATTCGGAGGTTGGGCCTGCGTGATCTGCAGGAGGTTATTCAGCGGTTTACCTCGGGAAACCTCGCTCTCACGTACCCAGCAACATGCAGGCTACTCCAGCTTGCATCTATCCTTCCGCTGGGCACTGCTTCTGTTGAACGCTTGTTTTCCAAGCTCCGCCTTGTCTTCACCAGGCTTCGCCAACTGAGGAGCGAAAGCCTTGCAACTGTACTCTTTGTAGGAGTGGAATGTCGCGAATATTCACAGGGTATCCCCGAAGCCACTCTTGCGAGGTACCTAGGGTACCCCGAGAGAATGGCACCCCTCGAGGGCCCAGGGCCGAGGGGGGGGGTGACATTCTTCTGGGTGAACGGGGTGGTGGGGGGCAAATCAACTGTGTGTGTACTGTGACCGAGTCTGACCGAGTTTCGGCCCCAACCTCAAAATCCAAGCTAAGCCCCTGAATGGAACATCACACCCAAAAAAAGAGGACGATGCGCGCAAAAACCCCCGCGCCTACTCAAATATAAAAAAATGCAACAAAAGCAAACCTCCAGAAAGGCCAAAGGAGGGGGAACAACAAAAGAGAGGGGAACGAGAAAAGTGGCTTTTTGGAAGGTGCACCCCACCCCGCAACACCCCACACAGCCACCTTCCCGGGGGAATCGAGGGGTTCAGGCGAGAGGAGTGGAGTAGGGGGGAACAGGAGACACAAACGGGTCGGGAAACTCTTTGTGTGGGAGAAGGGGACTGTTGGAAAAGGAAACCCCCCTCCCCATGTTTTGGCCCCGCTCCTTTGGTGTGTGTGTGTGAGGGGGGGGGGAAGGGGGGGTTGTGTCTTGCCCAACAGCCATAGATGTACCGCCCTTGGAAAAAAAAGGGGAAAAAGGGCGGGAAAAAAATCGGTCAAAAATGGCGTTTCGCCCGTGAAACTTTTCCTTAGCCCCTGAAACGCCCTTGAAACGCCCCTGGAAAAAAAAAGGGCGTTTCAGGGGCTCCTGAAGGGCTCCTGAGGGGCGCCTCAGGGGCGCCTCAGCCAAAAAAAAACACAAGTCGTAGGGGGGCCCAACACCCCATATTCCCCCTTGTAGGACCAAAAAGTGCACGAAAGGGGTTAAAACGGCGTAATTCGTTGATTTTTTGCATTTCCCTGCATTTCCCAGCCAAAAATCGATTTTTGGCTGGGCGAGGACAATGCGAAAATCGCGAAAAATGTGAAAAAATCGGATTTTTCACAGAGGCTCAAAAACGTGTTTCTGGGTGCAAAATAGGCCCAGAAACAGGTTTCTCGACGTTTTTGGGTGACTTTTCGGTGGTGTCGTCTTTTTGCGGCCAAAATTTATCGATTTCCTAAGGATTCTGCATCTGTGAGTAATGAGAGCCGGAAAGGCAGAAGACGCCTTGGCGGCCGTACTCAGAACCTCCACTGAACAGCCCATTCCCCTGACCCCAGCCCTGGCCCCGCCCTCTGCCCCCAGCCCCATGCAAGCTCATGCACCCATCGCATTGCTGCCTTGTTGCCTTGATTTTTGCTGCTTTTCTTTTTCAGAATTGTAAAATAAACATTCAAGACGGAGTGCTTTTTTGCCGAAAGTTTAGGTGACCCGATGATGGGGATGCAGCACCCCGAGGGTCTTACCTACCGGGCGGTTGGGGGGCGGTGGGGCAGGGCAACTTTGGGTGCAGATTTACGTACACAAAGCGGCGTGAGACTGTGCATGTCAGCGGCCTTGCGTGGTGGCCCCCCTAGGTGACTATGTTCGGATGTCTGGGAATGGAATGAAAACCCCCATATGGCTGCCTGCGCCCTTGTGGAATTAGAGGTGGTCGGGAATCGGTCGGAAACCAGTACTCCTGCTGGCGCTCGTCGTGTGTGTGGAGCATCTGTAGACGCCCGGCAACTCAGCCATCTTGCCCCCGCGCAAGCTCTGCCTGGCCGTGGAAGAGGATGACACACGGTCTGAATCTGGACTCTCTCTCGTGGTGGCACCGAATAACTGTGACTCTAGGTGACTCCACATAAACACACTCCCACTGGTCTGTGGCAAAGGGAGAATGACTACATGCCTTGAGAGAGAGACCTCCGGCCTGAAAGGACAAGCATGAAAAGCCGGAATAGATCAGATAGAGTACAGACTCAGGTGCACGAACCGATCCTTCGGCAGCTACCTGCTTGGTTTGCTGGTGTATGGTTGAGCGCTGCTTGTGTACGTAAATTTTGCTTATATGAACACTCCGCCTTCACCGAAGGTGAAGAAACCCAATTCCCAACACGAGCGGTGTGGCACCCCCTTGGTGTCGCGTCCCTTTGGACATCGACCCCAGAGGTAACCCGCAGGTTGTTGTTTCTTCAAAGAAACACGTCGATTCTGTCCCCCACAGCACAGTACTTGCTGCTTGCCCACGATTTCCACATTTTAAAAATTCGAACCAAATGAAGGTGGTCCAACACTTGGCACGTCCTTGCCGCTGTCGGAGGCCGTCGAGGTGACCCGGAAAAGAAGGACCGCCCGCCCGTTGAGCACTTTCCACGTCGTTTGAGGTGTGGAAGCTCGAGTGATGCCTGCTCGTTGTTACCGGTCCACGTCATTTCAGGTCGATCCGTCGAAGTCCACCAGTCCCGTGCGCCGCGGTACCGTCCGGTCATATCCACTTCGGCGGTCAGACGCGCGTCCTCCGCCCATAGCACCACCCCTCGCATCCCCGCTCCGCCTTGTGTTCCTACCACGCGGATAGCCGAAGTGGTGCTGATGCTGCCCTCCGGTGAGCAGCGTGTCCTGCAATTTCCTTCGTTCGCGTATGCAATCACAATTACACGGGGTTGTAATTAAATTCACCATCCGACAGGACACGGCACAGAACTATGCCGCCGGCGGGCAAGAGAACCTCGAGCAGCCAGGGGCAGCGACCAGCCAATTCCCGCGATAATAAGCGTGCGAGATCGACAGTCGTTGCGAGTGCTCCCGCGGCTTCGACAGCACCAAAACCTGCGGAACCGACAACGCCGACTGCGACGAAGGCAGCAGCCAAGAAGCCCGGTCAGAAGCCAGCGGGGAAGAAGGCCACGTCGGTGGCTGTCCCGGCGCGCCAGCTGTCGCAAGAGCTAGAGAAGAGCCCTGCGAAGAATACGCGGTCGCATAAGGCGAATGTGACCCCGGCCTTCGTGTGGAAGGAGCACCGCGCCGCCCTGGAGAAGATGGGGTACACCCTCTGCACAGTGCGGGAAATCACCGCAAAGCCGATGCGCGACATCCTGATCGCAGCAGGCTATGATCCTG
The DNA here is from genome assembly GCA_963210315.1 of Rhynchopus euleeides. NCBI lineage: Eukaryota > Euglenozoa > Diplonemea > Diplonemida > Diplonemidae > Rhynchopus > Rhynchopus euleeides. The sequence continues at coordinate 1,704,487 of OY723320.1, read as the reverse complement.
CGGACAAGATCATTTTTGACACTTGGTGCGAGAAGGTATGGTCCTTGATTGCCTTGTTTGTCACGTCCTTCCCATTCTGGCAGATGCGTGAAGTCGTGCACATGGACGCCCTCTCGGCGCACGCCAGGACGGCCCGCCACCAGGGATGCAAGCCTGCGGAGAAGAAGGATGATGACGCCTGCAGGCGTCATGATGATGGTGCTGACAGCACCGATGCCGAGGCCGACGACGTCCCGAGTGTCCCGACGAAAGTCCCGAGTGTCACGTCAGCGGGGGGCTCTTCTCTGCAGGCCATGAAGAAGGATTTTGCCGCTGCATGTGCGTACGGTGGCCTCACAGACACCCAGGCATCCTGGATGGCGGTGTTTATCCGTCGTCATATCCTCGAGACCTTCCCGAAATGCAAGCGCATCAGTGCATCATTCGCGCAGGTTCTCAAGGAGGACCTGGCATTCGTGGATGCTGTTGTCAAACGCTCCACAGGGGTGGCTATCGACGGCACCTCCGTCCGCAACCAGATTGTCGGGGTGCGGGCCGTCACTTCGGATGTGTGGGTGGATACGTTCTGGCTGGAGGATGGTACCACCATCACCTCCGGGGCGATGCACGATATCCTTGCCCGTGTCGCAGGGAAGTTCCCTTCTGCCCGGTATGTTCTCCTGGATCGGGCGTCATACAACGTCGCCGGAGTAAAGGGCTTGACAGAGAAGCTCGAGGTTGTCTGGTGCGTTGGGCACTGCCTGCACAACGCCGTCAGGTGTTTCTTGCAGACCATGCCCGCTGCCTACAACATACTAACATACTGCTCCTCACTAAGCAGATGATGTTCAAGGCAACAACTCGTGCGGAGAGGTACCTCAGCTTCCAGAAGAAGCTCCTGCAGGCCCCGTCTGCGGCGCCTCATGACCTCTTGAGAAAGAAGATGCTGAGCCTGCGGGATGCGCATGTCCACCAGCTGTTCACTACGAAGAAGGCAGCAGATACTCTGGAGGAGTACCGGGCGGAACTGAGGACACACAACATACCCGATGACATCATCACGCTGTCGACCATCCAGGACGTCATCGACCATCTCGGTGTGGAGGTTGTCGAAAAGGTCAACGCCGAAAACCTCGTGAACTCGGGCGGCACTCGGTACACCTCGTCGTATCGTCACGTCCTTCACGTGTCGGAGAGACAGGCAGCCATCATGGGCTTTGTGGCAGAGGAGTGCGCCACCTTCAAGAGCAAGGCCTGCGAGTCTGCCAGAAAATTACTGGAGCTCTTCAACGGCCCTCGGGAGGCTGTTGACCAGGCGTGGTGCGACATCCGTTTGATGGAGGCTGCATTGCGGCCCGTGGCATCGGCAAGCGACCGTCTCTGCGACACCTCACGCAAGAGCCCCCAAATCGAGTCGATAAAGTCGATATTCGACGGGTTGGTTCGTTCTCTGAACGATCCTGAACAGGTCGCTGATGATGCTGGTGTCGAATTGACTGAATCGCAACGCAGTGCATCCACCGGCTTGGCTAAAAAGATTGAAGATGCTTACAAGAACCACAAGAACCACGCCATGTTCGAGAGTGTGCAGTTCCTCCACCCTTCGGTTGTGACACTTCATGTGGAGGACGCGAACCTGCTGGTCGACGCTCTGCGCTCTGCGTTTCCCCTGTGGTGGTCACCGGCAGTCGAAGAGGAGTACAAGACGTGGGCTCTGAACAAGCACTCTTTCGCTGGAAATGCCAGGTCGTACTGGTCCACACTGGATGAGGCGGACTGGCCTTCTTTGAAACCATTCGCCGATCTCGTCCTGAGCCTGAGTTGCGTGGTGACACATGTTGACAGTGCCTTTTCTGGCATGCATGTGTTCACCAGCAACAAGAGGCGCCGCCGCCTCACAGAACAGAATCTGTCCGTGCGGGCAATGCTTTTCGTCAACAAGGATGTGAAGAACAGGTTCCAGGAAGGTGCTGACCCGGAGTCCAGTGATGAGAGTGGTTCGACGGTCTCACTGTGAGAGAACCTGTGCACGGTGCAGCACGTTCGGCTGCTCGCGAAAATAGGTTGTTGTTGTTACACGTTACACGGGTTGCCGCCCAGTCCAAGCGGCTTTACACATCTACATTTCCTCCCTCGTGCGTAGCCAATTGGCCATGGTCAGCTTGCCAGCTGCCGTGCGCCACGTGGCGCAAGGCACCTCTGTGTGCCCAAATAAAGTCCAGTAGCCCACCCAGAAAACCCCCATTTTTCCGCCCCTGACCCGCCCTTTTTTGAGGAACGCCCTTTTTTTTTCGGCCATTTTTCGCCCTTTTTGCCCGTTTTTTAGCGGTAGATTCGCCCCTCAGGAGCCCTTTTTCGAAAAAGGGCTAAGTGCCCCTGGGGCGCCCTTTTTCCCCTTTTTTTTCCAAGGGCGGTACATCTATGAACAGCCAAGCCTCCCCCATTTACTCTCCGCTGCCCGTGACTGAGTGTGGGTCACGTGATGAACAACAGCACGGTGGCCAGGATTCTGTGGGATATGAAAACGGGATATGCCGGTGGGATATCCCACGTCTCAAAGTGACATATCCCGCGTTTTGGAAAAACCATATCCCGCCGGGTAGGGGGTCATATCCCCCCCGGGAGATGGGGGCATCTCCCGCGGGATATGGGGTCATCTCCCGTGGGATATGGGGTCATCTCCCGTGGGATATGGGGTCATCTCCCGTGGGATATGGGGGCATCTCCCGTGGGATATGGGGTCATCTCCCGCGGGATATGGGGTCATCTCCCGTGGGATATGGGGTCATCTCCCGTGGGATATGGGGTCATCTCCCGTGGGATATGGGGTCATCTCCCGCGGGATATGGGGTCATCTCCCGTGGGACATGGAGTCATCTCCCCCCCGGGAGATGCCCACATCTCCCGCGGGAGATGACCCCATCTCCCGCGGGAGATGCCCCCATCTCCCGGGGGGGAGATGACCCCCCACCCTGGCGGGATATCAAACCCGCGAGGGAGACCTCCCCCGCGGGATATCCCACCGGGATATCCCGTTTCCATATCCCACAAAATCCTGGCCACCGTGAGTGTGTTGTTTTCCATTATATCCCCCACCCCACCCCACCCCCCTGCCGTACATACATAGAAGCTATAGTTCCCTCCCAGCCTGCCCCTCGGCTGTCAGAGACAGCCGCTGCCACTCAGCCCCCTCGGTGGCTCTCAGTAGCCACGCCCGTACTGCCTGTGGTGGTGTGGTGGTGTGGGTGGTGGTCATGCCGTCGCCCTGGCATGCCGGGGAGGGTGTTGCTGTTCAGAGTGGGTTGCGGTTGCGAGCGGCGTGGGGTGTGTGCGTTTGAAGCTGCATGTGGGGCTGGCGTCCTTCACTTGGTGGGAGGTGGGGAGGAGGGCGTGGGTGAAGGAGCAGTAGGTCATCGTAAGCACACTCTACTCTGCTGTCATAGATGTGCTCAACAGACGGGGCGAAACGACACGTGAGGGTGCATACCTGCCGCCGCCGAACTTGTTCTGGAAGCCGCCGCCGTAGCCGCCCATGCCGCCAGCACCGTAGCCAGCACCGCCGCCGCCGCCGTACCCGGCACCGCCACCGTAGCCACCACCACCGTAGCCAGCACCGCCGCCGCCACCGCCACCGCCACGGCCCTTGCCGTAGGGGGAGCCGCTGTAGGGGCTCATGCGGTTGTCCATGTAGGCCATGGGGGGTGCGCCGCCCTGCATCTCGATCTTCGAGCTGCGGAACACCTCCACGTAGCGCGGCCCCAGGGCCATCCTGTGTGTGGTGGTGGGCAAGGCATATAAAGACGAACCTCTGCCCTCTTCTCTTTTCTCTTCCTGCAGTCGGCCCTGAGTCACCCTCTCCCCCGGGACCGTGGTCCCCATGTGCAAGCGGTCAACAAATCACTTTCTCTTCGTTTCTTTTATGTTTGTTTCCAGAGCAGCAAACAGCCACAGACAGAAGGACGTCGAGGACGCGTATTTCGAGATCGCGTTTGTCGCTTTCTACCCCACACCCCCACACAGAAATAACGGCTGACGGGGACACAACTCATCCAGAATATGAGTGGCAGTCGAAGGCATACTTGTCCTTCGCCAGCGCGCCGTTGACGTCAGCCGACGTCTGCAGCTCGACGAACGCCTCGCCCGAGGGGCGGTTGTCAGCGTTGTACACCAAGTGGATGCCCTGGGTCGCGATGTTGAGGCCCTGGAAGAAGTTCGCGATGTCCAGCTCGTTCGCGGCGTACGGCAGCCCGCGCAGCTTCACGACGAAGTCGGTGCCCGCAGACCCCTGCATCGCACCCACGCCGCTCGGCTGCTGCGTGGCGCGGCGCAGCTCCGTCTCCGTCGCGCGGTAGATCTCGACGTACCGCGACCCCATGTAGGCGCGGTTGCCGCTCTTCGCCAGGTCCAGGGCACGCTCCGTGTCCTCTGCGGACTGCGCCTTCACGAAGGCGCACCCGGTGGGGCGGCCGTCGTGGCCCATCTGGATCTGCACGGAGCCGGGGTGCACCGAGATCTTGGCGTTGGCGAAGAAGCTCTGGATGTCGCTGTCCGTCGCAGAGTACGGGATGCCGCGCAGGCGCAGGATGTTCGACGAGTTGTTCTCCAGCTCGGCCGACAGGCGCTCCGCCTCGGCGAACTCCTCGGGGGAGGTGGAGAAGATCTCGATGTACCGCGACCCCAGCATCTGCTTGTTGCGGTCGTTCGCAGCGCGCGACGCCTCGTCCTCGTTGTGGAAGCGGGCGTAGGCCTCGCCCTTAGGGCGGCCCTGCATGGCGTCGTACGCCATGACAACCTTCTCCAGCCCGTAGCCCGAGAAGAACTCCTGCACCTCCTCAGAGGTGCTCTGGAAGGGCACGCCGCGCAGGCGCAGCAGGTTGCCCGTCACGTTGATCTGCATGCCGCTGGGGGCGGTGGGCAGCTCGACATCCGGGTCCCACGCCACGGGCTTGGCGAAGGCGTGGCGGCGGTTCAGCAGCTTCTCCGTCGCCTGGGCGGCGGCCTTGGCGCTGCTGGCGCCCGGGGCGAGGCCGTCGGGGTTCAGCCCGAGCGCCGTGAGGCAGGCCTCCAGGTTGGGGAAGGTGATGTTCTTGGCGAGGCTCTTGGCGGCCTCCTGGCGCAGGTTGAAGAACTTCGACCACGAGTTGGACAGCACGATGCCCTGCGCCTTGGCGGCGGTGCGCAGAGCGGTCTGCACCTGCCACGTCCCGTTGGTGATCAGGCACCAGCGGCGGCTCGACTGCGTGTACTGTGTGCAAGGGTGTGTGGGTGTTGGGTGGATAGGTGGATGCAAGAATGTGTGTGTCAGCCCCTTCAAGGGGACCGTGTGGAGGAGAAGAGAGAAGAGTGACGGAGAATACACGCAAACGATGCCAGAGGAGGCGAAAAATTGGGGGGGAAAAAGAATTGCCGGGTTTCTTTTGTTCTGTCTGTGCAACCAGGGTGTTCGCTATCTCCCACCTTCCTCAGAGACTGTGGGAGAAAGGGGTAAAATTGCCGCCTCAAAATTTTTTCGCGCGCGCTTCGCGCGCGCGAAATCATGCAACATCGGCCCCTCAGACAAATTGCCTCAAGGGTCCAGACCAGGGTACTATATATGTTTGGCGCAAGGGGCCCATTTCGCGGTTCTCGGCTGCAAAATGGAAGTTTTGCGGCAATCAGTGAGTACTTCGGGAGTTGGTGACGAACCCAAAACAGGATCACGGACCGTCGCCGATCCCCGTTCTCGAGAAGGAAGGGCACGGTCACATGCGCTCGTTAGTTCCTGTTGGACAGACTTCACAGGTCACAGGGGGGTCTGGGGGGCAGAGCCCCCCAGCCGCCGGAGGCCACGGTAGTCAACATTGGTCAGCCTCGTCCCCGAGACCGCTTCATAGTCGAACACCACATACAGACAACGTGCACCTTGAGACAGCATGCTCAAGAGGTACATCGGCCTGATGCCGGCAATAGCTCCGACGGTCCCCAGGTTCAGATCTCGCTTCTTTGGGTTATTTCCGCTCCGTGCGAAGCGTGGTGGTATCAATTTTACGAGAGGGTGCTGTCCTTCTCCTTCAGAACCCCTTCCCACCTGAGGCAAAAACTTCCGAGAAACTTTTTTTATTTAATTTCTCCCCCTTGGGAGAAATGCCCGGGAGAGAGGTGGGAGAAGGGTTTTCCCAGAATCATTTTTTTAACGAAATAGGCCCCTATTTCTCCCCGAGCGAACGCCCTGTGTGCAACCTTCTGGTCACCTGCACGTTGGGGCGTGGAGTGTAGGTGAGCAAAACATCGCTCCCCCACTGCAACTTCTTCTTTTTTAGTTCTGAACGCCTTCCGTTGAGCACAGTGCGTTTGACACAAAAACACGCATGACCCACCCAGGCATCGCCGAGGCGACCCCTCTCTCTTCTTTTGTTACTTCTTCTCCCTACCCGGTGCCTGGGGCCATACCGTCTTGAAGATGAACGCCTCGAAGCCCTGGATGGCAGAGCGCACGCCGTCGGAGGTGACGTACTCCGTCTGCGGCTCACCCACGAAGCCGTCGGGCCCCACAGGGCAGTAGGAGATGGCCGTCACCTGCAGGCCCTCAGCAGGGGCAGCCTTGCCCTCACCGGCATTGGTCTGTGCGGTGGCGTGTGGTTGTGGCAGTGCGGCGGGTGGGGGCGAGGGGTGAAGCAGCAGCAGAGACAGAGACACACAGCGAGAGCAGCATGACACACTGTACAATGCATGTGGCACGGCACCCAGTCTCTGCCAACACAAATGAAGCTGAAACGTATGGAGCACCCACCCCCACGTCACACTCCATTCCATACCACAATGTCGACAGCAACGAACTCGGTGTACGACGACATGTTTTGATTTGCCTTTGGGATACCTGCATCAGGTCGGTGTGTGCCACGCCCGCGCGTGTGTGTGTGGTTGTGTGTGCATGCGTGTGCCAGCTAAAAAGAGCAGCAGATGATCTCAAGCACCGAGCTGGCCCTGGTGTAGAGAGAGGCCTATAGTGGACTTCTGTACGACGCAGACCTGCTCATCCAACATAAGCCAACGCTCTCTTTAGAGGGGAGAAACGGCGAAGCATCGTCAGAGAGAGGCAGAGAGCGGAGCCCCGCTGCCGGAGGGTGGGGGGAAGAAGGGGAGGTGTTATGGGAGTGGAAGGGGGGGGGGAGAGTGAGGATCGTTCACACACCTGGCCCAGAGACAGAGAGCTTGTTGGGATAGGGACTGTTATTGGCTCCTGGGGGGGGCAGGCTGTGCGGGGCGGTGCCTGGGGAGGGGGGGGAGAAGCAAACAAAAACATAGGCAGTTGCCAAAGCGGGAAAAGGTGCCCCCCACCACACACACACCCTCCCGAGTAGCTCGTGTTTCTACACTACGGCACTACTACGCGTGCCGTAAGCTCAAATCGGATCTGCTTTCCCCGCGTTCCATTTCCTCTTTCATTGCATGAGGCTACAAAATTTCACACCGGTTTCGACCCCACCCCTCCCGGCTTGTGTTGTGTTCGGGCAGTGCGGCGAGGGGTTGTTGGGCGGGTTGGGGGGAGGGGCTCACCTCATCACGAGGTGTGTGCGTTTCACCACAACTTCTCCCCTCCCCCCCCCCCCCATTCCTCCGTGTTGCGTGCCATGTGTCGATAGTGTTCCATTTTTTTAGACACATGCATGATGGGCAGGGTATAAGATAGACTTTTTTTCTGGCGCCGTTTTCCGGTTTTTCTGGTTCTGAAAATTTTTCGCGCGCGCCTTCGGCGCGCGCGACCCGCGCAAACCCTCCCAGAATCTGAGAGGGCCCGGTGCCTGCGCGCGTCCTGTCGTACTGAGGCTGCTTGGTGGGGCAGGCGCAGCAGCTGCTTTAAAAGTTTGGACTCTCGCCCAAAAAACCGGTCTGGTGCAATGCTTTTACACAGGGGGGTCTGGGGGGCGGAGCCCCCCAGCCGCCGGAGGCCACGGCAGTGAACATCTGTTCCCTACAGTCTGGATTCGCTTGTAAGTAGGAAGGCTTCGCTGTATCGCAGCCCGGCCAGCAGGAGATCACTGGTCCTTGAGGGTTCAACCTTCAGGGTGGAGGAGGACGGGGGAGCGACCACTCGTGACAGGTGTGCGTTGTGGGTGGAGTGGGTGCACGACAGAATGGCCAAAGGGTCCACGAGATCTCTGCACACATTCCGTTATCGAGGAGATGGGCACCTAGCTGTGACGACAGGCAACAAACAAATCTCATCTGTTAGTTGCCCCCAATAGGCTTGGCGACCTTCAAGACTGCTTGAAAGTCGTTCGTGTTCTCGTCTCAGCCCTCCAGACTGCAGTCTTAGACTCTCTCTTAGACATGGTGGCTGGAGTCCACCATGTATGCACCTTCAAAACAGAAGAGACCTGCATGACGAGGGCATCACCACCCACCGGGCCACCCGCTAGGTCCATTTTTCTTCTCCGCTTCTCTGCCTTCTTTGGACTATTTGAGCTCTGTGCGGATCACGATGGGGTCACTTTCTATTTTTTATGGCGTTTTTTCTGACTGTTTAAACATGGTATGACAAAGGTCTTACAGGGGGGGGTCGAATAAACGTACTTAGTTGAATAGTAGTACTTAGCCGAATAGTAGTACTTATTTTTTTGGGGCTCTGGGGCACGTTGGGCCGTTGAATACAAGTACTTACTTTGCCCACCCGTTTTTTTGGGAAGTATCTCGTTTTTTTTGAGATTTTCTTTTTGGAGGACCGCCTGCCAGTGGAGGGGGCACACAAATCCACAAACTTTGGGGCAAGGAATGGGGACAAGGTCTATTGGTGCCACTTCGGGGAACCAGGGTGCACGGGCCCCGCAAACCCGCAAGCTCATGCGGTCCAGAGGCATCAGAACCACTGCTGAAGCCCGCCGCGCATTCCCTCAGCTACGGCGTCCGCAGTCCCCACCACCACCGCCCCAGACAAAGCTCACCGTAGACCTGTGACATCCACCAACAGGGCCAATATCTTCGGCTGGTGTCGATATAGTGACGACGTCGGATGCTTTCATCTGCTCACGGAATGCCTCAAGAGGATGGGCCACAGCCAGGCGCTCCCCGGCCTTCCTTCAACGAAGTGATCTGGGCCAGGGCACGCAGCAGTGACCAGCGCGCCCCTGGTGGACCAAATAGCCCCGCAGAGCCCCTGCAAACAGTGTTTTTAGGAAAAGTTGAATAGACGTACTACGTACGTCTATTCGCTCGCAACGTATTTTATACTTTTTTGGCGAGGTCGATTTAGGCCCGCCCGTTCGCCGAATAGTAGTACTTAGTACGTTTATTTGACCCCCCCCTGTAATAAGAAAAGAATCTTTTCACTTCTTTCTTAAGACGTCTTAATGCAGGTGCTGCATTAAATTTCTTAAATTAATGACCCCCATTATTTTTAAGAAATGCAGGATTTCTTAAGATTTCTTAATGAAATGATGGACATTATTTCCATATCTCCCAGCATTAAAAATGTCCATCATTCTGGAAAAGATCTTTTAAGATCTTTTTCAGAATGATGGACATTAAAATGCTAGGCATTAAGAAACACGTCTTAAGAAATCAGTAAGAAATACTACGAGAAACACTTGGCCTCTATGCTGTGAGTGTTGCATTGGACGCTTCCACCTGTTGAACGGGCTCCACCTCTTGCACTTTGAAAAACCCCCCCCCATATTTTTTTTTAAGCACACTCGTGTGAGCGGAAAGCGCCCCACCACAGCTGCAACCAAACGTGCTCTATACACTAACCCCACCCTTCATCAGGCTCAGGGTGTGATCAGTTCAGGGTTTTGTGTGTAGAAGCGTCAACGCAACAAACTATCAAGCAGGCGAGAGAATCAAGAGGGGGGCAAGAGTGACAGAAGCGGACAGAGTACGCCGAGCTGCGTGTGTAGAAGCGTCAACGCAACAAACAAAAGGAAATTCATCAGAGCGGTTGTAGCTGTGAAGTGATAGGGCGCTTTTTGATTTGACAACTCCGGTTTGGTGTACCTCGATGAGCTTACCTTACCTTGTCGTCGGACACAACATATCATCGTTGTCCCAAACCCCGTAACCCACGTGAAGTGGATCATCTGAAGTGCAGAATGAGGTGGAGCAGGTGGAGCACGAAACATAAGTAAACCATAGCAAGAGAGGCCAGCAGCAGTCCCGAGTCCATCGCGTTCCTCGTAGCATTTCCCGTACCACACAGGTGTGTTATGTGCAAAATACTACGAGAAACACTTGGCCTCTATGCTGTGAGTGTTGCATTGGACGCTTCCACCCAGGACCCTTAGGACCCAAGGACTTAGGGACGCCGCGCGAACGGTCTACTATTGAAGTGATCAGGCTCCGTCGCCCATCGTATGCATCCCTCCGATGGTAATGTACCGCTTTCTACGTTGTCACGAGCACCTTGTACGGAAAACGATCGAACCTCACTCGCTGAGGGGATCCGCCTGCCTCGGCCGTGTGCCGCCGTCGTGTGGTCAGCCTCGTGATTCTTGGTGTGCCCTATCGACAACATGCCTGTCTCTCCAGTTGCCGCACCCGGCGAGAGAGTTGATGCGTCTCAACCCGGCGAAACTAAGGGGGCAAAGGTTGCACACAGCCCCGCCTGTGCTGCAACCACCCGCTCTTGGCTGACCCCCGACGTCTGGTGCGTTTCCCACTCCGGGTATTTGAATCCTCACCCTGTACCTCTTCGGGATCCTCCATCCCCTGGGGAACCCTTCCCCTCGAGGCTTCTTCACGTCTCCGACATATTGGTGTGTGCCCACATGACCCTTCTTCCTGACATCCTCGATGTCGTTTTGCACCCCGGGCGATGCACTGAGACGGCCGTATCCAGGTAGTCAGTGGCCATGCCCAGCCCCTCAGCGTGACAGTCCTCTGGTGCGCTCCCAGCACCACCACCGCGACGCTCGTGCATATTCAGCCACCATGACCCGGCAGCTCTCGCCTGGGGACAGGGCTCGGCGGATCGAGAAATCACAGTCTGAAACTCGCCTCCCAGCTCCTCCGCAGCAGTCTACTGTCCGGCCGTCTTAAACTCTCGCCCTTCGGGAGCCCGGCCAACACCCGGTGCTTTCCGGCGTGATCTCGATCGCTCTGTGGCTCTCTGTGTCCTCTCCGGTCTTCGCTGGCTGCGAGCGAGTTGCGGGGTGAAGCCCAACGCGCCTCTTCATGGCGCACTGGAGACGCTGCATGGAGTGCCCAGGGGTAGGTGTGAGAGGTGCCGGCCCTTCTGGGTGAAAGAGGGCGATCGCGCGCACTGTCTCCTGAACTCCGCTCGAGCGGTGGACAACACGTTCCTGCGGCCCCCTTCCCACTGGGCTGATCCCCACTGTACCTGCCCCATCGCCCGCCTCGTAGACAGCGCATCAAACGGAGGCCCTGTGGCCCCACGTGGCGTCGATTCAGTGGTAACGCCCGGACTCAGTGTGGAGGGCGTATTTCCCGGTGCGTGAGGAAATTCGAGGCCCTGGAGGTGTGGGCATGCCAGAAGGATTCTCGGAGTCGCCTTCTTAATGAGAGAGGTGAGTCCCCGCGGACCGGAGCTTGTCGCACGCTGCAGTCGCTGTTCGGGCTTGTCGAGTAGGCTGCTGGGTACTCGGGAAGACTGGCCGACTGCCCCCCAACCTTGTGGAATGATCTCGGCCCGCTGCCATGGCTGCGGTTTCGGTGGACCCCCTCAGCGGCGGCACCGCTGACACAGGCGATGCGGACGCGTCTCTCAGTCGCTGCTTCTTTTGCTCCCCGAGCAGTGCAGCTTGGGAGAGCGTCTCGGCTGTGTTGGATACCTGATCTCTGTGTATGTCCCACGGCACCTCGCAGGTGTCCAGTCAGCAGCTCCCCTTCCCTGCATGGAACTGTGAGGTCGTACGTCTCAACACCGGGCCACAGACGCCCGGAACTCCCCCTGACCCCTGTGAATAATGCAGGCTTGAATGTGTGTCCCCCGGCAGGGAGACTATGCTTCGACGGAGTATGCCCCGCTTGGGGCGTGTGCGGGCATCCGCTTGACGCCGGGGTGCGCGTAGTCGGCATTCGCGCAGATAAGCTGGGCACGACAGACGTGCCGGCTTCTCGGGGGCGTGTCCGGGGGCGTTGCATTGGTACACGAAAACTGTCGCCCTCGGAAAGCTCACGTCGCGTCACCGTGCTCGAGCTGGATCTGGCAGGCTGTGTGTGACAGGCCACCCTTCCGCCTTCAGGTGCCGTCGCTCGGGCAAAAAAGGTGTATTTCTCAATCAAGAGAGTATGCCCCTCACGATTGTGGCACGATTGTGTCTCCCCGGGTCAGGCTCGGTATTCCAGTCGAAAGCGTAAATGCCCCTCGGCACTGTGCTGGGCGGGGTTGTGTCTCGGTCAGGAGAGGAGGTGCCCCTCAGGCAAAATCCTGCGTCTCGCGGTCGGGAGTGAGTGCCCCTCGGCAGGAATGTGTCTCGGCCAGGTGTCCCTCAGGCAGGGAATGTAATGTCTCGGCCCGGTGTCCCTCGGGCATGAATGTGCGTCTTGGCCAGGTGCCCCTCAGGCAGGGTGCCCCGTAGGCGGAAGTGTATGTCGCGGCCAGATGCCCCTCAGGCAGGGTGCCCCGTAGGCGGAAATGTATGTCTTGACCAGGTGCCCCTCGGGCAGGGTGCCTCGTAGGCGGAAGTGTATGTCTTGGCCAGGTGCCCCTCGGGCAGGGTGCCTCGTAGGCGGAAGTGTATGTCTTGGCCAGGTGCCCCTCGGGCAGGGTGCCTCGTAGGCGGAAGTGTATGTCTTGGCCAGGTGCCCCTCGGGCAGGGTGCCTCGTAGGCAGAGGTGTCTGTCTTGGCCAGGTGCCCCTCGGGCAGGGTGCCCCGTAGGCGGAAGTGTGTGTCTTGACCAGGTGCCCCTCGGGCAGGGTGCCTCGTAGGCGGAAATGTATGTCTTGGCCAGGTGCTCCTCAGGCAGGGTGCCCCGCAAGCGTAAGCTGTAGGTATGTCGTGGCCAGGTGCCCCTCAGGCAGGTAATGTCTCGGCGAGATGCCCCTCGGGCAGGAAAAATGCGTCTCGGCTAGGTGCCCCTCAGGCAGAAGTGGGTGTCTCGGTCCGATGCTCCTCGGCAAGATCGTGTCTCGGTCAGGAAAGTAGGAGTTGGATATCACTGACGTCACTTTGCTGCATCAGTATCGACCCATTTATCAGCACCCGACTGTTGCTCTTGGTCCCGCCTTTGTCAGCGCCTCTGTGACGGAACCTCCAGCTGAAGTATGCGTTTGGAAACCTTGAGCGCGATCAAGCGTGAAGCAGGTTTTCGGCGAGGCGCGGTGATAGTCTCGATGGCTGATGGGAATGTCCTCAATCCGCTGCGGCCACGGGCGCAGCGCTGTCCCGCTGTCACGTTCATAAGCGGCGGAGGACCACCTTGAACACCACGGCGTCATCATCCCCATCTTTTTGCGCCCCTCCTTCGTGCTGATCCCCCCGTGCACCTCGCCGTCATTTATTAGAACCAGTGCGTGGGGGTGTTGTTGTCCTCAACCGCGGCTTCGGCCCTCTTGAGACCTGACACGAGCATGGTGTGAGGGTCGTCTTCTCGGTCGGGATTTGGTGCCCCTCGGGCAAGATTGTGTATCTCTCGGTCGGGAGAGCGGGTGCCCCTCGGGCAATATTTTTGTCTCGGTCAGGAGAACAGGTGCCCCTCGGGCGAGATGCTGCGTCTCTCGGTCGGGAGAGTGGGTGCCCCTCGGGCATAGTTTTGTCTCGGTCAGGATAACGGGTGCCCCTCGGGCAAAACTGCGTGTCTCTCGGTCGGGAGAGTGAGTGCCCCTCGGGCAGAATATTGTCTCGGTCAGGAGAACAGGTGCCCCTCGGGCGAGATGCTGCGTCTCTCGGTCGGGAGAGTGGATGCCCCTCGGGCAGAATATTGTCTCGGTCAGGAGAACAGGTGCCCCTCGGGCAAGACTGCGTGTCTCTCGGTCGGGAGAGTGGGTGCCCCTCGGGCAAAATTTTTGTCTCGGTCAGGAGAACAGGTGCCCCTCGGGCGAGATGCTGCGTCTCTCGGTCGGGAGAGTGGGTGCCCCTCGGGCAGAATATTGTCTCGGTCAGGAGAACAGGTGCCCCTCGGGCAAAACTGCGTGTCTCTCGGTCGGGAGAGTGAGTGCCCCTCGGGCAGAATATTGTCTCGGTCAGGAAACCAGGTGCCCCTCGGGCAAGACTGCGTGTCTCTCGGTCAGGAGAGTGGGTGCCCCTCGGGCAGGGTAGAATGCTGCGTCTCTCGGACGGTCAGATCGTGTGTCCCTCAGTCAGGAGAGGAGGTCTCGGTCGCTAAAAACGCGCCCCCTCGGGCAGAGTGGTTGTGTCATCGCTGTTGTGTCACACCAATTGCCTCTCGGGCGGTGTGTCTTTTTTGATTTGACAACTCCGGTTTGGTGTACCTCGATGAGCTTACCTTACCTTGTCGTCGGACACAACATATCATCGTTGTCCCAAACCCCGTAACCCACGTGAAGTGGATCATCTGAAGTGCAGAATGAGGTGGAGCAGGTGGAGCACGAAACATAAGTAAACCATAGCAAGAGAGGCCAGCAGCAGTCCCGAGTCCATCGCGTTCCTCGTAGCATTTCCCGTACCACACAGGTGTGTTATGTGCAAAATCTTTAAGAAATGGCCCTTTCGGCATTACATTAAGACGTCTTAAGAAATTTCGAGATATCTTAACATTTCTTGCAAGATCTTTGTCATACCATGTGTTTTACTGTCCCAAAATCACAAAAAAACCGCCAAAAATGAGACCGACCTTTTTTTTTTCCAGAAAACCGGGAACCGGGAAACCCTGGTTTTGAAAACCGGAAAACCAGACCTATCTTATCCCCTGATGATGGGGTAAAAGTGTAGGTGTGCTTCCGACGACCTGCTTCTTTTCTGTGTGTCTTGCTCTCTCCTGCGCGCACCCACATCAAAGCAGCAGGCTGAAGGGTGGTGGAAGCGTCAACGCATCATTAAGGAAGAAGGAAGCACGGTCGCTACGATTATTGGTGCAATTCCCTATTTGGAGGTAATTCCACCAAAAAAAACCCCCCTCTCCCATCAAGGGATCAGGATTCACCGGGCCACGCTTCAGTGCCAGCCCTACTACATTGTGCATGAGAGAGTGGAACTCCCCCACTCCGTCAAAATGCGTCAAGCGGTGACAGGTGCCCCCCTCCCCCTCTCCCTCCCCCCTTAGATTTTAGAATTGTGTGAAAAAGTCTCCCAGGTTTTCATTTTGTCTTTCACACAACGGAACCGGACATTTTATATAGGGGAGGGGGTGGGGGGTGTATGTCATGGGGGAGGTTTAAAAAATAGAACAGAACAGCATCAAAGGGAGGGGGGGGGGGTGCGCCAAATAGTTGACCCCTTCCCCCCTCCCCCTCCCTCCGTCCTCTCTCCCGACACCGGACTCTCGACAATAATAAGGGTTAGGTTGCGGAAAAATATGAGCGCCGGGTCGAAACACGCCCCGCCCAACCCCCGCCTCACGGCTACATCTATATGCCCCTGCATGCTGCCAGGGGCCCGCCGTTGCCTCAAGCGACCCAGGGCCTGGGGTGATCGAGAACCGAGATCCCGTGTAGGTTTTCCCGTGTGGGCTCAACAACGGGATTTCGAGATCACCCCCACAGGGCGTGGCATTCCCACTCCATTTCACTCGTGGGGGGCCCTTCTCTCTGCAGTAGTGCACACAAAGCGAGCTGCCTGACAAGCCATAGGCTGAAACCTGACACACTCTGACACAGAGCGAAGCCCCCGTGAGGCAGGTTGTGTCCGAGCTGTCCAGACATGCCGGGTGGTGGAGGGGGGGGGGTGGGGGGGCGGGCGGCGCTGAAGGAGAAAAAGCGTCTTTCTATTCTCTTGCGGGTTGTTGTTGTTGGGGAATGGCACACTATTCAGGAGAAGGGGCGGGGTGGGGGGGGGGGGGGGTTCAAAGGTGTCAGCAGCAATAAGAGAAATCCGGCTGCAGGTGTGTGGGGGGGGGTGGGGGGGCGTTGCCCTGAGGACCATGCAGGCGAAAATATTTTTTTAAAGGTCGCCTTTTGCATCAGGGCGGGGGTGCCGACCATTCCGGTCGACCGGCGTAATTCGACAGAGGTTGGCGGCGCGAGCTCGCGTGCTGTTGTTGTTGTTGCTGCAGACTGCAGAGCTCGTCAGGCAGCAGGCGGTGTGTCGTCTGTGGCGCCGACAGGCCTGGATGCTGCACTGGAGGGTGCTGTGCGGTGCTCCTCTGGGCGTGCACCTGATGCAGCCGGGAAGTGTCTGTCCACACACCGCTCGAAGTAACCAACAGTTTCGGAGTCGAAGTTTGTGTAGCGGATCTCGACGAGCGAGCCTGCGTAGCGAGGTGACGGTTTTGGGGGTTGCGTGTGGGGGTGCCTGTGGGGGGAACATCCTTGGCCCTCCACTCACCCACCCACCCAGGATGCACCCCCCTCCCCTATGACAGCTATGACTGCACACAGCACACTATGCCATACCCTGTCTCTGGGTGCTTTCAGCAAACATGGCTGCAGTGTAGACTAGCACCTCTGCGCACCTGTCTTTCGGGAATCGGAACAGCCCTGTTTGGTGTTCGGTGGTGGTGGTGGTTGCTGGTGCTGGCCTGCGCGCTGGAGGGAAGCATAAAGGGAGGGAGGTGGCCTTCGCCACAACAGCCACAACATGGTCATACCGCTGCTGAGTGCTGGCAGAGAGATAGATTTGCACTTCAGCTCGTCTGCTCGTTTCAGAGCCCTTTCGACAGACTGTACCACAGGTGGTGGTGTGTTTATGTGTGTGAAGTGGAGAATCATATGAAGTAAAAGAGCAAAACAGCGACCCCCTCTCTCACCAGGGAATCGTGCAAATCGTTCAAACTCAATGCGCATGAAAATGGCCCTTGCTTTGCTGTGGTGACCCTGAAGCGCATCCATAGCTGCTACTTCAGAAATGCAGCCAAATTGCGGCCCAAAAATACTATCCTTTCCGTTTGCTTCACTCGCTACAGGGAAACATGAAGGAAAAAGAAACCTTGTTGTATTGTTGACCGATTCCACCTTTCAAAAAATCTGTGACAGGCCCATAGCTGTGTGTGAGTCCTTCGGACGTGCCTACCTTGTCTGAAGTGCAGAAAAAGTGGCGGAGCACGACAAGGGAGAGAGAGAGAAGGGCGGTGATCGTATGGCAAACAGCGGGAAGCATTTCCCTCAACACCTATCCCCTGCAGGGATTGTGTTGGTTGCAAAAAAAAGGTGACAAAAACCCCAGAAAAGGCGAGCTGGCACCACAACACTTGGGGAGGGTGCGCACCTGTTTCAGCAGCTCGTCATCACGCCCTTCACACTCCCCGAAGATGGGACCCACGACGTGGAGGCACCACTTAGCAGGCATGTTGCCGCCGCTCGTCAGGGCAAGGTCGCCTGTCGGCACCTCTCCGTGTTCGCGGTACCAGTCGTCCGACTCCTTCCGGATAGCCGGCCCCCCCTTCTTGACGATGGCACGGGCAAGCCCAGCGCCGTGCGTCAGCTTTGAATTCGCCGCATTGACAACAGCATCAGACTTCTCGCATGTGATGTCGCCCAACGCCACGACAAGCCGCACGCCCCCCGCGAGCCCAACGGAGCGCGTCTCGGTTATCTTGTTGCCGAGCCCCTCGTCAGGCTGTCGTGCAGTGGCGTGTGGTGTTGGTGTCGGGGTAGCCACGATAATGAGTGCTAATTACGAGTTGTTGTTGTCCCCATCGAGGGGTGGGGTGGGGTGGCGGGGGAGCCGTGGCATAAGGAGGACCCCCCTGTTGGGGGATTTCTTACATCATGTAAAGTGCTTAAAATTAGCCCCGTCCCTCCCCCCGTCCTTCCACCACCACCCCCCCTCCCCCGAAGCCAGCTCCCCCCCCCCCCCGCCTTCATACCTTCGTGGGCATGACCTTCGGCCCTTTGGTGCGCCGTGGCACGCTATAAAGAACATCGCCACGTGCCGGCTTCATGAGCAACAGCGCCGCCCTGCGTATCGTGCCGCTCGCACACACACCCGCCGCCTCCACCCCTCCCCCCCCACCCTACCGCCAACCGCCTAAGCTAGCTGGGGCTGCGCTCTTGGAAGCAAGTCCCGCCCGCCCTCCCCCTCCTCGGCTGTGTGTCTGAGAGTCGATGACTGCCTCCCTCTCGCGTCTACTGCTTGTTGTGCCCGACGGTGCTGTGTCAGGGCGGGTCCCGCAGACCGCTCCCAAGAGTGCTGCAACAGGGCACAACCACCCACACGCGCTGTGGCTCGGTGGGTGGGGGGGGGTGTGTGTTCGCGGTAGTGTGCTGCGCTGTGTTGTGTATCGCAGAGGGTCCGAAGGTGGCTCTGAGGTGGTGGTGGTGCTGTTTGCGTTCTTGAGCTGCAGCTGTTTTGAAGAGAGGCGGGGTGTGGTGGGGAGGGAAGGCTTGCTGGATAAGGTACAAAAGGGACTCCTTACAGTCAGGGGGTCAAAACAAAACTTGCAGAGAGAGTGGGACCGGGCAGGAGTAGGACGCATGCTAGTGGAGCGCAGGAGAAACTGTGCGCTCACTCACGACACAAGGTCTGTACCTGGCGCGGTCCAGGAGGTTGGGGGGACAGGGGATATGGGGGGGGCTGGTGGGGGGGCTGACACTGCATGCAGACTCTGCAGAGACAAGGGGAAGCGGGGCAAGCAAACACCCGGCATGCCAAGAAGGCCAGAAGGCTCTCCCTGGCACACCCGCCACGTACGGGAGGCGCATTCGCCGCTGCGGCAGCTGGTAAGCTGGTGCAGCGGCCGTGGTGCGACACTCACGCACGGACAGTCACACGCACACACACCTTCTGTGTAACTATTGTACAGTGCAACATTCGATGACTGAATTGGTGCTGCAAACAACATAATCCCTGCAGGGGATAGGTGTTGAGGGAATTGCTTCCTACCGTGTGCCGTACGATCAACGCGCTTCTCTCTGTCCTTCCTGTGCTCCGCCACTTTTCTGTACTTCAAACAGGTAGACACGTCCGAAGGACTCACACACAACACTGGGCTGTCACAGATCTAGCGTCACAGACACCAGCACTTGGTCGCCTCACATCCGGGGAGGGGTGGAACGGAGTCTTGTGAACAAACGGCAGACAACCTGCACTGCAATCAGTCAACAGCAAAACACGGGACAGTCCACAGGATCACTTCATACCACACACACAGGCCGAGGCCACCCTGTTCTGACGATGGGACTGACCGATGCTGTGCACTGGCCTTCCCCCGCCGACCTTCTTCGGGGTCAACACAGGCAAGAGGAGCAGCACACGAGGTCCGTACTTAAAGAGGCTGTTGCTGACACATTCCAGAGGCACCCAAGTCGCAAGAAGCGCGAGAGGCGGGGCGCTGCTCCGGTGGTGCTCATACAGCGACGCAGCACAAACAGGGTCTCGGTCCTCACTGCATCGCTGCAGACAAGAGGTCGACTACAGTTGTGTCAGCTTGTCCTTCTGTGATGAGGATGCGCAATGCGTCAGCGTGTCCGTTCTCAGCCGCAATGGAACACGGCGTCGTACCGTCGTTCTTGGCCTTGTTCACATCAGCTAGTCCTTCTGTGATGAGGATGCGCAATGCGTCAGCGTGTCCGTTCTGAGCCGCCATGAAACACGGAGTCACACCGTCGTTCATGGCCTTGTACACATCAGCGTGTCCTTCTGTGATGAGGATGCGCAATGCGTCAGCGTGTCCGTTCTGAGCTGCCATATAACACGGCGTCGCACCGTCTTTCATGGCCTTGTTCACATCAGCTTGTCCTTCTGTAATGAGGATGCGTAATGCGTCAGCGTGTCCGTTGTAAGCCGCCACGATAAACGGCGTCGCACCGTCGTTGCTGGCCTTGTTCACATCAGCTTGTCCTTCTGTGATGAGGATGCGCAATGCGTCAGCGTGTCCGTTCAGAGCCGCCATGAAACACGGAGTCACACCGTCGTTCATGGCCTTGTTCACATCAGCTTGTCCTTCTGTGATGAGGATGCGCAATGCGTCAGCGTGTCCGTTCTGAGCTGCCATATAACACGGCGTCGCACCGTCTTTCATGGCCTTGTTCACATCAGCTTGTCCTTCTGAAATGAGGATGCGTAATGCGTCGGCATGACCGTTCTGAGACGCGACTAAACTGGGCGTAAAACCATCGCCATCGGCCTTGTTGACGTCAGCTTGTCCTTCTGTGATGAGGATGCGCAATGCGTCAGCGTGTCCGTTCTCAGCCGCAATGGAACACGGCGTCGTACCGTCGTTCTTGGCCTTGTTCACATCAGCTTGTCCTTCTGTGATGAGGATGCGCAATGCGTCAGCGTGTCCGTTCTGAGCCGCCAGGAAACACGGCGTCGCACCGTTGTTGTTGGCCTTGTTCACACCAGCTTGTCCTTCTGTAATGAGGATGCGTAATGCGTCGGCATGACCGTTCTGAGACGCGACTAAACTGGGCGTAAAACCATCGCCATCTGCCTTGTTGACGTCAGCTTGTCCTTCTGTGATGAGGATGCGCAATGCGTCAGCGTGTCCGTTCTCAGCCGCAATGGAACACGGCGTCGTACCGTCGTTCTTGGCCTTGTTCACATCAGCTTGTCCTTCTGTGATGAGGATGCGCAATGCGTCAGCGTGTCCGTTCTGAGCCGCCTTGAAACACGGCGTCGCACCGTTGTTGGTGGCCTTGTTCACATCAGCTTGTCCTTCTGTGATGAGGATGCGCAATGCATCAGCGTGTCCGTTCTGAGCCGCCAGGAAACACGGCGTCGCACCGTTGTTGTTGGCCTTGTTCACATCAGCTTGTCCTTCTGTAATGAGGATGCGTAATGCGTCGGCATGACCGTTCTGAGACGCGACTACACTGGGCGTAAAACCATCGCCATCTGCCTTGTTGACGTCAGCGTGTCCTTCTGTGATGAGGATGCGCAATGCGTCAGCGTGTCCGTTCTGAGCCGCCTTGAAACACGGCGTCGCACCGTTGTTGTTGGCCTTGTTCACATCAGCTTGTCCTTCTGTGATGAGGATGCGCAATGCGTCAGCGTGTCCGTTCTGAGCCGCCAGGAAACACGGCGTCGCACCGTTGTTGTTGGCCTTGTTCACATCAGCTTGTCCTTCTGTAATGAGGATGCGTAATGCGTCGGCATGACCGTTCTGAGACGCGACTACACTGGGCGTAAAACCATCGCCATCGGCCTTGTTGACGTCAGCTTGTCCTTCTGTGATGAGAATGCGCAATGCGTCAGCGTGCCCGTCCTCAGCCGCCCTGAAACACGGCGTCGCACCGTTGATGTGAGCCTTGTTCACATCAGCTTCTCCTTCTGTGATGAGGATGCGCAATGCGTCAGTGTGTCCGTTCTGAGCAGCCACGTAGCACGGCGTCGCACCATCGCCATCGGCCTTGTTCACATCAGCCTGTCCTTCTGTGATGAGGAGGCGCAATGCGTCAGCCTGTCCGCTGCGAGACGCAATGAAACATGGCGTCCACCCCGCATCGTCGGCCTTGTTGACATCAGCTTGTCCTTCTGTGATGAGGATGCGCAATGCGTCAGCGTGTCCGTTCTGAGCCGCAATGAAACACGGCGTCGCACCGTCGTTCATGGCCTTGTTCACATCAGCTTGTCCTTCTGTGATGAGGCTGCGCAATGCGCCGGCATGCCCCGTCTGAGCCGCCATATAACAAGGCGTCCTCCCGTCATTGTCAGGCTTGGTCACATCGGCCTCTCCTTGTGTGATGAGGACACGCAAAGCGTCTGTGCAGCCGCCTGCAGCAGCGACGCTGCACGCACTGCGCCCCAACGCACCCACCGTGTCAGCCGCGAGGCTGCCCGACAGGAGGACATCCTTCAGCAGGTCAGCACGATTCCCTGCGGCGGCCACATGCAGCACAGTCCACCCTTTCCGCGGTCCCTCTTCCTCGTACGCTCCCCAGAACGTGTCCCCAAGGGCGTGCATTGCCTTGTCCAACACCGCCCGCTTGCAGACACACGCAATCAGCGCAACACCTGCTGTGTGGAGCTCTTGCGGTACGCACGCAACATCCGCACCCTTGCTCAGCAGCACTGCCGCGGTCTTGTCGTGGCTCCCGCCCTTGTTCATGCGCAGCGCTGTCGTGAGCGCATCGTTGAGAGCATCCGCATGGGCTGCGGGTGCCAGGTTGGCACAGCACAGCGACACCACCTGCTCGTTGTGCTCCACCGACACCGCCACCTCGAGCAGCGTCTTCCCGTCCACAACAGGCAACTCCGTGCTGGGTGGGTAGTTCACATACCCTCCTTCCCGAGTCACCGGATGAAGCTCATACCGACGGTCGGTTTTGACCTTCGTGTCGACGATCTCGAGGAGGGACGCGTTGCGCACCTTCTCCACCTCCGTCATGATGTCTGTGAGCCTGCCCCAGTGATCGAAGTTGACCTCCTGCAGCTCCACCACCACGACGTTGGCCAGGCTTGTGTCGAGCGCCATCTCCAGCAGACGCATCACACCGACGTCAGGGCGCCCCACCACACGGAACTGCGTGTTGGCCGCGATCAGCACCTCCTTCTCCTCGGGGAAGCGGCTGAACTGGGCGATGCTGCGGCCGGTCCGCACCCGCAGCACGAGGATGGTGCCCTGCACCACGGGCCCGTCTGCGTCTGCGCCGCCCGCCCCGTCCGTGGCGTCAGCCTGCCCCAGGAAGTCCTTCACGACATCCGGCTGCTCGCTTGCGCTTGTGGGGTGCGGCATCGTCACCACCGCCCCCACGGAGTACAGCGACGCGCTCACACGGAAGTCCATTGCGCGGAACACGGTCCCCTCGTACTTCGGGCGCGACATCATTGCCCGGTGCAGCGAGTACGCGAACCCCTTCATCGGCTCGTAGCGCTCCCGCCTCCCGCAGAAGGCCACCTCGCGCATCGCCGCGTTCACCCCGTAGCACAGCGGGCTCTCCAGCGAGTACAGCCGCAGGTACGGCTCTGCCTGCCCTTCCACCTGCTGCACCGCCCACTCCGCAGTCATCGCCTCGAACCGCCCGCCGCCGGGACCCCGCTCCCCCGCCTCCAGCTTGTCGCACTTCCCCACGTGCCGCTCCTTGCACTCCGCCTTCAGCGCAATCCCACACGCACCGCAGATCACGTACCCCTCGCACTGCGTCCCCAGCGCAGCCTGCACCGTCGCCAGCACCCGCATTGCGCACGACGCCCCCTGGAAGAAGTCGCTCCACCCACGGTCCACGTCGACCTCTCCGATCCCGTCGCTGTACCGGCTCGGCCCCTTGCTCCCTGCGGCCACCACCGCCCCCGTGTCCTTGAACCCCTTCGCCGCCTTCCCCAAGTCCTTCCGCGCCTCCGACACGAGCGATGCACAGCCCCCCACGACCCCGTCCCGCTCCTTCCTCCGCTCCAGGCACCTGTTCATCGCAGCAATCACGCTGCGGCACAGCGCGTCGTGCCAGTCACCCAGCGCCGTGTCCAGCGCCCCGTCCAGCACCTCCACTGCTGACTCCCCGCCACCGCGCACCCTGCTCACCGCCTGTTTGCGCAGCTGCACCACCGCCTCCCACGCCGTCTTCACAGCATCTGCTGTGGTTGCGCACCCCAAAGCCTTTGCGGCCTGCACACCCGACCCCGCTGTCGTTGACATCGTTGACATCTTGCCTTACTACACCGCTGACCCTGCAGGTTGCAGTGTTGCCTGTATGTGCATGTGTGTTGTGCAAACAAATGGGAAGCCTGTGGGTGGCACCAAGAACACACTGCCTGACGCGGCGGGTCTGAGCTGGGTGTGGTGAGCACGGTACAACAATACAAAGGCGCGCCACCTGTGCCTCTTTTGCTCTTACTCATTCCCTCCTCCCTGAGATGATGGCCGTTGCCTCGACCCTGCTGCACCCACCACCCTCAAGACCCCTTCTCTGCCCTGCCCTGGCGTGGGTGTGGTGCATGCAGCATGCACGCGGAACAACGAGACAAAGCTAAGCTGGACACACACAGCAAGAGGAGGCGCACCCACCCCGCCCCCACATGCGAAGCACCGACACCGCCACCTGTGTTCGACTCACCTCCGAATGACGCACCACGACACACCACACCGCACCGCACCCCTCCCCCCACCGCAGCAATCAACCAACGGACTGCCTCTGGCGCTTCACGGGTGGCCCCTCCTCCTCTGTTGTACCGCCACGGTGGTGCAGGCCAGCCACCGCCTCAGCAGGTGCTGCTGCTGCTGCTGCTGCTTCACCTGCCACCACCCCGCTGCAGGCCAACAGGTCTGAACAGGCACACTCCCACACCGCAGCGAGGGGCACCGCCGCGCCCTGGCCCGGGCCCCCTTCGGATGCAGGCAAGAGTGCCTGCACCGCAGAGCTGCGCTGCGCGGCATCGGGGATGCACCACGCGAAGGAGGCGGCGATGTGCGGCGCCCCTGCTGCGGCCGCACCCCCCGGTGCCCCCGGGCAGGCGGCACAGGCAGCCGCGTCCTGCGCAGCCGCCACCGCGAGCTGCCGCGCCGCCGCCGCCCCAGCCGGCCCGTCCCCCAGCAGCAGGGCGGTGAAGAGACACCCAATGGCCCGCACAGCACCCTCCCCGAAGTAGACTGCACCACCACCACCACCACCACCACCACCAGCAGCAGCAGCAGGCCACCCAGCTGCCCCCTCCTCCTCCTCTGCCTGCTCCGCACCACCCGCCTGCAGCAGCACCTCCAGGCCCAGCCTGGTGTGCGATGCTGCTGCTGCTGCTGTGTCGGGCTGCTGCTGCTGCCCCTGCCGGACCTCCTCAGCAGGGGCGACGGGTGGGGAGGGCGCTGCGGCTGCACCACCACCGCCCCCACCCCACACCTCCTGCAGCAGGGTGCGCCGCCCTGCCAGACCCTGCTGGTGGCAGGGCCTGGCAGTGCCGCCACCACCGCCGCCGGCTCCTGCATCACCTCCACCACCACCCTGCTGCTGCTGCTGCTGCTCCAGGGCGAGGAAGCGCATCGCACCACGCAGGTCCCCCTCTGCTGGGGAGGCTATCGCGGCGGCGAACCGTGCGGTGACGGGGCAGGCCTGCGGCCCCGCCGGCTGTGCCTGCAGCAGGGAGGCGGCAGCCGCCCCTGCGAAGGCGGCAGGTGGTGGTGTGGCGGCGGTGGAGCTGCTGCTGCTGCTGGCGTGTGCTGGGGGCGAAGCGGCCAGCATGTACAGCAGGCCCATGCGGCACAGCACGTAGGGGTGTGGCAGGAGCGGGTCCAGGGAGCAGGACACGCAGGGGGGTGCTGTGGCTGCTGTGTCCTGCTGACTGCAGAGGGGTGCCAGCGGCAGGGAGAGCTTGCCGAAGGCGCACCGCGTGGCGGGTGCGCGGTGCAGCGCCGTGGTGGCGGAGGGGGGCCTGCCGGCGGCGGCGGCCCGGGCGGCGAGCGGCAGCCCCGCGTGGAAGTGGAGCAGGGCGGCTGCGCCACGCGACGCGTTGGCGGCGGCGACGTCGCCCGCCCCTGCCGCAGGCCCCAGGGCTCTCATCTCCGCCACAGCGCGCGCCGCGTCCGACACGGCGGCGGCAGTGCCGGCGCCGCCACCGCCGCGCAGCAGCTCCGCGTGGCACCGCTCCGCCGCAGGGCCCAGTGCGGCACACGCCCCTGCACAGTCGCCTGCGGCGAGCCGCTGCCCAGCGAGCAGCAGCGCTGCTGCCTCACCGCCAGGGGTGTCGGGTGTGGGCAGCAGCAGCTGCTGCTGCTCTGAGGTGCGGCGCTTCTGGGGCGTGCCATCGCCGCGCCGGCAGCAGCGTGCGGTGAGGAGGCACCGCGCGCCGCCGCTGTCGTCGGGATGGGGCGAGGTGCCCGCCGCAGCCGCCACCAGCGCTGCCTCCGGCAGCAGCCCCCTGGCGTGCAGCAGGCGCACCGCATCGGCACCGCGGCCCAGGGCGGACAGGCCTGCGGCGCTGGCTGAGGGGAAGCCGCTGCGGCCGCAGACGCTGCGCAGGACAGTGCTCTGCCAGCAGGCGGGGCCCAGCCAGGGCGACACGGCAAGGCCCACGAGGGCGGAGCGTGCGGCGGTGCGCCCCTGCAGGGCGTCGCAGGACTGCGCCCCGATGAGCTGAGAGACCATGTCCAGCTGGGGGTGCTGCTGCTGCTGCTGCTGGTGGTGTTGGGGCTGTGGCAGCGGGCCCGCAACCGCCCCTGCCAGGTGGTGGGTGAAGAGCGTCGCAAACCTGGAGTTGGCGCTCTGCTGCTGCTGCTGCTGTGCAGGCAGTTCCTCCAAGGCGGACGCGAGGAGGTCGTGTGCGGCAGGGCCCTGGTGGGGTGTGGCGCGTGTGGGCGTGGTGGTGGTGGTGGTGGTGGTGGTGGCGCTGCCTGCCGGCTGCTGGAGCCGCGCCCACCAGTCGCGAGCCGCTGCCTCGAGCTTCGTGAGGTCGGTGGGAGGCGGTGTGGAGGCGGCACTAGGGGTTGCTGCTGTTGCTGCTGTTGGTGCCGCTGGTGCCGCTGGTGCCGTCGCAGCAGCAGCTGCCACCCGCCCCTCACAGGGCGGCTCCGTGTGCACAGCCCCGCCGCTACAGGCACCCGCCCCTCCGGGCAGCGCCCCCAGCAGCACGAGGCCCCCCTGCCCGCCGCCAACCCCGCCCGCAGCCTCACCCGCCAGCCGCGCGACGCGCAGCAGGTCCACACCGCGCCCTTCACCCTCCCCCTCCTCCTCCCCACCCACCTCCACACACCCCACGTCCCAGAGGCGGTGCCGCGCCCCGCCGCCAGCAGCGCAGCAGCGGAGGCACGTCGCATCCTCACCGCAGGAGAACATGTCGTAGGTGGTGCTGCGGGGTGCTGATGCCTGCTGCTGCTGCTGCTGCTGCGGGTCGCCACCACCACCACCACCACGCTGACCCTCACCCTCGCCACCCGGTGGCGGGAGCACAGGCGCTGCTGCATCTGCTGAGGGTGCGGGTGGCAGCACACCGCCTGCAGCGACACCCCGTGGCATCCACAGAACGGAGAACACACGAGAGGCGTGGCTGCGGTAGGATCGGAGCGGCGTGAGCGACGGCCCTGCAGCACCGCACGCCACCAGCCACACCTGTGCCGTGCCGTCGTAGGATGCCGTGGCAAGCAGCAGAGCAGCGGGAGGCTCCCGCCCCGCCACAGGCGGCTGCGGGGGGGGGCAGAAGCGGGCCGACATCGCGGCGGCGCCGTGCCTGCCCTGTGCGGCGAGGCATGGTGTCTCCGTCAGGCGGAGCAGCACCTCGTGGCGTTCGGGGGGCGGGGCGCCGCCGGCGGCGTAGAGGAGGGGCGTGGCGTCCAGCAGGCTGACGGTGCCGTCGTCGCATGTGGCTGCGAGGCAGAGCTTGCCGTGCAGCGGCGTGCCGTGCCACGCCATGTCGAGTGCCTGCACCCGCGACGGGGCGTAGGGCCTGCTGTGCAGGAGGGTGGGCGTGGTGGTGGCTTGTTGCTGTTGCTGTCGCTGGTCCTGCTTCCCTGCCGTCGTATCGTCTGCCGTGCGCAGCACCGGCCGCGGGAACAGGTAGATGTCGATGCAGCCGTCAGCAGACCCCACGCAGACCACCCGTGGGGGGACCTCTTTGTAGCGTGAGTCGCGTGTGGTGCCGTGCAGCGGGCGGAGCGGTGGCATAGAAGTGTCGCTGGCGTGTGTGTCAGAGCATGTCAGGTCGAATATGCCGAGCGCGCTGGGTGCGGGTGGGGTGCTGTCGGCGCGGGCAGGGAGGTGGCAGAGGGCCTGCCGCTTGATCTGCCCCAGCTTGGCGGAGGCGTTGATGGTGGTGCGCCGGGAGGTCTCGAAGATCTGCGGCAGGTTTGTTGGGGTGGTGCATGGTGTGTCGGGGTGGCGGGGGTGTGTCTTGTGTGTGTGTGGGGGAGAGAGAGCGCAAATATCCAAATTCTCAAAACAGAAAGAACGCCCCCACCCCACCCCCCCCCCTAGGGCTATGATGGGAAGGAAACGTGGAAACGTTTCCGTTTCCGTTCCCGTTTCCGTTTCCATATTTTCGATTTCGGGAAGGAAACGCGTTTCCTTCCGAAGGAAACGCCTGTGTATTTTGCACTGGAAAAGTTTTCAACACACACCAGCACGAACAAAGGGCCACCACACCGAAGGAACAGGCCACCCAAACCCGCCCCTAAGACTTCGAAGAAGCGCGGCTTCAGTGTGACCGGTCCGGAGATCCTGTCAGACCAGGGGAAGTCCAAGCGACTGTGGTAAACGTGTGTTGTTTCCCCTGCTTCCCCAGTGCAAAGAGGGCGTTTCCTCAAAATAAGGAAACGTTTCCGTTTCCGTATCCGTTTCCGTTTCCTTATTTTCAATTTTCGATGGAAACGCGTTTCCTTCCCATCATAGCCCTACTGGGGGGGGCTAAATAGAAGCCCCCCCCCCTTGTATTCGGCGTAGGATCGAGTTTTTTTGGGGGTTTTCGAGGGCCCAAAATTTTAGGCAATTTTTGCAGTGGGTGGCCAAATAGAAGGGGGGGGTCAAATACAAGGGGGGGGGGCTTGTATTCGGCGGAAGCCGAATTTTCCAAATTTTGGTGAATTTTGCCCCAGGTGACCTCGTGGAATCGCAATTTTCGCCTTCCATTGCACTATTCGGAATCCGTGCGGATCGTGGTGGGGTCATTTTGTGGGTGGAGGTGCCAAGTATCACACATGAAATGTGGGTCTGGTTTGGCTCCTGATAATGGGAAGATATTCCCGGGAGTCAGCAACCTGCGATGACCCCCACACTGGTGTCCAAAACCCCGTTCCTTTGAATGCTTGGATTCCGTGCGGACCGCAGTGGGGTCATTTTGACCATGGGGTGCCTGTTATGACTGGAAAAACAGGCTGAAAATTTGAAATTTGGCTGAAATTCGGCTTCCGCCAAATACAAGCCCCCCCCCCTTGTATTCGGCGAAAATTTTTATGGATTTCGAATTTTCAGACCCCCCCCTTCTAATAGGCCCCCCCCCTTGTATTTGACCCCCCCCTTCTATTTAGCCCCCCCCAGTAGGGGGGGTCAAATGCCACCCTTTTATGGGAACAAACACGATTTTTCAAAAAACCGGCGCAGAGGCCCCAAACCCCCCGTAAACCCTCCAAACCCCCCCAGATCGGTCCGGAAACCCATCGAACCCCACTTTTCCACCATTCCGGGCACCTCAGGTGCCCGAATTGGGGTACCTAAATTTTGTGCCACCGTTTGGTACCGTACAGCGCCACTGTGTGGGAGGTTGGAAAAGAAAATGCCCCAACACCCCACATCTGGGGTTACAATGTGGGGTACTTGCCAACCGTGTCATCCGGGGGGTGTCGGGCGCTATGTAGGTGGCATCAGCCAGGTCTTCGATGAGTTCTGGCTTGTGTATGTACCTCCCTGCCTGCGGCACAGGCACTGCCTTTGTCCCCCACACCAGCCAGAGAGCTTATTGTACTCGGTCCACGGTTTCTACTTCATTGTGATGCGTTGTACCCTCGAGTGAACGTCACACACTACTGGCACCACCACCCATTATCGGAGAGCTGTATCGACTTTGCGCGCTTCCGTTGCATTCATCTCGCCACGCATTTTGCACCGTTCAGTACCGTGCTCTTGGGCCAGGCAAAGCAGACCACAGCAACTACCAACTCTGGCACAATGGGCACCACGACAGCGCACTTCGTGTGTTTCCGGAATGTACAGCTCGCGTTGCAACAGCCGTTGTCAACACATCCCGGTTGTGGAGCACTGCTGCACAGGAATCAGACGACCATCCGCACTTGTTTCCTACCTACAGGCAGCCTCCCTGTGCATGGTGGCAGGGAGGCACGTATCCAAGCCAGAACGCATCGAAGACCTGGCTGATGCCACCTACATAGCGCCCGACACCCCCCGGATGACACGGTTGGCAAGTACCCCACATTGTAACCCTCAGATGTGGGGTACTGGAGCGTATTCTTTTCCAACCTCTCACACAGTGGCACTGTACAGTACCAAACGGTGGCACAAAATTTAGGTACCCCAATTCGGGCACCTGAGGTGCCCGGAATGGTGGAAAAGTGGGGTTCGATGGGTTTCCGGACCGATCTGGGGGGGTTTGGAGGGTTTACGGGGGGTTTGGGGCCTCTGCGCCGGTTTTTTGAAAAATCGTGTTTGTTCCCCCCATTTGACCCCCCCTACCCCCCCCCCCCCAGTCCCGCTCCTTCCCCTCCGTCCATCCCCAGACCCCCATTCTTTGAACATACCTTCCCCTCACGCGACAGCGAGAAGACAGCATGCGCGGGGCCGCTGAACAGCCCCTGGCTATACACAAGCCCGTACAGAGGCCCCGCCTGCACCGGCCTGAAGCTCTCCGCACGCATCTGCACCCCCTGTGGCATCCCCGACGCCGGCGCTCCCACCATCCTCTGCCCCATGTGGTACTGCACCAGCGACCCGTCGGCACACCCCACCACAAACGACACGGGGGACGCGCACACCACGCCTGTAGGCTTGGCGGGAAGGCCGGCAACACCCCGCACCGCCTCCGCCCCAGACGGGGCATGCCTGAAGAAGGCAACCGCTGACCGATCCGCCGAAGCCACAACACCCTGCAGCCGCCACCCCTCCCGCTGCCCCTGCTGCAGGGCCTGCGGGTCGGCCGCAGGGGCACCCGACCCACACGTCACTGCCCCCCCGACGCACAGTGCGATCCCCTCATCCGCTGGGGAGCGCCGCTTCCACCCCGACATCCCGACCCACCGGATGCCCCTCTCCCTCCCGATGGAGAAGACGCAGCCGCTGCCGCCACCACCGCCGCCACCACTCCCCTCCTGTTGGGGCAGCAGGCAGAAGACAGGGAGACCGCCTCCATCGCTGATCACGGAGAAGTCAACCCGGACCCTGTCTGCGCCGGGCGGGCTGTCGAGGAGCGGGGTGAGGTCGTAGACCAGCACCCCGCCCGACACAGGGGCGCTGAGGGCGAGGTGGGTAGGCGATGCCCTCGCAAGGGTCATGAACCTGGCGTGGTATCCGCTGTGGTCGCGCCGCACCGCGAGCTTCGAAGGGAGGAACAGCGGCATCGCCTCCGCCACCTCCGCGGGTGAGGCGCCCCCGAGCGCTGCGAGGGGCACCCTACCCACCACCACGCGCTGGTCCTTCCCGGAGGTTGCGAGGAAGAGCGACGGCTCCACATCGCCTCTGCTGCGAAACGCCTGCAGCCCCTGCACCGCATCGGTGTGGGGCGCCCCCATGGCGGCAGGGGGGTCGGCAGGGCGGTGCAGGTCGTAGAGAAGCACCTTTCCCGAGGCATAGCCGACAGCGGCGTGGAGGTGCTGCGCCGCGATGCCCGTTGCGGCGGCAGGGGTGGCGAGGCCGGGGACGAGGGTCAGCACGGTTGGAACCGCAGCTCCGGCAGAGCCAGGCCTGGGCCGCACCGTGGCGGAGACGGAGAGGGAGAATGTCGGGCTGACGCTGACACCGCCACCGCCACCACCACCACCACCACCACCACCCACACCTCCCCCAACCGGATGGCGGAGTGGGAGTGGTGTAGTCGTGAGGGTCGGCAGCCCGACTCGCGAGGACCGGACCACCTCCAGCAGCGTGATGTTCCCCCTGCTGTCCGCCACAGCTGCGGAGGTCCCCGACGTGGCTGCGGTGCGGATCGGGGATGGCTTGGCCCCGCCGCCGGAGGCGGTGTGGTGGCGGGCTGCCGGCTGCTGGGGGAGCGGGGGCGGGCCGGCAGCTGCGGCGGGGGGCTGGAGCAGAGGGGTGACATCCCACAGCGCGACGCAGCCCTCCTCGTCGCCGGCGATGAGGAGCGTTTCGTGGGGGAGCTCGGCGAAGGCGACGCATGTCACCTTCGCGGTGCTGCGGAGTGTGGTGGGGAGGAGCGACACAGGCGCCTTTCCCTTGCCATGGTGCGTGGTGGTGGTGGGGGCGAGGGCAGGGGCGGGTGTGTCAGCAGCGCATCTGGCAAAGTGGATGTTGCAGCGCGACGCATAACACAGCAGCAGATGGGGCGGCGAGGCAGGGGCGGTGGCGCCCGAGCCAGGTGCTGTTGCTGCGGGCCAGCCGGGAGGCCGTGGGGTGGTCAGGGCGGCGACGTGTGCCGAGTCCCAGTTGCTCGAGCAGAGGATGGCATCCTGCATCACCGCTGCTGCTGCTGGTGTGTGGGGGGTGTGTGAGGGAGCCCCAGGGTGGTCACGGCCTCACCCCACCACCACCCTCCCGCTAGCCCCCCCTGCGCACTCCGGCCTGCAGGTGTGGTGATGTGTGGGGTGGGATGGAGGCTTGCAGGTGGATCAGCACACAGCATCGGGTGACAGCATCCCACTCTGCGAGAGCTGTGTGTGTGTGCACGAGGTGGGGGGGAGGGGTCAGCCATGCCTGCATGCGTGCTGTCCTTTCAAGCTGAACTCGTTTTGGCTTGCGCCTGCCAGTTTTCCCCGAATTGGGTCAGGCGGAGGTTTGCCCCAAGAGTGCGGAGGCAGGCGGTAATACCAGGGGCTCCTCGACAGGAGGTGTTCCTTTTGGTTGGCTTTTGTGACGTTCCTTCGTCGATTTTTTGGTTTTGCTTTTCCGCACACTCGTGTGAGCAGAAAGTCACCCACCACAGCAGCATCCAAACGTGCTCTATACACTAACCCCACCCTTCATCAGGCTCAGGGTGTGATTATCACTTCAGGGGTTGTGTGTAGAAGCGTCAACGCATCAACAAAAAAATACAGGCTAAGAGCGGTTGCTGCTGAATGGTGAAGTGACTTTTCGCGGCTATTGGGCACCCGCGTCGTAACTCGGAAACGCAAATCACAGTTCGTATCTTTGCTTCAAGCTGCTGACGAGGGGAGGAGACACGCTGCCTGCCTTGCCCGGCCTCGACAGGCAACCCACCCCAAGGTGGGGTGCAACAGGACAGGCCTGAACATATGCCAGTAATGCAGCAGCAGAGAGAACGCCCCCAAAAACACCCACCCCATCACGGAACATTCTGTTCTTCGTTGAGGCGACCTCGATCTGCTGACCACTGGGACACGCACACCCCAGGCCCGCAAAAGGGAGAGACGGGCAGGCCCGGGGCGTGGTGACAGCAGCACAGGCAAGTGCGGGGAAGAGTTGCGAGGGAGGAGTTGCGTGGAATCACAAAGGGGGGGGGAGGGGGGAGGGGGGCGATCCGCTTGTCGAGGGCGGGAGGTAAAGGGCTTTCACTTCAGAAAAGGACTCACCTGGTTTTGACCCGAGTTTGGTGGATAAACTGGAGATATTGTTTCGGAGGCGTGGGTGTTCCGGGCAAAAAAAATCAGGTGGAAAAGGATTTGCCAGGTTTTCACCGAAGGAAAAAATACGCCGGACAACGCGCCGCTTTCACCGGAGCAGAAAGGCAGAAAGCCCAAAACCAAGTCTCCAAACGTCCCTCCACCGACAACGTGTGTCCCTTGAAGGTCGGAGCAGGAGGCGAATGGGTGGTGTAGCGAGTGAGGGGCACAAGGGGGCACCGGACAAAAGGGCGCGACACTTTTCCCGCCCATCGTGTGATGAAGCCCCACCCGGGGGCAAACAAAAAAGACGAGGCGCTTCAAACAAACTGCTGCACACCCTCACCACCTTAGTGCTTCGACGGGGCCAGCAGGAGCCCTCGTTTGTACGCGTCCTTTGCTGCACGCGGCGCAGCACGCAGCTGCCGCTTTGTCAGCGTGCGGTGCTGGTTGTCGTACGGCGCGCCTGGCTCGCTCCCACCGCCGCGCAATGTGCGGGGATCACTCACCATCCCACCCGCTGCTGCGTAGCCGGCAGCGGCGACCCCAGTTTGAACTGATGGCCGCAGGATCTCATCCAGCTCCGCATTCGACATATACGGGTGGTAGCCACACTTCAGCGCACCCCCGCTAGCGTACCCCCGGCAGTACCGCACCAGGAAGCAGGGCAGCACCTGAGCTGCATCGAAGAACACGCATATGTTGCCGCTCTGCGTCGTGGCGGTGGAAAACTCATCCTGGATCAGCCCCGCGCAGACAAACATCACGCCGCACCCGCGGGTGTAGTAGTCGCTCGTGCCTGGCTCCAGAGCTGTGTACACCCCCACCCCATACGACGACCCGTTCGCCACGCTGACAGGGTTGTGGCCTGTGTTGGGGATACGCAGTCCGGTCAGGGCGATGCTGCGGACGCACTCCGCGCGCGTCCCGTGGAACAGCATCGTCGGAACGCCCCGCTCGCTCCACAGCTCTGTGAAGGCCTCGGCAGCGTCTTTGCGGCACACGTTGTAGACCTGCATCGCCGTCATGCCGCGATCCGCAAACCGCTGCTGGATCTGATCCATGAACTCAGGCCAGTACGCAACAGGGTTGAACAGCATTCCACGGGGCAGCAGCAGCCTGCCTGCCCGATTCTGCCCCGCCACCACAGGCTTCGGCTTGACGCTGCGGCGCTTGTCGAGGTAGGCAGCCACAAGCGGCATGTGCCCCTCCTCCTCCAGGTCGCACGCAGCCTCCCACGTGTCCTCACTGTGGCCGCGCCACCTGACCAGGTAGTACGTCACGCCCTTGCGGCGACGCCTGTCCAACACAGCGTCGGGCTGCCAGTCGGCAAGCGTATCGTCCTCCCACTCTCCACCGTACGACGCAGACCTGTCCGTGGGGAAGAAGTCGTCGTCAGCATCATCATCCTGCGGCACAGACGGCCCTCCACCCTGCGGCTGCTCCGCAGTCGCGCCTTCTGCTGTGGCCTGCTGCTGCTCCTGCTCCTCCTGCAGGCGTGCAAGGTAGTCATGCATGTCCCGCTCGGCATCCGCGTACCAAGCGAAGGAGGCACTCTTGCATGTCTCGATCTCCCCAGCGTCGGAAGCGCATTCCAAAGCCTCATCCAGCTGCAGCTGCTCCTCAGCGGAGAGCGTTGGCCCAGACATGGCGTGGTGTGTGTCCTTGTGCGTGGGGGTGGGGTGGTCGGTATGCTGCCAACAGGGAGAGGACGACACGAGGGCAGGCACGGCCCTGCTGAAGGGGCGGCTGAGGCATGGCGGGCGTGGGGGGGCACACGGAAGGCACAGCTCACAAGGCTGTGGCGCCGAAACAGCGCCGGGGCGCTCTCTCTCTCACCCCCTGCGCTTTTCCACCCCGCGGCTGCCCCAGCCGGCGAGGGTAGGGGAGGGCGAAAAACCAACCCCTCCAACCTTCAACCCACTGGGGGGGGTTCGCCGCTGATTTTTGCTTGTTTCCCCAACTTCACAAATCCAGCCCAGCCTCCGCAAGGATCTCCCCGGGGGCGCCCCCCTGGGGGTACTCAGGCGTCAGGGTGTCCTTGTCCGGCAGCAGCCGGCCGACACCCCGCCACCCGGCTGTGCCCTGCGAGGGGTATTCCACCCCCGTCGCCTCGAGGTAGGCCGCCCTCAGGCGCGCATCACCTGCCACCTCCGGGTAGTCCTTCGCGATGGCGCGCTGCACCGCCTCGGCACCCTGCCTGCTGCGCAGGGCTGCGTAGAGCAACATGAGCTGCACCCACATCGCCACATAGTGCTGCAGGTTGACACGCAGCCCCGCCGCAAACACCTCCTCGCATGTCCGGCGGAGCCGCGCCCGCGCCGCGTCGCCCTCGGCAGACCCTGGGGGTGTGTCGCGTATGGCGCACACCGCGGCGTGCATCACCCCCTGCGACAACACCAGGTCTGGCACCACGCCCGCCTCCAGCGCTTCCCCCCACGCCGCCACCGCCTCCTCCAGCTCACCCGCCTTCCTGCAGGCCACGACGTACTGCGACATCATGCGGGGTGTCGCCGTGCCAGCCTTGCAGTGCTGCTTCACGATGCGCCGCACCTCCTCCACATCTCGCCGCCCTGCGGCGAGACGGAGGTGCACGCTCGCCACTCCCGGGTCCGACGCGGGGTCGGGGATGACATCGAGGTAGCCCTGCAGGAAGTCATCCACCTCGCGGTGCCCGCGGCACGCCGCAGCGCCGAGAAGGATGTGGACAGGGCGGAGGCGGAAGCCGGGCTCATGCGGCTCGCGGAGGCTGAGGTCCTCGAGGCAGCGGCGGCACCCCTCCACGTCGCGGTTGCGGCTGCATAAGGAGAGGCGCAGCTCGTGGATGCGTGCCGTGGGGGGCCATCCGGCGTGGATCATGCGCTGGACGACGCGTTCGGCATCCCCAGCCCTCCCGCTTTTGAAATATGCTGTGGCGAGCGCGGCGTAGGTGCGGGGCATGGGCTGCACCTGCATGCCATCGAAGACAGCGTGTGCCCTGTGGCATGCGTTGAGCCGCCCCAGGCATGCGATGGCAGCTGTGTAGAACTCCGCCCCCGCGATGCGGCGCCCCTCCGCAAATCTGACGAGGGCTGCGATGTCTTCGATGCGCTGCCTCCGGTCGGCGCAGCGCGCCCCGTTGCGGCCGTGCCGCAGCGTGCGCACCGTGGCGAGCACCTTGCCCACCATGCGCTGCTGCACCTCGCGCAGCCGCGCGCCGTCGTGCCGCGTGTCGCCCTCCAGCATAAGGAAGCGCGGCAGCTCCCCAGAGGTGAGCACGCGTGGGGGTGCGGCACTGCCTTGGCGGCGGTGGCGGCGCCGCCGGTGGTGGTCCGACCCCAACCCTCCCGCAAGGGTCGCCCCGCCACCCCCAGGCATGGCGTTGCTGCTGCTGCTGGTGTGGTGGTGGTGGCGGCGGTGTGCCGCACGGATGTGTGGAGGGGTGTCGGAAGAGGTGGTGGGAACAGCAGCAGAAGCAGCAGGCCTAGGCCTCGGCTTCGGCTTCTTCTGCCAGTCGCGGCTGCCGTTGCTGCCGCGGCTGCCAGGGTGCGGGCCGGGGGTGGTGGTGGTGGTGGCAGCACCCCCACGCACCACCGCACGCTGCCCCGCGTGTGGCAGCGGCGCCGCCCCCCCCGCAGCAGCAGCAGCCGCCATGCGGGATGTGGTCGCCCGCAGTGCCATTGTGTGGAGGGGGGTGGGGGGGGGTGGGGGCAGGGGGGGGGGGGCACTTTACGCCATGCCGTAGCAGTGCTCCCTCCGGCGTCCCTCCGAAGGCCTGCGGAATGGGGTGGTGTGACGCATGTGTGTGTGAGGACTGCGTGGAGCACGGCAGTGTGTGTGGCAGTGGCCAGCACGCCAAAGGGCAGGGCGTTTGGTGTGCACAACATCCCCTTCGGCGCAGGGGGGGGGGGGGGCCCTAGGGCAGTGAATTCAATTATGAATTAAGGCAAAATACGCGTATTTTTCAGAATCCCGATTTTAAAAATACGTTGAACGTTCAAATACGTTGAACGTTCAGCGTATTTGAACGTTTCTCACATTGCCTACCGTCTGCAGGGGCCACCAGTCACAAGCCCGCCTTTCCTCAAGCAGAGCAAGGGCGAGTTGGTGGCACCAACGACAGCCGTGCGGAAGACGTCCTTGGAGCACGATTTTACAGCGACTTGCTTCGCGATGCAGTCGACAACATATCCCTTGTCCTTTGCTCCATGAAGCGGGCTGGTGCAGTTGAGGTGAACCCCTGCCGGTGGGATATGCCATCCGGTTCTCCCATGCGGGATATCCCATACGTCCTGTACCCGTAGCTCAGGTTCGGCCAGCTCACGTTCGGCCATCCACTTCCTCTACACGACGGACTCCAGCCGGTCGAGTGGGGTAAAACTGATATAGGTCGAGAGGGGGTTGGTACCCCCGCTTTTCCGGAGTTCACCCCTGAAAAGAGGGGGTACCAACCACCCCTTTCCGGGTTTCCCGCCCCTTCTCGGACTACAGAACCCCTTTTTCACCGACTTTTCGCCATGCGTGACACTCTCCATCCCACCGGTGTCCCCTTTAGTGTGTGCAGGGGGCCCACCCCCTACTGCTAGGGGGGGTTTCATGTGGAGAGTGCACCCAGTGGGTGAAAACGCTCAAAAGCCAAAAAAACGTTCAACTTCGACGCATTTTTTTAAAAATACGTTGAACGTTCAAATACGTTGAACGTTTTTTACGTATTTTCTATCACTGCCCTAGGGGGGGATAATTCAACCTAAAAAACGTTAAGATACCCCACTTTTTCAGGGAGCACC
Source organism: Rhynchopus euleeides (assembly GCA_963210315.1). NCBI lineage: Eukaryota > Euglenozoa > Diplonemea > Diplonemida > Diplonemidae > Rhynchopus > Rhynchopus euleeides. The sequence continues at coordinate 1,666,658 of OY723320.1, read as the reverse complement.
CCTAAGTGTGAAACCAAGGTTAGAAACCGACCCAGACCGGCCTGGAAACGTGTTTCTGGGGGGTTTAGGTGACCTATGTGGTCCAGAGAGGCCCAGAAACGTGATTTTTCCTGGTTTTTTTCAGGTGGCTCAGATGTGGTACCGCTTCGGCCCCCTAAATGACCCTCGAGCAACCGCCGCCGGGAACTCTTTTCTGCGGGCACTGGGTGCTTGAAGTCATGTGTTCCCAGTGCAGCAATGTCGTCGCGCTTGAGCTACTTCGGGCCAGGCTTGATCGTCTTCGCCCCGTTCACCTTTTCTTTGAGATCAAGAATACGTACGGAAAGAGTACTTGCCGTGAAGCTCCGCCTTCTTTCGTACAGCGTATGTCTCATCATACGCCTCCGCATGCGAAAGGAGGGTTGCCCGCTGCCGCGCCTAATGGATCTCGTTGTAGGTAGAGAGGAGGTCCATCCCGAGCTGCAGTTGAGGTTCTGCCTGAAAACCGTGAGCTGCCCAATGCGATAGGGGTTGGCGTCAATCTGTCGCGATGATCACCAGGATGTGACCCCATGACAGCACTCCACCCTATCGGTGGTCAGGGGCACAGTATCCAGGGCAGCTGAGGCCTCAGGGTCGTGAACGAAGATGTCATCGCTTCCGCATCTCACTGAACCTTGCAAGGATGGCCTTCCCACCCTTTCGCGCCAGGCTGCCACCACTTCCTTCTCCGCGTGCTCTAATGCGGGGTGGCACACCGTGAACTTGTGTGCAGAGCACTGTTGCCCCTGCCCCCGTGGTGCTGCTTGTCGCCCCCGGGTGCTCCGATGGCGATGTTTGATCGCTCCACGACCTCAATCGGGTCTTGATCGATGAAGGATTCGGTTGAAGTCGGTTTGCATGCTGCAAACTGGCTCGGCACTGGTACCACATCTGAGCCACAAAATTAGAGTCGCAAAAAACATGCTTTCTGAGCCGAATTCGGGCCTATTCCGGTCAGATACCGAGTTTCCGGGGTGATATGGGGTGTTTCCGACCTTTTGGTGCCCATGGGGGCCTCTCTGGGGTGATGTTGAAAATTGGGGCATCTTTACGGTTTTAGCCCCCCCTAGGGCAGTGGTGGCTGCGTACGCGTACGCAGCGTGATTTTCAAAAAGTGCGTACGGCGTACGCGTACGGCGCTGCGTACGGCAGTCTATGGAGCACAGGAGACGGCCATGGCCGCACACCAAATCTGACAGTCGAACTCAGGTGTACCAGGGGCAGCCTTCGAGCCTTCCAGTCGGAAGTGGTACCTTTTGCAGTATGCTTGCGGGTGTACTTGCAGGTGTTGCGAGTTATTCGCCACGTGCGCGGCAAGCAACCATCTGTGAAAGACAAGAGCAAAGGCCAGGGCCCAGCCACCCGCTGGGTGGCCTACTGTGTGCTGAGAGACCTGGAATACCAGCCGTACGCAAAATCTGCGTACGCGTACGCAGCGCGATTTTCAGAAAGTGCGTACGGCGTACGCGTACGCGTACGCGTACCGTACGGCCGTACGCTGCCACCACTGCCCTAGGGGGGGGGGGGGTGGGGGCGGCGTGAGCGCAACACTGGGTACCCGCCCTACCGTGAATACAGCAACGCTGGGCTGAAGCGCACGATTCATACTGTGGGGGCAAGAGGGGGCTTCGGGGAGTAGAACTATTTGTGACGATCTCAGCCCTGAATCATGATACGAAACGCACGGGGGTGATCTCTTGTTGCGTGTGGGGGGGGGGGGGGTTCGATGAAGCTTCCCTGTCGCAAGTCGCGTCAGCGGAGGTTGGTTCCGTGCGGGGCAGTCCATCAGTGTCACTGCGTGCGGTGCAAACGAACTGGGTGGTCAGCCTTTCAAAATTCTGCGGGGGGGGTCTTCGCCATTGGCCCAAAGATTCATGGTCTGACTGACACCAAAAAAAAAGCTGGGCAAACCAGCAAACCCAGCCTGACAAACGTGGAGATCGGACAGCTTACGGCCAGAATTTCGCGCGCTGGCACGACGCACCGCAGCATTGAAGCTGGACTCCCGCAGCAGCCGATCGTCAGCTCCAGTCAGACAACAGACGGGAGTGATCCCTGCTGTTGTCAGCAGAGCGAAACGTCGGCGGAGGTACCACGCCCCAGCAAAAATACTATCCTTTCCGTTTGCTTCACTCACTTGCTACAGGGAAACATGAAGGGAAAAGAACCTTGTTGTTTTGTTGACCGCTTCCACCAAAGTGTTGGCACTGTTGAGCAACCGTGATTCGTTCGTTCTGACTTGATGCATTGAGTGACTTGACGCTTCCACCATGTGAACAACGAGATAGAGAGAGGAGACATGAGGGGAGGGGTCGTCGCAAGCGCTCCTCTACGTTTGCGCATCACAAGGGAAATGTGTTTGAAAAAAGCGTAGCAACCGTGCTTCCTTCTTCCTTACAGGGGGGGGGGCGAATAGTATTACTACGTAATACTATTTGGCGAACCAACCTGTATATTTGACCCCCCCCAAAAAAGGTATATTTTTGGGGGTGGCCAAATAGTATTACGTAGTAGTACTACTCCAAAATTCGTGAAAAGGGGCGTTTCGAGGGGGCTCCCGTTCTATTGCACTTTTCGGAATCCGTGCGGATCGTAGTGGGGTCATTTTGGTGGCTCAAGTGCCAAGCTTCACCCATGAAATGCGGGTCGGGTTCAGGCACTTGTGAAGGGAAAAGGTGACTGGGAGGCAGCTTGCCCACCCATACCACCCACCCAGCATGACCCCCCTCACAGATTTGCCAAAACACCGTTCGTTTGAACGTTTGGAATCTGTGCGGATCGTGGTGGGGTCATTTTGGACATGGGGTGCCTATCTGCACCCCGTACTTAGGGTCACCAAAAACGTGCCCCAGAGCTCCCGAAAAATATGTAATACTATTTGGCACCGTAATACTATTCAACTAGGTAATACTATTCGCCCCCCCCCCTGTAATGATGCGTTGACGCTTCCACCACCCTAGAGCCTGCTGCTTTGATGTGGGTGTGGAGCACATGTGAACACGAGATAGCTAGATACACAGAAAAGGAACAGGATCGTCGGAAGCACTCCTACACTTTTACGCATCATAAATGTGCTCAAAAAATTCAGTGAGCAGATCAAAAAAAAGCAGGCAAAACACTTTGCGTCTGCAAAGCTGTGGGTCTTCGTCGATCGCGCGAACATCCCACTCGCTCTGCTGCGGGTGTGGTGTGTCCCCCTGCATGTTCTGCGGAGCAGAGCTTCCTGAGGTGCGAGCACAATCCCGAGAAACGAGCCGCGCGCTCACAAAAAACCGGTTTTTGCAAAGTGACACGGCATTTTTGGCCCACACAGGAACACACCACCTGGACCCCACCCTATAAAAACAGAGGCTTCTGAACCGGACGGACGCAAAACGGACATCCAGCTGCAGGTCCGGGTGGGGGGGAGGGGGGACTTTGGTGAGGCAGAAACGTGAAAATAAAGTGAGCAGGAGATGCGTGCCTCGCATTACAGTTCAACACAGTTTGTCACACACACTGACTGTGACACAGTGACACATAGCAGAAGGGCCCGCCAGTTCGATGACCAGCGGGTGTGGGAGACATGGCGTGTCTGCTGTGCGGAAGCCGCCTTGGACAAAGAATAGCTCTTGGCATCGGTGGGGAACAAACGCCTGTTTGCTTCTGTGTCCCATTCTGCATGCATCTTCCCAGCTGAGTCCGAGAGGATATACGGCTGCGAGGCCCACACACACAGGTGCCACACACCCCTCTGCTGCAGGTGGTGTGTGCCCCGCATGCTGTGCATTCGCACAGCCTTCCCTGCGATGCCTACCCCTGCCTCGAAAACCGCCAATCCCCTGACGCCATCACAGCTCATTCAGCAGCTGCTCATCCATCTCGCTCAGCTGCCCCCCCTCAGGAGACGTCCAACTGTCCTGCAGCGTGCCGACCCTCTCTGTGTGCCCAACAGCAGCAGCAGGGGACGCTCTCCTCTGCACGTTGGGGCGTTGGCAGGATGCGTTGGCCACGGCCGACCGCCGACAGCAGGACACACGTACTGCGGTGCAGCACACCAGGGACAGCACCACCGCAGAGACTATCGGCACAAACGCAAGGGGCGATCGCTGCTTTCCGTGGTTGGGGACCCACCTCACTTCGAGTGGCTCGCTGTTGAAGGGCGAGGGGTGGTACAGGATTCTGAGCTCCTGAGTGCCGCCGGGGCAGTGAACAAGGCTGTTCTCTTCGTTCAGAGCGGCGCCGCCTGCAGTGAGTGTCCCGGGGATTCGAGTCACAAACACAAACAAAAAATCCCCCGTGCAGTGGACGGCCCACAGCTGCGGGGTGCTGTAGGTGGCGGAGACTGAGAAATAGTCAGGCACGTGGTGCACCGTCACCGGTGGAGGCATCGGGGTGTCGGGTGCAGGTGTGGGTGGAGGTGTAGGTGCAGGTGTGGCAGGAGGCGGAGGTGCTGGTGTGGGTACAGGTGTGGCAGGAAACCAAGAAAACTGCAGAGGCCTGATGGCGCACGATGCGCACGGCACGGTGTACACCAGCAGCAGATTCCCAGAGGAGGGGCAGCGAGCATCATACAACCCGATGCCAAAGAGGACGCCTCTGGACCCTCTGAGGCTGTCGCTTGTCGGTGTGCTCGTGATGTCCACCGCGAGAATGGCGTCCGCTCTGCAGGAGATGACCCACTCCTGTGGGGTGCGGTAGGTGGAGTCGACTGTTCCCTGATCCGACACGAGGTTCACCGTCACTGGGGCGGGTGTCCTTGGCAGAAAGGGGCTTGGGGTCGTCGCGGGTGTCGTCGTGCTGGGTGTAGGTGTGGCAGCGTGCCATGCGAACACCAGAATGTGGCTCTTCCCATCGTACGGCGTGTACAGCAGCGACATCTTCCCAGAGGAGGGACAGGTCACACGCTGGTCCCCAGAGTAGATCGAATTGATCGAGCCGTCTAACGTGAGGGTGTAACGTGAACCTGACATGGAGTAGTAAAGGTCCATCCATACAGGGTTGTCCGGCGTGCAGGAGATGACCCACTCCTGTGCGGTGCTGTATCTGCCGTCAACAGAGTCGTGGTCTGACATGTTGTGCACCGTCGGTGGACTGGGTGTCGGCGCTCCGGTCTCGGGTGCAGCTGTGACAGGGTACCATTGCAGGTGCACAGGGTGGCTGTCGCCATCCGGGGTGAACAGCAGCGACATCTTCCCAGAGGAGGGACAGGCCTCCTGACGACTGGACCCCAGAAACGAGCCGTCTAACGTGAGGCTGTAGCCCGACGGGGTGGAGGTAACGTCCATCCACAAAGCGATGCCCCCTGTGCAGACGATGACCCACTCCTGTGTGCTGTTGTAGTTGCCGTTGACTGAGCTGCGATCCGACTTGTAGTGCACCACCAATGGGCTGGGTGTACGTGGAGCCGGGGTCTCAGGAATCTGCGTAGTACTCCAGGACAATATCAGAGAGTGGCTGAGCCCGTCGTACGGCGTGTACAGCAGCGACACCTTCCCAGGGGAGGGACAGGTCACACGCTGATCGGACCCAGAGCCTATCGACTTGCCGTCTAACGTGAGGCTGTAACCTGAAGGGGTGTAGATGATGTTCATCAACAAAGCGCTGTGAGGCGTGCAGGAGATGACCCACTCCTGTGCGGTGTCGTAGGTGCTGGTGTAGACGGAGTCGTGGTCTGACATGTCGTGCACCGTCGGTGGGCTGGGTGTCGGCGCTCCGGTCTCGGGTGCCCGTGTGGGTGCAGCTGTGACAGGGTACCATTGCAGGTGCAGAGGGTGGCTGTCGCCATCCGGGGTGAACAGCAGCGACATCTTCCCAGAGGAGGGACAGGCCTCCTGACGACTGGACCCCAGAAACGAGCCGTCTAACGTGAGGCTGTAGCCCGACGGGGTGGAGGTAACGTCCATCCACAAAGCGATGCCCCCTGTGCAGACGATGACCCACTCCTGTGTGATGTTGTAGTTGCCGTCGACTGAGCTGCGATCCGACTTGTAGTGCACCACCAATGGGCTGGGTGTACGTGGAGCCAGGGTCTCGGGAATCTGCGTGGTACTCCAGGACAATATCAGAGAGTGGCTGAGCCCGTCGTACGGCGTGTACAGCAGCGACACCTTCCCAGAGGAGGGACAGGTCACACGCTGATCGGACCCAGAGCCTATCGACTTGCCGTCTAACGTGAGGCTGTAACCTGAAGGGGTGTAGCTGATGTTCATCAACAAAGCGCTGTGAGGCGTGCAGGAGATGACCCACTCCTGTGCGGTGTCGTAGGTGCTGGTGTAGACGGAGTCGTGGTCTGACATGTCGTGCACCGTCGGTGGGCTGGGTGTCGGTGGCGCTGGGGAGTCGTTGCTCCGTGTGGTCCATGAGAATGCCAGAGTGTGGCCCTGCCCATCGTACGGCGCGTACAGCAGCGACATCTTCCCAGAGGCGGGACAGGTCACAGGCTGATGGGCTCCAGAGAACATCGACTTCCCGTCTAACGTTAGGTTGTAACCTGACGGGGCGTAGGTAATGTCCAGCCAAAGAGTTCTGTACCGCTTGCAGGAGATGGCCCACTCCTGTGCGTTGGCATAAGAGTGGTCGACAGTGTCCCTGTCCCCCACGTTGTGCACAGTTGGGGGTGCGGGCGTGGGGGAGTCTGTCGGCGGTGCGTCAGTGTGCGACGCACGGGTTGGAGGTGCGTAGGTCGGAGGTGCTGAAGTCTGTGGCACAGGGGTCAGCGGGGTGGGTGTGCCAGCTGTGCCAGCCGGAGCTGCATCTGCAACCTGCGTCACAGCGAGCTCTGCAGCACACACCGCCAGGGCGGCAAGCACCGCGGCACGCATTGCTGCAGGAACACCTCACCTGCAGAGTGGCGGTGTGTGTTGGTGTACTGAAGCGTGTGAAGTGGGGGCAGGGCAGCAGGAAGGCTCGGGTGAGAGGGCGCAAGGGAGGGCAGAGGCAGAGACCGGGGGAGCGGCACGGGGCGGGGTTGGCAGCAGCAACGGAGTGGCACGGCGACACACATCAGCGGAAAAGCTGAACAGATACGATCCCGTCGGGCTGCCCGACACAAGGCCCTTTTTATCCGAGGCAGTCAGACACATGGCTCTTCTAATCTGAGGACGCCCGACACAAGCCCCCTTGCATCTGAGGCTGACACCATGTCGAGGTGCTGTTCGCGATGTCGGGCACCGTGTCGGGGCCCCAGTTGGGAAATTTCGGTAAATTCAGGAATATCGTCCTCCTTTGTCGCTGTAATAAGAGAACCCACACTGCCCAGCAAAGTGCAAGAAAGGCAGATCCAGGCCTCCTCTTCGTTGAGCGCACTGCCCAAAACTAATTCAGATGGGTTTGTGCGCGGGGGGCCAGAAACAGTGCCAAAAGCACTGTGTGGGAAGACACACGGGGAGTGTCTTTGTGGTTCTCTGTAACACACTGCGCAGCGAAGTGCACTCCCGCACTGGCCCCTTCGCTGCCACAAAGGAATGGGGCGATGCAAGACTAAACAACGAGCCCCAATGATGCAATAGAAAGAGGTCAGCAGTCAACACAACACCACACAGGACCACTCCCAGGGTTGGGAGAGTTTGGTGTGGTGAAACGCACACCTGAGTGACACCCCAATTCGAGGATCACTCGGGGAGGATGGGGGGGAGGGTCGATGTGATGAAGCTGAAAACGACTTAGGTTTGCTCCGGCAGCCAAAACGTGTTGCTAGGGTGATGACACCCACTGCTACACCTTGTCGATGATTCGATTGCTCCCAACGACTGCTGACCAATCGTAGGGAGGGAGCTGGCAATACGAAACCATGACGATACACTCTCGACTGAATTTGACTCCCTTCTCTCAGCCAAAGCAAAACCAGCATGCCTGTGCTAGGTGGTGATACCCGCTGATACACCCTTGCTGAGAATCGTGTCGACTGAGCTGATTCAAACCAACCTGTTTGACAACCTGCGAGTCTGACTGCTGATCAGCATCACTCTTCTGCAAGACACTGCGCAGCACAGTTCAGTCACACACCGGGCCCTTGACTGACACGAAAGGGGGAAAGTTGCGTGAAAGACAAGACAATGGGCCCCAATGATGCAATTAGGTTCCTTTCGTTCAGAAATTGGCCAACGTGCACTCTGTTGCGGAGCTGCGTGCGCTGGCCCTTCAGATGGACGACGAGGCGTACCCGCTGCAGCGGCGGCAGGGGCAGACGCTGGCGGGTGGCGCGGAGCAGTCTGCTGGCGCCATCGAGCCGTACTTCTACGCCGTGTCCATGTCGCTGACGCCCGCACAGCTGGCGCACCTGCAGACCCGTTTTGCCGGGGCGCTAGACCAAGTGGAGGAGGACGGGGTGGTGTATGCATCTGCCGTGGAGCTGCAGTGCGGGGACACGCAGGAGGCCCCTGTGCCGTGGGGGCTGCGGCGCGCCGTGGCAGACGCTCACGTGCCGGAAGGGTTCCGCCACAACGCCTCGTGGGGCGAGGCGGTGTTCTTCACAACCATGTTGTAGACCTTCTGCCCGCCGTCCGCAGCAGCACCTGCGCTGTGCACCCCCACGAGCAGCGCCACGAGGGCAGTGCTGCGCAGCAACATCATGCGGGATATCATCTGTGTGGTGTGGGGTGTGCGGTCTGCCTCAGCAAAGCATCGTCAGTGATTCATGTGCGGAAAGTCACTTCACCATTCAGCAGCAACCGCTCTTAGCCTGTATTTTGTTTGTTGATGCGTTGACGCTTCTACACACTCTGCGCTCCCCCCCCGTGTGGCCCGTAAGTGATGCTCTACTGGGCCCGACGATCGGTGTGTCCGCACAGTGGTCCCTCTGTGGTATCCCCCTCTTTCGGCCCTTTTTTGCCCTGTTCCCCGGGTATCCCGCGTGTATCCCCTAGTATCCCCCGCCCCTGTTTTGACCCCTTGGGGTTTGCCCTCCGGAGGTCTTCCGGTTATCCCCTGTTGTTCCCCTGTACCCCTCCTGTTCCCCTGTGCCCCTTCCCCCCCCCCCTACTGTCCCCGGGCGGTTATGTGTGTCCCTTCATCCCTTGTGTTGACCCCTGTCCGTCGTTCTGCGTCCCGCGTTGTCGACGGTGTTGTTGATGCGTTGACGCTTCTACACACAAACCCTGAAGTGATAATCACACCCTGAGCCTGATGAAGGGTGGGGTTAGTGTATAGAGCACGTTTGGATGCTTGCTGTGGTGGGTGACTTTCTGCTCACACGAGTGTGCGGAAAAATTCAATGTGCGGAAACATGAAACATGAAACAGGCACACACTGGAGAATATGCCACGTGTCTGCGGCACATGGGTTTCACATTCGGTCTCCTGGTCAGCCAGCTGACCCTATCCTTTTAGACCCGACAAGCTGACCCCATACAAAGTGGGTCAGCCCAAAACCGGAGCAACCGTGCTTCCTTCTTCCTTAATGATGCGTGACGCTTCCACCCCCGCAGAACCTGCTGATTTGATGTGGGTGTGGAGCACATGTGAACACGAGATAGCTAGACACACAGGGCTCTGTACCACCTTCTGGCAAATTGACCGCACTGCATTGCGCCTGCTGTGAGAAAGATCAGTCAAGTCAGTCGCCGGAGAATCATGTGTGCACTGGAAGTTCCCCACCAGGTGGGTCTGGAACAAGCTGATGGTGAAGATGGAATCACCGCCAATAGCCCGAAGGCGTCGTCAGTTACTTTTCTATTCTATTGTTCTACTGCAGCTGAAGGAAGGCGGCAGCAATGACGTCGCTGTCGCGACGCAGCGGGGCTGACGCGTAGATGAAGGAGTCTGGGTCGGCACGCACAGCCGCCAGCACCACCTCTTGTCGCAGCACAGCGCTATGGGGGCGTACTGCAGGGCACGTCCCTCCTGTCGCACAGCCGCCAGCACCACCTCACGCTTGCTCAGCAGTGTGGGGTGGGCGAAGCGCAGCGAACTGCCGCAACTCGTCACGGCTGGAGAGCACACCCGCACTTGCGTACGGCTGCAAACATGAAGTCTCTGTTGCTGTGGAAGCAAGGGTCGGCGAAGCGAAGACCATCTCCGTCGCCGTGTGTGGCTGCGAGAATCACCTCCTCGTCCTTGCGGTCGGTCAGGTCAACATTTGTAAGTGCGAAATAGGACGACTTCACAGCTGCAAGCAAAATCTCACGATTGTTAGGATAGTTGAGTGCGGCAAGATAGGTCAGAGGGCCTTTCGTCCGCACGGCTGCGAGGACCATATCTCTGTTGCTGCGCATGGAATCATTACAGAACCGCAAAGCACCTGGGCACTGTGCCACCGCAGCAAGTTGCACCTCCGTGTCGCTCCGCACGGAGGGGTGGGCGTGCTGCAAGGCAAGCCCATTCAGCTTGACACACTGCAGCACGAAGTCTCTGTTGGTCTTAAGTGACTCGTCTGCGACAATAAGCACACGTGGGTCACGCCGCACACCTGCCAGCACCACCTCCTCGTCCTTCTTCAGGTGGGATGCGGCATGGAGCAGTGCCGTTTCCTGCCCCCGCCCTCTGCTGTGCATCGCAGCCAGCACCACCTCCCTGTCGCCCCGCAGGGAACAGTCGGCGTGTCTGTGTAATTCGGGACACGTCTCGACTGCTGCAAGCACAAGGTTTCGGTCGCAGGGCAGCGATCCGTCTGTATCTTGCAGGAGGCCGCCATTCCACAGAACTGACTCGCGTTGGAACCCTGTGTCGTTGGACCACAGAGTCGGTGATATAGATTCGGAACTGTGCTTCCATCCACGTACGGCAGTGAGGAGCACCTCGTCGGAGTGGGGGGAAGCACACGCACAAAGATCTTCTCCCTTTACTCGTTATGCACGCTGTCAGATTGCCCGAGGGTGGGGGGGTGCGTGAGGGGGGGTGGGGCAGCGGTGCGGGGGCTGTCGGACAGGGAATACTCTCACCTCTACTACGCTCTCTCTGGGGGGGAGGACGGTGACCCCCCACCACCCCACGTCCTCCACCCACACACCACCACGGGGAACCAACTGCACTACGCGTGTTTTTTTCCCACCGCAAACACCTCCCCCGCTCGCACCCCTCCCCCCCCACTTCAGGCGCCCCCAAGGGTTGCAAAAAAATCCCCCCCTGGGGGGGGTGGCGGGCGGGAAAGGGCGGGCGTGCAGAAGCCTAGCATCTTGCAACAGGACTGCGATCACACAGGCGTCGCGCGATAGCGGCACGGGGGAGGGGGGTTTGATCGTCGAGAGTGAATGGAAAAGTAAGTCTCCCAGCACCTTCTCGCAATGTTAGTCCTTTTTGTAGTCACTGCACCAGATATGTTGCACAAGGCAGATCAATGGCACGGGGGAATGGGGGAGGGGGGGGGGGTATTGAAATTATTCAAAGAGAAGCAAAGGGGAAGCACAAAGTCTGTCGGAGATTTTCAGTGCTATATTCGGCACGGGGAGGGGAGGGGGGAGGTGATGGGAGGGGGGGTAGGGAAGTGGGAGGAAAAACAGAAAAGGAAAGCGCAGCCCCTCTCTCTTGTCTCCCTCCCGCGAGAACCCATCACTCCCCCCCCCCCCTCCCCCCCCCTCACCACTGCTGTGGGGGCTGCGGCTTGTTTTTCCGTTGTGTTTCGGACGTTGTGGCGAGTGTGGGGGCGTGTGTAGTGACCGCTTTTGGAGTGAGGGGAGGCCCTCCCCCACCCCACACCCCCCCCCACGCGCGATCACTGCCCACCCCCTTGAGGGGCGTGCGGGTGGTGGTGGTGGGTGCTGGCGGTGGCCTCCACGGATAGGCAACTTTCACGCCTGCGACGCCTGCTTCATGCTTTCGACCTCTTCCGCAAAGTTCGTGGCTTCCACTTCGATGCCCTCGCCGCACCGCCACAGCAGCGTTTCCACAATCTGTTGGTGGGTGGAGATGCAGGAGTGGGGTGGGAGGCGGGTGGGGGAGGGGGGGGGAGCGCAGACGCAGGTGGTGATTGACTCGTTGGGGACGTGGAGTGTAGGTGAACAAAAATTGCATCTCCTCCGGGCACACACGCACCAGGCATTGTCCCTGCACAAAAACTATCTGTGCCCCCGCTGGATCGTAAAGTGACAGCAAACGAGACAACAAACCAATCGCTCCACCGAAAGTTGCTTTGAAACGCAGGGCCGCACGGTCCAGCTAAAGGCGCACATAGTTTCCCCAGTTGGCTCCGCAGACAACAAAGCGGGAAAAACAAGTCAACCGAACCACACACACCTCGATCTTCCTGCACCCAGCCTCCTTGGCCTTCCCCTTCAGGAACCCGCCCACCGTACGCTCCGTCTGCATGAACTTCTGCTCCCTGAGAGGCGTCCCATCGTCCTCCGACATCGACTCCGCCACGAGGTGCTGCGCCACACGGTTGGCCGCCACAGCAAGCGCCTCCGGGGTGCGCGGCTCCCTCTCGGGAAGCAGCGAGACGACGGCAACCAGCACGCCTGCCGTGTCCAGGCCCTGCGTCTTGTTGTGGACGTAGATCCCGACATGCCCGTCCTGGGGTGTGGGGATGTAGCGCGACCGGCGCAGCACGATGTTCTCGCCGGTGGTGGCAATGCCGTTGGTGATGGCCGAGGCGACCTGCGGGTGTGCGTTCAGCGCATCCGCGTTGCAGGCATCCACAGGCGACGCCGACTCCGCCTCGATGGCAGCCACGATGGCGTCCATCCCACGGAGGAGATCTTTGAACCCATCCGTCTTCGCGACGAAGTCGCTCTCGGAGTTCAGCTCCACAACGCACAGCCCCTTGTCTGCGCGGCATGCCCCGACCAGACCTGACGCAGCCACGCGGCCCCTCTTCTTGTCGGCCTTGGCGATACCCCGCTCCTCCAGCCACTTCACGGCGCCTTCCAGATCGCCTTCGCTGTGCGTCAGCGCCTTCTTGCAGTCGAGCAGCCCTGCGCTCGTCTGCAGGCGCAGCGTCTTGATGGTGTCCTTCATGCTGCCGGAGGCGCACCGAACCCCCACTGCGAGGCAGCGCGACGCCGCCGCCACAGAACTCCTTTTGAGTGTGTACATTATTTTTGAGAAGTAAAAAGGGCCCTGCCTGTGTGGGTCACGTGTGGGTGTGTCGAGGGGCTGGGCAGGCTCAAGGAAGGTGTGTCGGGGGCGGCGGCCGGGAGGCCTTGTGAGGTGTGCCCGCTGCGGTACATTTCGTGTTGCATGCTTGCTGGGATCTCATGGGGAGTGGTGTGGGTTGGGTGACATGTAGTGGCCACCACTGCGAAGTGGGCGTTGCCGTAAACAGGCAGTGTTGTGTTGCTGTCTCAAACAAAGGAAGGATCACCGGGTGTAACCAGGATCACAGAATAGAAAACAGACGGCTTCCTCTCGCCTGAGACCCTCTGGCGATTATCTCTGTCAAGCCCTACACTTTCTTCGAACGCTGCACCACACGAACCTGCGCGGGGGCGGCTCGGGTGTTTCGGGTGTTCGTGAAACGAGCACAGAGAAAAGGACGAGTGAGTCGCAGGCGGCTGGGGAGGCACGTCTGGTTTCTTATTAAACAGTGTAGAGGTGAAGACCAACACAACGCCTGCGTTGGGAAACCAGATGGTGGATGCAGTCAGCAACCGTTAACATCCGATTGAAAGAAAGAACAAATCAACGGGGGCCCGTCGCTACGACAGTTTCCAAAAAAAGATAAGGCTGTTGTGTGCGCCAAATCCGGGCAAAACAAAAGCAACTCCGCAGCCTGATGAGGAGGTTGAATTTGTTGCCCAAGCGCTGCCTACTATCTTTTTGACACTGACAGGTTCCCTGTTGTGGTAAAAAAATCGTCTTCCGATTTACAGTAATGTAGACACCCTGTCAGCAACTGTGGGAGAACAGCAGCAGGCTACCTTTTGTTGAGCGCAGAAGACAAAATTCTTGAGTTTCTGTTTGTGTCAGGGGACGGAAAAGGGAAAAAAGGGGGTGAGGGACAGTTTTAACACCACCCCCCGGTCAGATAAAGTGGTGTGAGTGGGGCAGGCACGATCCAGCTCAAGGCACAAAAGTCACTTCACCATTCAGCAGCAACCGCTATTAGCCTGTATTTTGTTTGTTGATGCGTTGACGCTTCTACACACAAACCCTGAAGTGATAATCACACCCTGAGCCTGATGAAGGGTGGGGTTAGTGTATAGAGCACGTTTGGATGCTTGCTGTGGTGGGTGACTTTCTGCTCACACGAGTGTGCGGAATAAATTTTCCTCCAGTTGGCTACGCCGAACTAACAAACACAAGTTGTCAGCAAAATATTACACACCCGATAGCCACTGCGTTGGGAGACTGCACGGTGGCCAGGATTCTGTGGGATATGAAAACGGGATATGCCGGTGGGATATCCCACGTCTCAAAGTGACATATCCCGCGTTTTGGAAAAACCATATCCCGCCGGGTAGGGGGTCATATCCCCCCCGGGAGATGGGGGCATCTCCCGCGGGATATGGGGTCATCTCCCGTGGGATATGGGGTCATCTCCCGTGGGATATGGGGTCATCTCCCGCGGGATATGGGGTCATCTCCCGTGGGACATGGGGTCATCTCCCCCCCGGGAGATGCCCACATCTCCCGCGGGAGATGACCCCATCTCCCGCGGGAGATGCCCCCATCTCCCGGGGGGGAGATGACCCCCCACCCTGGCGGGATATCAAACCCGCGAGGGAGACCTCCCCCGCGGGATATCCCACCGGGATATCCCGTTTCCATATCCCACAAAATCCTGGCCACCGTGTGTGTCGATGGATCTGAGGGGAACTGAGGGGTGGGGGAGGGAAGCACGTCCTGCAGGGGCTGTCTATACAGCAAGACGGCAGGATGAGGAACAGTCGTTCGTGTGGAAGCGAACAAATTTAATCAACGAACGTGGATGCGTGTCCATACGTGCGCTGCCAACAGCATGTTACTGGGGGGGGGCAAATAATCGTGCACTCCACTATTAATTGGCGAACGGGCGGGTATAATTGAGGGGCCCAAAAAAGGCAAAAAGTTGACGGGGGGGAATAATCGTGGGGTGCACGATTATTCACTTTTGCAAGTTTTCTGGTCAGTTCTGGGGACAAACATCGCAAAAACCTCGTCCGTTTGCATATTTGGAATCTGTGCGGATCGTGGTGGGGTCATTTTGGCCATGGGGTGTCTGTCTTCACCCCTTACTGGCAGTGACCGTCTGGGCTCATTTTCGTGTTGAAACTGGGGGCTCAAGGCCGGACATGTGGACGAATATGAGCCAAAATGGTGACGACCAGTCACGGGTGAAGACAGACACCCCATGGTCGAAATGACCCCACCACGATCCGCACGGGCTCCCAACATTCAAAAGAACGAGTTTTTTGAAAATTCTGCGGGAAAAATTGCTCATTTTTCTTCCAGAACTCATAGTGTCATAACGGCCGTCATGGAGGGAGTGGATTTTCTGAGAATTCACTACCTCAGTTCCCGCTACCGAAATATAAAAACGGCCGTTTTCATGTTTTGTTGGCGAAAAAACGGCCGTTTGTTTCCCCCTCCTATTTTCCTTTGGAGATTCGCCTCCTGCTTACCGTACCGAGCTGAGGAAACACACTTGACAACTCCCTGTTGCCTGCACATGACATTGGGCACTGCGATTCTCTGTCGACTGTACAAAGAAAAATGGCTTCCGCCCTGCCTGTCGCTCGACAAGCAGCAGACACCCGAGAGCAGAGAGGAGTGTAGCAGCCCGGTTCGCCCCCGGGTTGTCCGAGAAATCCAGCACACCCTCGGAACGTGGTGGCCTAGTCGTAGATCACCCAGGCCCTGCTCGTGACCTCCCCGAAACAGAGGGGAGGTGGCACCGGGGTTCTGACACCCCTACGACTCATGCGGCCGCACGCGCTCGGGCACAGACGGCGGATCGCAAACCAGAAGGACTTCCCTGATTCCGTGCCGTCCCACCTTCTGCGCATGCGGTCGCCAGCCCAGGCCAGCTCCCCTGCCAGGGGCACTGGGGGGTCGTACTTCCCCACCTCAGACACTTTCTCGATGACATTCTCAATGTCGGTGTACACTGCATCGACAGGGGCACGCCGTTGGCACACCCAGCTGCGCATCGCAGTACTTCTGGAGCAGCGATGCGAGGGTGCCGTCAGGCGGACGGCGGCCTGCAGGTGGGACTCGAGCCCAGCGATTTCGTGGGCATCTCTGCCAACCGCAGAAGCGACGCACACGTAGCAGGGCCGCTGTCCTGCAGCGGGCCCGGAAGATTGTTTAAATGCCCGGGGACGTGGTGCAAGGTGCAAGATCCACTCAAGCGGTGCAGGTAGTGTGTGTCGGAGAGAAGCGGGATCGCACGGCCGGTGGTGCCGTCTTGCTCGCCTGCTTCTCCCTCTCAGCTGCGTCAGAGATGTGGCACAGCACATCCTTCAGCGCCAGTGCGGTCGTGAACCCATCCAGCTGGTGCTGCATATTGCCCGGGATGATCGCCCGTGCCTTCGGGAATAAATCAGCGAAGGCGGTGTCCTTCTCATCCGGGGCTGTCGCCGAGATCAAGGGAAAGCTCTGTCGGAAGAGCCCTGATGCCAGTGAGCGACACCACCTCTGCCTGCACGGTCATCCACGACACACGTGCCTAGATTGGCCGCAACCATGTTCAGCCCCTCCTCGGGACACACTTCTTGACAGCATCATGCACCATGCCAGCCGGTGATCCGGTGAACAACGCACCCCGGGCGATCCGAAGTTGCAAGCCTGCCACTGAGGGTATCGCACTCCGACAGCGCCAGCTGTTTCCCTGGCTCTGCACTTTCAACGCTGCGTTCTTCTTCTTCTTGACATGGCGCGGTCCGTCAAAGTGGTCCACGAAGTCTGAACTCTTCGCATCATACTTGAAGGCGCGCTCACAATGCTTGCTGCAGGGTATCCCTTGCAGTGGGGAGGCACTCCTGGTGGTGGGATCTCGCCTGCTGACCCACGCCCCATACAAAATTCCCAGGTAAAAAAAACGGCCGTTTTTTTAAATGCTGAAAATCAGCGGCCGTTTTTGCAAGTCCACAAAATACAAGGGAATTTTTAAAACGGCCGCTATGCAACCATGAGAACTGACCGAAAATAGCCAAAAGTGAATAATCGTGCACCCCACGATTATTCAGCGGAAAAAACTTTATAAATGCCTGTTTCAAAAAGGCACGATTATTTGACTATGCACGATTATTCGCCTATGCACGATTAATTGCCCCCCCCCAGTAACCATGACCTGAGACAGGTTCTGGCAATGCTGCAAAAAAAAGGAGGCGGGGGCGGGAGTGCAAGGGGAAAGAAAACTTAGAGGGGCCGGGGGGGGGGGGGTGTAAAAGTGTCACTGCGCTTTGTTCGGCACTTTTTGCTTTGGTTTCTTTTTTGCGTTGACGCTTTCGCACTCACACTCCTGCTGATAATGGTGTCGTGAGTGAGGAGCACAAGGGCACGAACAAGCACGCGACACTTTCCGCCCACATCGAAGTGTGCTGAAAGTGTCACTTCAACTCTGCCGCTCTCTCTCTACTGTATGATACTTCGTTTGATGCGTTGACGCTTCCACACACACTTACGAACCCACTTGCCTGATGAAGGGGGTGGTGTGTAGAGCACGTTTGGCAGAGCTGAATGACACTTTCCGCGCGAAAGTCGTGTGCGTAAAAATAGAAGTAGAAGGGAGCACAAGAATGATCACCCTCCACTCGTCATGCAGGTAGTGTCTGCAATTCAGTGTTTTTTTCCGGCCTGTGTTGTGTTAAGAGGGGCTGGTGGGGGAGGTGGTTGTGCACCATGGGAGGTTGTGGGAGGATGAGGGGGTATCATGAGAGGCGCCAGAGGCTGCTGCCTTAGGTGTCTGGTGGGTACACCTCGCGTCTAGGTGAGACACACAGGATCTGACCCCGTCGTAACAAGCCAAACTTGAGAAGCAAAGGGGGCCGAAACACAGAGCGGGGCTGAAACACGGAGGATATCACCCCCGGCACCAACGGAATGCTCCTCTGAAGGCCAAGGAGGTGCAGCCTGCGTGGTGCTGCCGGAGACCCTGCAGCTGTCGGCAGGCCACAGGAGCACCGTTGGATGACGCCACCAGAGGCCCTAAACCGGCTCGTTGTTCCTGCGGTTGGAGGGGCTCGCCGTCTTGGCCTGTTCGGGGGCAGGGGCAGTGCGGCGCCACACGAAGACGGCAAGCACCACAAGGACCACAGCGCACAGGACAGCGCCGCTGATCACTGCGGCAAGCGCTGCTGCGTTCCACTCGTCTGAGCCGTCCCGCTGACGCTGGGCATCCGGTGAAGGTGTTGCCGATGTGCATGTCCAGGACGCCGCGCTGCAGACAGTGTTCACAGCGTCGTATGTGCAGTCCCCGTCACGCCTGCACGTCTGCGTCGCAGATGCATCGGATGCAACGGCCACACAGTCGAACCGCGACACACCCGACTGTGCCTCCTTCACAAACCCGCCAGCACACGACAGAGGTGTGCACACGTCCACACCGTTGATGGGAAGCATCAGTGCCTTCGTGGCGTTCGCCTTCGTGCACGTCTGCAATCCGCCAGATCCAGTCGGTGTCGGGTACGTTGTCTGGGCTGTGCTGCCCGTCACGGCACGCAGTGTGTCATCCGAGGCTAACTTGGACACAATCGCCTCCTGCACGGTTGGCAGTTGTGTCTCGGCGACACTGTTGCTGTCGAAGCTCATGAACACGTGTGCCGACCCACACTCCACAGAGAACGACTGGACACGTGACTGCAGGTGTCCCTCCACAGTGGACAGCACCGTCTCGATCACATCGCCAACCTGCTCGCACACCGCGTCGGGAAACGAGATCACAAGGTCAGAAGATGTTGCACTTTCGGGCGCAGGGGTTCCAGGTGAAAGTGTCGCAGGTGCGGGTGTTGCAGGTGCACGTGTCAGAGGTGCAGATGTTGCAGGTGCAAAAGTGGAACCAGCAGGAAGTGGAGTCGAAGGCGCGGTTGTTGCAGGTGACGGTGTTGCCGGTGCGGATGTTGCAGGTGTAAAAGTAGAACCAGCAGGAAGTGGAGTCGAAGGTGCGGTCGTTGCAGGTGAAGAAGTTGGAGGTGCACGTGTTAGAGGTGCAGATGTTGCAGGTGCAGGTGTTGCGGGTGCGGGTGTTGGAGGTGCGAAAGTAGAACCAGCAGGAAGTGGAGTCGAAGGAGCAGGAGTTGCAGGTGAAGGTGTTGCGGGCGCGGGTGTTGCAGGAGCAAAAGTAGAACCAGCAGGAAGTGGAGTCGAAGGCGCGGTTGTTGCAGGTGAAGGTGTTGGAGGTGCAGGTGTTGCGGGTGCAGGTGTTGCAGGTGCAAAAGTGGAACCAGCAGGAAGTGGAGTCGAAGGCGTGGTCGTTGCAGGTGAAGACGTTGCAGGTGCACGTGTCAGAGGTGCAGATGTTGCAGGCGCAGAAGTCGAACCAGCAGGAAGTGGAGTTGCAGGTGCAGGTGTTGGCGGTGCGGGCGATGGCGGTGAAGCGGTCCGCGGCGCAGGTGTTGCAGGCGCAGGTGTCGGAGGTAAAGGTGTCGCGGGCGCAGGTGTTGGCGGTGCGGGTGTTGCAGGCGCAGGCGTCGCGGGTGCAGGCGTTGCAGGTGCGGGTGTCACGGGCGCATGTGTGGCAGGCCCAGGCGTTGGCGGGGCAGGTGTCGGAGGTGCGGGTGTTGGTGGTGCAGGCGTTGGAGGTGCGGGTGTCGCGGGCGCAGGTGTAGCAGGTGCAGGCGTTGGCGGCGCAGGTGTTGGTGGTGCCGGTGTCGCAGGTGCAGGCGTTGCGGGCGCAGGTGTTGCAGGTGCAGGTGTCGGAGGTGCAGGTGTTGGTGGTGCAGGCGTTGCAGGTGCGAGTGTCGCGGGTGCAGGTGTTGGCGGTGCGGGAGTTGCAGGCGCAGGCGTCGGAGGTGCAGGTGTCGCAGGTGCAGGCGTTGGCGGCGCGGGTGTCGCGGGCGCAGGTGTTGCAGGTGCAGGCGTTAGCGGCGCAGGTGTTGGTGGTGCCGGTGTCGCAGGTGCAGGCGTTGCAGGTGCAGGTGTCGGAGGTGCAGGTGTTGGTGGTGCAGGCGTTGCAGGTGCGGGTGTCGCGGGTGCAGGTGTAGGCGGTGCGGGTGTTGCAGGCGCAGGCGTCGGAGGTGCAGGTGTCGCGGGCGCAGGTGTTGCAGGTGCAGGCGTTGGCGGCGCAGGTGTTGCTGGTGCCGGTGTTGCGGGTGCAGGCGTTGCGGGTGCAGGTGTTGCAGGCGCAGGTGTCGGAGGTGCAGGCGTTGGAGGTGCGGGTGTCGCGGGCGCAGGTGTTGCAGGTGCAGGTGTCGGAGGTGCAGGTGTTGGTGGTGCAGGCGTTGCAGGTGCGGGTGTCGCGGGTGCAGGTGTAGGCGGTGCGGGTGTTGCAGGCGCAGGCGTCGGAGGTGCAGGTGTCGCGGGCGAAGGTGTTGCAGGTGCAGGCGTTGGTGGCGCAGGTGTTGCTGGTGCCGGTGTCGCAGGTGCAGGCGTTGCGGGTGCAGGTGTCACAGGTGCAGGTGTTGCAGGCGCAGGTGTTGCCGGCAAAGGTGTTGGTGGTGCGTTTGTAGACTGGTAATACCACTCAGTTACGTGCTGGCTACCGACGTAGTCAGGCGCGATAATACTCGAAGTCCTATGAAAGTAGGCAGCCGCGTAGTAGTAGTTACCTTCTGCGCTGATCGTCGTCAGTTGTGTGCCGGTGCTCACCTCAAAAATCGTACTCCTTTCGCTTTATTATAGACACCCTGTCCAGCAACTGTGGGAGAACAGTTCCGGACTACTTTTTGTTGAGCGCACACTTGCTGTCTCAAGGCTGTGTTGAGGCCCTGTGAAGTGGCATGAGGTGCTAATCCAAAGCTTCAGTCGTACGATTTCCTTCGTTACTTCGCGACTTCGCTACGCTTCGTCGCTCGTAACTAGTAAAAATGTAATGAACATTATGTGATGCGATCAACAGGCGCGTCGAGTCCGCACTGAACGAACAGCCCCCTGCATTAGAGGCGGAGACGGTGGAGGCGACGGTGTAGTCACTCACTTTGTAGATACTCACAGTACCGGCGGTGTGCCGCCCATTCGCAAAGTACTGCCCATCTGGTGAAACACAGGAAATCCGCAGATTGCCGGAACCTGAATTTGTTATGGTTTTCAGCGTACTCCCAGTGCTTGCATCCCAGACGATCGTGTTCGAGGTGTCTCCACCGATGATCTTCGTCCCGTCAATGGTGTAGTTCAGAGCATACACAGTAGAACTCAACCCAGTCAGCTGCCGCACCAAGGTGCCATCTGCAGCATTCAAGATGTAGACACCACCGTTGGTATGCCCAGAAGCAACATACGCCCCGTCTGGCGAGTAGGAAACACTGCGGCAGCTGCCTTTCGTCGAATCACTCCAGAGCTGGGCCCCAGTGCTCACAGTGACGACAGCAACCCCGTTGCTAGATGCAGCCACTGCCAATCTTGACGCATCCTGGGAGAAGGCAACATCATATGCACGCGAGTACGAGGGGACTGTGTTTGTAGCCCCTGTGCTGATGGTGTACAGAGAGAGGCCGCGTCGTTCTGACACTGCCACCAGCGTGTCGTCATGTGATATGGAGAGGCCGTATATAGTCCCGTGCCCAGAGCCAATAACCGCGACACACTCCGAAGCCGCACCACTGTCGCATGATGTACGTGCAGCGAAGCACAGCGACAGCGACAGCAGCACCCCTGATGCTGCCATGGCTTGGTGTGTGCTGCTGTGTGCAGGTGTGTGTTGTATCTGTGTGGGGTGGTGGTGTAACACCTGGCACACCCGCATGGCCTGCATCATCGGGCTGAGTGCAGGAGACTGCAGGTGCTTCGGGTGGTGGTCGCTGGGGGGCTTCCGCGGTGCACTACAAGTCAGCACCTGCAACCGACTGACACAGCAAAGTCCCCCAGTGGGGTCATTTTGATGGTGTAGGTGCAAACTTCACCCTGAAGTATGGGTCTGGTTCAGGCACTTTTGCAGGTAAAAAGGTGCCGGCGGTACGTAATGTGTTTGTTTGTGCAACCGGGGTGTTACTGGGGGGGGGCAAATAATCGTGCACTCCACTATTAATTGGCGAACGGGCGGGTATAATTGAGGGGCCCAAAAAAAGTCAAAAAGTTGACGGGGGGGAATAATCGTGGGGTGCACGATTATTCACTTTTGCAAGTTTTCTGGTCAGTTCTGGGGACAAACATCGCAAAAACCTCGTCCGTTTGCATATTTGGAATCTGTGCGGATCGTAGTGGGGTCATTTTGGCCATGGGGTGTCTGTCTTCACCCCTTACTGGCAGTCACCGTCTGGGCTCATTTTCGTGTTGAAACTGGGGGCACAAGGCCGGACATGTGGACGAATATGAGCCAAAATGGTGACGACCAGTCACGGGTGAAGACAGACACCCCATGGTCGAAATGACCCCACCACGATCCGCACGGGCTCCCAACATTCAAAAGAACGAGTTTTTTGAACCCTGTGCCTGGAATTTTGACCGAGTCAGATAAAATTTTCAGTGCAATCCTTCAGCACCTCCCCCCTAGATTTTTAGGTTTTCTTGACCCAATGGTCGAAATCTGCGACATAGTGGAAATCCCGGGGACATGTCGAATTCGAAAATTTTGGGTCAAAAAACCCCAGGGGGGACCCTTTGGTTTCACCCCCTGCTGGGGGGCCTGGTGGGCGTTCAGGTGAGCTGAGACCCTTCGGGTTCTGACAGAGTGCAGCAATGGTAATCAACCGTCGTGAACGTACTTTCGTGCCGGCATGGCTATCCATGGGCACCGTGGCATGTCGCCGCATCCGTTCCGATCACAAGTGCCAGAGGCAAATCAGAAGTCCTCTGGTCCAGTGCAGGCACCTGCGCTGCAGGTACCCAAGGGACTGTTGTGCACAAAAATGCACACGCAAGGGCATCAACTGACCGAGGCAATGCAGCTCGCAGCCTTTCGATTCGATTCGGGGCACCAAGCCTCACGAGCTGGTCACGCGATACCAGGATACTCTGCGTGGCATGTTCCGTGCAGCCGAAATGGCTTGAGCAGCAGTGCACAGGGGAACTTCTGCTGCACTGCGACAGGACAACCCAAGCACGTGCCGCGTACATGTTGGATGAGGAAGATCAGTGGCTTCTGGGAGGAAGAGGGCGACCGCATCCACGTCGCGGATAACACACTCAGCACACGAGCGGGCGTTGCACGAAATCCCCCATGTGCAAACAGGGGAAATCGGCCTTTTCGGGGGTCCTGGTCAGGAATAAAAATTTTCACACATATTTTTCGACTTCCTGAGGCCAAAAACCGGTGTTCCTGGACCCAGATGTGACATCTGGATGACATAATAAAAATCCAGAGTGCCTTAGAGGCGCGCGGGACATTTTTTTGGGGTTCGTGACTGGGGACCCCCTATTTTGGGGGATTTCCCGTAGGTGGAAAATGTCGATTTTCCAATTTTAAATCACTCTGGGGGCACCTGCGGGGCCATATTTTGCATTTTCAGACAGGGGACCTACACCCTACAAACCCGATTTTCGGGTGTTTTGACTATTTTTTGCCTTGTGCGAAAACGTGATATTTTTTGGACAAAATTCCAGGCACAGGGTTTTGTAATTTCTGCGGGGAAAATTGCTCATTTTTCTTCCACAACTGACCGAAAATAGCCAAAAGTGAATAATCGTGCACCCCACGATTATTCAGCGGAAAAAACTTTATAAATGCCCGTTTCAAAAAGGCACTATTATTTGACTATGCACGATTATTCGACTATGCACGATTAATTGCCCCCCCCCAGTAATCTGCAGAAGGAAGGTGAATGTACTGATAAGGCAGAGAAGCAAAAGATGCAGACTACACGCCCACATTGCTG
The DNA here is from genome assembly GCA_963210315.1 of Rhynchopus euleeides. NCBI lineage: Eukaryota > Euglenozoa > Diplonemea > Diplonemida > Diplonemidae > Rhynchopus > Rhynchopus euleeides. The sequence goes on along the minus strand of OY723320.1, from coordinate 1,642,897 downwards.
CCACAGCTCCTTCCCCCCCCCTCACGGATTTTCCAAAAACCCGTTCTTTTGAACGTTTGGGATCTGTGCGGATCGTGGTGGGGTCATTTTGACCATGGGGTGTCTGTCTCCACCACTGGGGGTCACCATATGTTCCCAAATCCTGCAGTAAACCGCTTCCCTGCATTTTCCGACGAGTCAGGTGGGCTCGTCAGCTGACATCAGAGGAAATGCACTCAAAATGCCCGGGAGGCGCTTTCGCCGCTGCGGCAGCTGGTAAGCTGGTGCAGCGGCCGTAGTGCGACACTCACGCACGGACAGTGACACGCACACGTGAATCTGTCTATATTAGTGTAGACACACACCAAGCACACACACCTTTTGTGTCACTAATAGTCAGCGCAACACTCGATGCCTCAATTGGTGCTGCCGGGTCTCGGTCCTCACAGTGTAGGTGCGGACAAAAGCTCGACAATATCTGGGTGGCCTGATTCTTGTGCAGTAGAAAGTGGCGTCACGCCGTCATCACTGGCTTTGTTCATATCAGCTTGTCCTTCTGTGATGAGGATGCGCAATACGTCAGCGTGCCCGTTCTGAGACGCCCGATAACACGGCGTCACACCGCTGTCCAGAGCCTTGTTCACATCAGCTTGTCCTTCTGTGATGAGGAGGCGCACTGCGTCAGCGTGTCCGTTCTGAGCCGCCATGCAACACGGCGTCGCACCGTTGAGAGCGGCCTTGTTCACATCAGCTTGTCCCTTCGTGATGAGGATGCGCAATGCGTCAGCGTGTCCGTTCTTAGACGCCATCAGACACGGCGTCGCACCGTTGTTCTTGGCCATGTTCACATCAGCTTGTCCTTCTGTGATGAGGATGCGCAATACGTCAGCGTGCCCGTTCTGAGACGCCCGATAACACGGCGTCACACCGCTGTCCAGGGCCTTGTTCACATCAGCTTGTCCTTCTGTGATGAGGAGGCGCACTGCGTCAGCGTGTCCGTTCTGAGCCGCCATGCAACACGGCGTCGCACCGTTGAGAGCGGCCTTGTTCACATCAGCTTGTCCCTTCGTGATGAGGATGCGCAATGCGTCAGCGTGTCCGTTCTTAGACGCCATCAGACACGGCGTCGCACCGTTGTTCTTGGCCATGTTCACATCAGCTTGTCCTTCTGTGATGAGGATGCGCAATGCGTCAGCGTGTCCGTTCAGAGACGCCAGAGAACACGGCGTCACATCGTCGTTGTCAGCCCTGTTCACATCAGCCTGTCCTTCTGTGATGAGGATGCGCAATGCGTCGGTATGCCCCATCTGAGCCGCCATATAACAAGGCGTCCTCCCGTCATTGTCAGGCTTGTTCACGTCGGTCTTTCCTTGTGTGATGAGGACACGCAAAGCGTCTGTGCAGCCGCCTGCAGCAGCGACGCTGCACGCACTGCGCCCCAACGCACCCACCGTGTCAGCCGCGAGGCTGCCCGACAGGAGGACATCCTTCAGCAGGTCAGCACGATTCCCTGCGGCTGCCGCATGCAGCACAGTCCACCCTTTCCGCGGTCCCTCTTCCTCGTACGCTCCCCAGAACGTGTCCCCAAGGGCGTGCATTGCCTTGTCCAACACCGCCCGCTTGCAGACACACGCAATCAGCGCAACACCTGCTGTGTGCAGCTCTTGCGGTACGCACGCAACATCCGCACCCTTGCTCAGCAGCACTGCCGCGGTCTTGTCGTGGCTCCCGCCCTTGTTCATGCGCAGCGCTGTCGTGAGCGCATCGTTGAGAGCATCCGCATGGGCTGCGGGTGCCAGGTTGGCACAGCACAGCGACACCACCTGCTCGTTGTGCTCCACCGACACCGCCACCTCGAGCAGCGTCTTCCCGTCCACAACAGGCAACTCCGTGCTGGGTGGGTAGTTCACAAACGCTCCTTCCCGAGTCACCGGATGGAGCTCATACCGACGGTCGGTTTTGACCTTCGTGTCGACGATCTCGAGGAGGGACGCGTTGCGCACCTTCTCCACCTCCGTCATGATGTCTGTGAGCCTGCCCCAGTGATCGAAGTTGACCTCCTGCAGCTCCACCACCACGACGTTGGCCAGGCTTGTGTCGAGCGCCATCTCCAGCAGACGCAGCACACCGACGTCGGGGCGCCCCACCACACGGAACTGCGTGTTGGCCGCAATCAGCACCTCCTTCTCCTCGGGGAAGCGGCTGAACTGGGCGATGCTGCGGCCGGTCCGCACCCGCAGCACGAGGATGGTGCCCTGCACCACGGGCCCGTCTGCGTCTGCGCCGCCCGCCCCGTCCGTGGCGTCAGCCTGCCCCAGGAAGTCCTTCACGACATCCGGCTGCTCGCTTGCGCTTGTGGGGTGCGGCATCGTCACCACCGCCCCCACGGAGTACAGCGACGCGCTCACACGGAAGTCCATTGCGCGGAACACGGTCCCCTCGTACTTCGGGCGCGACATCATTGCCCGGTGCAGCGAGTACGCGAACCCCTTCATCGGCTCGTAGCGCTCCCGCCTCCCGCAGAAGGCCACCTCGCGCATCGCCGCGTTCACCCCGTAGCACAGCGGGCTCTCCAGCGAGTACAGCCGCAGGTACGGCTCTGCCTGCCCTTCCACCTGCTGCACCGCCCACTCCGCAGTCATCGCCTCGAACCGCCCGCCGCCGGGACCCCGCTCCCCCGCCTCCAGCTTGTCGCACTTCCCCACGTGCCGCTCCTTGCACTCCGCCTTCAGCGCAATCCCACACGCACCGCAGATCACGTACCCCTCGCACTGCGTCCCCAGCGCAGCCTGCACCGTCGCCAGCACCCGCATTGCGCACGACGCCCCCTGGAAGAAGTCGCTCCACCCACGGTCCACGTCGACCTCTCCGATCCCGTCGCTGTACCGGCTCGGCCCCTTGCTCCCTGCGGCCACCACCGCCCCCGTGTCCTTGAACCCCTTCGCCGCCTTCCCCAAGTCCTTCCGCGCCTCCGACACGAGCGATGCACAGCCCCCCACGACCCCGTCCCGCTCCTTCCTCCGCTCCAGGCACCTGTTCATCGCAGCAATCACGCTGCGGCACAGCGCGTCGTGCCAGTCACCCAGCGCCGTGTCCAGCGCCCCGTCCAGCACCTCCACTGCTGACTCCCCGCCACCGCGCACCCTGCTCACCGCCTGTTTGCGCAGCTGCACCACTGCCTCCCACGCCGTCTTCACCGCATCTGCTGTGGTTGCACACCCCAAAGCCTTTGCGGCCTGCACACCCGACCCCGCTGTCGTTGACATCGTTGACATCTTGCCTTACTACACCGCTGGCCCTGCAGGTTGCAATGCTGCCTGTATGTGTGCATGTGTGTTGTGCAAAGCAAGGCCCCCACTTGTGCTGACCCCGTCTAGCCAGACGAGCGTGGCACACCCCGACACTCCACGGATCCTGCTCACCCCCCCTCCCAACCACCCCCCTCCATCACAGCGTTGGGCTGGACTTGACAGTCACCACAGAGAGTATCCCATCCAGGTGGGATGGCGGCCAGATCTACACTGAGGGAGGCAAACGCGACAGCTCCCTTCCACAAACACTGAGAGGGCCTGTGTGTGACAAGCGCTCCCTGGGGCCCCCCGTATTTCAGTGCCCCCCTCTGGGGGCCTTCGCTCTGTGCCACTGTGTGCCAAACTGTGTCACTTTGCAGCCAGTGCTGTGAGGCGGCTTCACCTTTTCACTCTTCTGCGCTCCTGGGCAAAGGCCTTCCCCGGAGGCGATCTTCGCCTGGGGGTGGGGGGGCGGGGGCGGACCTACACGCAGGGCGGGATTACACACGGGGGGCACGGATGCGGACCAAGAAGGACTCCTCCGCTTCTGCCGTACGGAGGTGATTCCGGTCCGGACGGACCTTGGACCACCCCGTAGCGAAGACGAACAGTTCAGTTGTCGCACTAACAAAGGAGCCGGCGGACGTAATGTGTTTGCTTGCGCCACCGGATCAAGTCCAGAACGCAACGGTTCTCAAATTGTCCAACCGATTACGTGTTGTTTGTTCAACCGGGTGTTAATCTGCTGAATGAAGGTGGCAGATGAGGCAGGGATTCTGACGCACAGAATAGAAGCAGGGCCGTCGGGAAGCGCTCCTCCACTTTGACACATTCATGCTGTGTGCTTACAGTAAGATAAAGAGAGCGCTCCTGATTTACCCGCCAAAAATGCAGCAGACTTTTGATGATGCTGTGACCGCGTGCTTTGTTGCAAAAGTGTCACTTCAACTCTGCCGCTCTTTCTCTGCTGTTGATACTTCGTTTGATGCGTTGACGCTTCCACACACACTTACAAACCCACTTGCCTGATGAAGGGGGTGGTGTGTAGAGCACGTTTGGCAGAGCTGAATGACACTTTCCGCGCGAAAGTCGCGTGCGTAAAAAAGAAGAAGGGCTGCCCCACTACCCCACCTGAGCGCCCCCCCGCCCCCTCCCCTGCTGCAGAAAGCGCCCCCGATCACTTCACAGCGACAACCGCTCCGATCAGATGGTCGGCCATCCTTCCGCTTGTTGCGCTGCGCTTCCACCACACAAATAGCCCCTTGAGCTGGCAACACACACCACTGACCCTGACGAAGGGCGGGAGGCTAGTGTAGGGTATAGAGCATGTTTGGTGGTAGGCTGCGGTGCGCCGCCCCCTCCGGCTCACACACGAGCACCACTTGATAACAAACGCAGCAGGCCTAGAGAGAGAGGGAGAGGGGGAGAGGGGGGGTCACTCACCCCTCCTCCCCTCCCACCACATTTGGTGGGGCACCGTATTGCAGAGTCTCCCCCCCCCCCTCCCCCCACCCTTCGTAACCACCGGAGCTGCGGCTGTGATTCCATGCCGGTGAGGCTCGGGTGACTGATGGTCAGGTCCCCCCCCCTCCCCCTCCCCGCCGGGTCCACCCCCCACCAGTGCTGAGAATAAGGCTTTTGCGGGACCCCGGCGTTGCGGCTCTCCCACTCTAACACTCCACACCCCACCCCACCCCCCCCCCCGCACATCACCGCTTCGGGCAGACAGTGCGGCCCTCCCGGATCAAAAACCCAGGAGGGGGGTCGCACCCGAGGCGCACCTTTGAGACCTTCAGCATGTCACGCACGGCACGCTGCCCCGACTCGGAGTTGAGCAGAGCATCCGCGTATGGCAGCTCCTCTTTGGAGAGAGGCTCCGCATCGGGAGGGATGTGCTCTCGCATCGAGGGGTCGGGGAGGCCGGGAGGAGACACGGGTGTGTAGACGTAGAATGTGATGTCGGCGACGGGGTATCCGAGGTGGCGTAGGGTGGAGTGGAGGGCTTTGGCGGCGTCGCGCCCCTTCTGCACCACCCCGATGTCGATGCGCGCGTCGCAGTGTACGATGAGCCAGCAGCGGAGGGCGGCGTCGCAGAAGACGAGGCTTTCGTAGACGGGGAGCCCGTCCCCTTTGTCGAGCATCAGCCGCTTGAAGTAGTGCAGGCAGCAGAACCACGACCCCTCAAGGGCTTCGATGCAGCGCTGCTTCAGTTGGTATATTTTGCACAGGTCTTCGCCGCGTGAGGCGTCTGCGGCGACGGCCGCCACCTTGCGGCGGACCAGGTCGTGGATCTGCTGGGCGCCGAAGAGGCGCAGCTGGAGCAGCCGTGTCACGGCGCAGCAGCCGCCGACGTTGATCATCTCGAGGGTGTCGTCCGCAGCATCTTCGAACTCAGAGAGGGGCTTCATGGCCTGCGCCCCCGGGGCTCCTGCGTAGGGTGGGGTGGGTGTGGGGTGGGGGGGGAGTCTTGCTCGGTCGGAGGATACAAAGGAGATAGGGGGAGGGGGAGGTCAGTTCACCCAGTTCTGCTTGTAGTGTCAGTTCGCGTGCGGAGGGGCTGGAGCGGGGGGACAAAAGAGACACAAATCCTGCTGTGAGTTGTGCGGTGTTTCCCCTCAGCCCCCCCCCCCCCTTCCAACCTTGCGTGTTGCAAGAAAAAACACGACAGCTCAGAACGCCCGTCCTTCCTCGACCTCACGACTCCCCCTCGCACCTACGGTGCTCAAACAAGTTTGTGGTGGGGTGGGACTGAAGGTAGGAGGGGAAGCAAGAAGCAGAAGCATGATCTCCCTTCACTCGTTATGCAGGTTGTGTGAGTGGGTGTGGGTGGGGAGGAGGGAGGGGGAGTGGAGAGAGGGACGGCGCGCAACGTGCTCTCGGTCAAGCATGGTGTGGTGTGGTGTGGCTGGCGGTGTGGCCCACAACAAGAAGCAGAGAGAATGGGTGCGACACACCGAGCAGGTGTGTTCCGGTGGGCGGGTCAAGGGGGCATCTGTTTGTTCGGCCGCCTTCGGCAGCCCTCAGGCAGCTGCGCGCAGGTTGACAGGGGATTTGGGGGGAGCCGGTGGGGGGGCTGACACTGCATGCAGACTCTGCAGAGACAAGGGGAAGCGGGGCAAGCAAACACCCGGCATGCCAAGAAGGCCAGAAGGCTCTCCCTGGCACACCCGCCACGTACGGGAGGCGCTTTCGCCGCTGCGGCAGCTGCTAAGCTGGTGCAGCGGCCGTGGTGCGACACTCACGCACGGACAGTCACACGCACACACACCTTCTGTGTAACTATTGTACAGTGCAACATTCGATGCCTAAATTGGTGGTGCTGATGTGCCTCCTTCTGCTCCAACTTCCCCTGCAGTGCTTGTCTGCGGAGGGCACCTCCTGTCGGTGTGGCAGCAGGCAACAGGTCTGCTGCAGGTAAAAACGGAATTATGCCTCAGGCACAGGTAAACAGACTCGCCCCCAAGTCGGGGCACAGCCGCTTGGAAGGGAGTCTTGTGAACAAACTGCAGACAAACATCATTGCAATCAGTCAACCGCAGGACAGTACACATGATCACTTCATACCACACACACAGGCCGAGGACACCCTGTTCTGACATTGGGACTGACCGATGCTGTGCACTGGCCTTCCCCCTCCGACCTGCTTCGGGGTCAACACAGGCAAGAGGAGCAGCCCACGTGGGACTCTCCGTGCGTTAAGAGGTTGTTGCTGACACATTCCACACGCACCCAAGTCTGTCGAGAAGAACCTGACGTTCGTCGGCTTCAGCGGTATCGAGGACCCTGTGCGTGACGAGGTGCCTGACGCGGTGCACACAACTGCCAGACCGCCGGTGTGACGGTGCGCATGTGCACGGGTGACAACATCAACACGGGCAAGGCCATCTTGAAGAAGTGCGACATCTAGACGGAGGGTGGTGTGGCGATGGAGGGGCCTGCAGGACCCTCCAGCATGCTTTCCGCCGCCTGTTCTGCGACAAAGAAGAGGATTTCATGCAGCTGCTGCCCAAGTTCCAGGTGCTCGCGCGCTGCTCTCCCCTCGACAAGCAGCTGCTCGTCAGCAACCTGATGCTCCTGGGTGACGTCGTGGCTGTGACTGGTGACGGGACCAACGATGCCCCTGCCCTGAAGCTGGCCGACGTTGGTTTCGCGATGAACGACAGTCCGCATGTCGCACAGAAGGCAAGCACAAACAGAGTCTCGGTCCTCACTGCATCGCTGCAGACAAGAGGTCGACTACAGCTGTGTGGCCACCTTGCTGTGCGGCAGAAAGCGGCGTCACGCCGTCATTAGTAGCCTTCATCGAATCAGCTATTCCGTCTGTGATGAGAATGCGTAGTGCGTCAGCGTGTCCGTTCTGAGCCGCTAGATAACACGGCGTCCAACCGTCGCTGTCAGCCTTGTTCACGTCAGCTTGTCCTTCAGTGATTTTTTTTTCATGTCGCTCCCGTTGGTCACTTCGCTGCTTTGAGTCAGCCACGTGGCGGAAGCCGGACCGCAGGGAGGGGCGTTGCGCCCGTTGACGCCTCTCACTCCTCATGTGCCTTGAGTAGCTGCCAGGTGGGTCTGCTTTGAGGCGGGGAATCGCGTCAGGCCAAACAGCCACTGCGAGGACGTCTCCCCTAAAAGAATAGAAAGAATGTGGGAAGGGGACGGGGGTGGGATGGGTGGGCAGCGCAAGCCGGAAGGAGCGCCTCCCATGGGGCGGAAGCTCACCCGACAGCATAAAATGCTGCGAAAACAACAAAAAAAGGGAAAATAAACCACGCACACCACAACATCAATAAAACCAAAGCCGTGCAGAAAGGGCCCCTCCGCATATATGAAACAGGGCACACAGCGGAAAAAGAGTTACCAGAGCTTGCTTTAGTTTCCCCTCGGAGGAGGGTAATCACAGGGGGCGCCACGTGAAGGCAGCAAGTTGGATTTTATCCCCCCCTTTTTTTCCCCCTCTTGTGTCCCATGCCTTGTTTGCAGTGATCGCATTGTTGGCCATCCTTGCTGTAGTTCGGCATGCCGCCCTTCCCACCTTCCCCCACCCCCTCCCCGGCGGTTTTGCTCTCCGTGTGGTTTGGTGGTACTGGTGAGCCATCTGGGGAAAGAACCTTGACAATCCCGGGCCGGCAGTACGTTCGTCACCCCCACGGGCTCGGCCGGTTTCTAAACCTTTAGGCAATCTACGTCCGCAGGCCAAGAACCCGGTGTGCAGATGCACGTTGGGAGCCCCCTGAAGTCCGCACACGCCCTCTCTGAGTAGTCCCCGACCAAGCGCTGGCCTCTCTGACCGACTACCATGCCGCCGCAGGCCAAGAACCCGGTGTGCCGAAGCACGTTGGGAGCCCCCTGAAGTCAACACAGCACCCCGCCAGTGGCTCCAGCTGTCCCTCCCCATGTCAGAGTTGACGGAAAAAGGCGGACCCTCTTTTGTCCCAGTGCTCCGTGCTATGCACTGGGACCCCGTTGCCCAGGCGGACCAGCCTGGGGGAGCCCTCGGGGTGTGGGGTTGAGTTTTACGACTTCCCTAGGTCTTAGGTAGTTTAAGGTCGTGCCCAGGACCTGATGAGGATGCGCAATGCCTCAGTGTGTCCTTTCTGAGCCGCCTTGCCACACGGCGTCCAACCGTGATTGTTGGCCTTGTTCACATCAGCTTGTCCTTCTGTGATCAGGATGCGCAGTGCGTCAGCGTGTCCGTTCTGAGCCGCTAGATAACACGGCGTCGTACCGTCGCTGTCAGCCTTGTTCACGTCAGCTTGTCCTTCTGTGATGAGGATGCGCAATGCGTCAGTGTGTCCGTTCTGAGCCGCCTTCACACACGGCGTCCAACCGTGATTGTTGGCCTTGTTCACATCAGCCTGTCCTTCTGTGAACAGGATGGGCAGTGCGTCAGCGTGTCCGTTCTGAGCCGCAATGAAACACGGCGTCGTACCGTTGTTGTTGGCCTTGTTCACATCAGCTTGTCTTTCTGTGATGAGGATGCGCAATGCGTCAGCGTGTCCGTTCTGAGCCGCCATATAACACGGCGTCGCACCGTTGTTGTTGGCCTTGTTCACATCAGCCTGTCCTTCTGTGATGAGGATGCGTAGTGCGTCAGCGTGTCCGTCCTGAGCCGCCATCAAACACGGCGTCCAACTGTTGTTGTTGGCCTTGTTCACATCAGCTTGTCCTTCTGTGATGAGGATGCGCAATGCGCCAGCGTATCCGTTCTGAGCCGCCTTGAAACACGCCGTCAAACCGTCGTTGTCAGCCTTGTTCACATCAGCCTGTCCTTCAGTGATGAGAATGCGCAATGCGTCAGCGTGCCCGTCCTCAGCCGCCATTAAACACGGCGTCGCACCGTCGATGTGAGCCTTGTTCACATCAGCTTGTCCTTCTGTGATGAGCATGCGCAATGCGTCAGCGTGCCCATTCTGAGCCGCTATGGAACACGGCGTCGTACCGTCGTTCTTGGCCTTGTTCACATCAGCTTGTCCTTCTGTGATGAGGATGCGCAATGCGTCAGTGTGTCCGTTCTGAGCAGCCACATAGCACGGCGGCGGACCATCGTTGATGGCCTTGTTCACATCAGCTTGACCTTCTGTGATGAGGAGGCGCAATGCGTCAGCCTGTCCGCTGCGAGACGCAATGAAACATGGCGTCCACCCCGCATCGTCGGCCTTGTTGACATCAGCCTGTCCTTCTGTGATGAGGATGCGTAGTGCGTCAGCGTGTCCGTTCTGAGCCGCAATGAAACACGGAGTCGCACCGTCGTTCATGGCCTTGTTCACATCAGCTTGTCCTTCTGCGATGAGGATGCGCAATGCGTCGGTATGACCCATCTGAGCCGCCATATAGCAAGGCGTCCTCCCGTCATTGTCAGGCTTGTTCACATCGGCCTCTCCTTGTGTGATGAGGACACGCAAAGCGTCTGTGCAGCCGCCTGCAGCAGCGACGCTGCACGCACTGCGCCCCAACGCACCCACCGTGTCAGCCGCGAGGCTGCCCGACAGGAGGACATCCTTCAGCAGGTCAGCACGATTCCCTGCGGCTGCCGCATGCAGCACAGTCCACCCTTTCCGCGGTCCCTCTTCCTCGTACGCTCCCCAGAACGTGTCCCCAAGGGCGTGCATTGCCTTGTCCAACACCGCCCGCTTGCAGACACACGCAATCAGCGCAACACCTGCTGTGTGCAGCTCTTGCGGTACGCACGCAACATCCGCACCCTTGCTCAGCAGCACTGCCGCGGTCTTGTCGTGGCTCCCGCCCTTGTTCATGCGCAGCGCTGTCGTGAGCGCATCGTTGAGAGCATCCGCATGGGCTGCGGGTGCCAGGTTGGCACAGCACAGCGACACCACCTGCTCGTTGTGCTCCACCGACACCGCCACCTCGAGCAGCGTCTTCCCGTCCACAACAGGCAACTCCGTGCTGGGTGGGTAGTTCACAAACGCTCCTTCCCGAGTCACCGGATGGAGCTCATACCGACGGTCGGTTTTGACCTTCGTGTCGACGATCTCGAGGAGGGACGCGTTGCGCACCTTCTCCACCTCCGTCATGATGTCTGTGAGCCTGCCCCAGTGATCGAAGTTGACCTCCTGCAGCTCCACCACCACGACGTTGGCCAGGCTTGTGTCGAGCGCCATCTCCAGCAGACGCAGCACACCGACGTCGGGGCGCCCCACCACACGGAACTGCGTGTTGGCCGCAATCAGCACCTCCTTCTCCTCGGGGAAGCGGCTGAACTGGGCGATGCTGCGGCCGGTCCGCACCCGCAGCACGAGGATGGTGCCCTGCACCACGGGCCCGTCTGCGTCTGCGCCGCCCGCCCCGTCCGTGGCGTCAGCCTGCCCCAGGAAGTCCTTCACGACATCCGGCTGCTCGCTTGCGCTTGTGGGGTGCGGCATCGTCACCACCGCCCCCACGGAGTACAGCGACGCGCTCACACGGAAGTCCATTGCGCGGAACACGGTCCCCTCGTACTTCGGGCGCGACATCATTGCCCGGTGCAGCGAGTACGCGAACCCCTTCATCGGCTCGTAGCGCTCCCGCCTCCCGCAGAAGGCCACCTCGCGCATCGCCGCGTTCACCCCGTAGCACAGCGGGCTCTCCAGCGAGTACAGCCGCAGGTACGGCTCTGCCTGCCCTTCCACCTGCTGCACCGCCCACTCCGCAGTCATCGCCTCGAACCGCCCGCCGCCGGGACCCCGCTCCCCCGCCTCCAGCTTGTCGCACTTCCCCACGTGCCGCTCCTTGCACTCCGCCTTCAGCGCAATCCCACACGCACCGCAGATCACGTACCCCTCGCACTGCGTCCCCAGCGCAGCCTGCACCGTCGCCAGCACCCGCATTGCGCACGACGCCCCCTGGAAGAAGTCGCTCCACCCACGGTCCACGTCGACCTCTCCGATCCCGTCGCTGTACCGGCTCGGCCCCTTGCTCCCTGCGGCCACCACCGCCCCCGTGTCCTTGAACCCCTTCGCCGCCTTCCCCAAGTCCTTCCGCGCCTCCGACACGAGCGATGCACAGCCCCCCACGACCCCGTCCCGCTCCTTCCTCCGCTCCAGGCACCTGTTCATCGCAGCAATCACGCTGCGGCACAGCGCGTCGTGCCAGTCACCCAGCGCCGTGTCCAGCGCCCCGTCCAGCACCTCCACTGCTGACTCCCCGCCACCGCGCACCCTGCTCACCGCCTGTTTGCGCAGCTGCACCACCGCCTCCCACGCCGTCTTCACAGCATCTGCTGTGGTTGCACACCCCAAAGCCTTTGCGGCCTGCACACCCGACCCCGCTGTCGTTGACATCGTTGACATCCTTCCTTACTCCCCCGCTGACCCTGCAGGTTGCAATGTTGCCTGTATGTGTGCATGTGTGTTGTGCAAAGGAAGGCCCTGACCCCGTCCAGCCAGACTAGCGTGGCACACCCCGACACTCCACGGATCCTGCTCACCCCCTCCCAACCGCCACCCTCCATCACAGCGTTGGGCTGGACTTGACAGTCACCACAGACATCATCCTGTACAGGTGGGTGGCGCCCAGATCTACACTGAGGGAGGGAGAAGCGACAGCTTCCTTCCTCCAACGCCGACAGGGCCTGTGTGTGATAAGCGCAACACTGACACACGCTAGACCCACAGCCCCTGGCCGAAGGGCAGGAGAAGGCAACAGCAGGTGGGAGGAAGTGGGTGGAGGGGACGAAGAGGGGTTGTTGTCCGACGCTTTTATGTCCCGCCAGAAGCATCTTTTGGAGACTCTGGCGACTGTTCTTGCGTGCGCTGTGCGCTGGACCGCTCCCACCGGCTCCCCTTCTTTGCCTTCCGCCGTCTGAGGTGCAGCACTCATATGTTGTACCCTCAAATGAAGGAGGAAATGGAACACAAGACAAGCAAGTCCTGTTGCTGTCAAGGAGACACGAGGAAGTGCCGCAGCGCAGAGCCACATCTCACCTCATCACAGGTCGCGGCGTGTGTTATCCCGCAACATCCCCAATTGTTCGTGACCTGCCCCTCTGCTGTGTGTTCCCTTCTGGAAAGGACAGCGCCAGTGCCGCACCAACAATACTCGTGACAGTGCCCAGAAGTATGCAGAGGCGTCAACGCATGGACAAACACAATATAAACTCAGGGGGATTTGATCCTGAACGGTGGTGCGGCCTTTGGCAGAACAGCTCGCTATTCACGCGGGGCAGCGTTCGGCACCCTGCACACTAGCAGGCAGCGTTCGGCCGCCCGCATCAACTCATCATTGAGGAAGAAGGAACCAGGGAACAAGGCTGCTGGGCCAACTCCCCATTCACACAAGGGCCTCTCAAGGGACGTGCAATATATAAACTCTAGGGGGCGGGGGGAGTGGGGTGGCTGTCATGGGGCAAGGAACACTCTAGAAATAGAAGGGGGCCGCTGTGAGTGCGACAGAGAGAAGAGAGAGGGCGATACGAATGTATGTGGGGGGGTGGGCAGATACCCCGTTGTTACACGGGTATGGGTCTGGGGGGGGGGGGGGGGGGTGACAGGGGAACCTTTGGAGTATAACCTGTGATGGGGGCGGGGGCGGGGAGTGCATGTCCCCCGAAGGGGGCACACAATCCGGGTCCCCACCCGACCCTACCCCCACCTCTCCTCCGGCTTGGGGTCTAAGGGGAGAGTTTGCAACACGCCGTTCGGCTTTTCCCGGAGCCCTTGCAGCCCATGAACGGCACGCCGCACAGCAGACGCAAGTGGCCTTTGGGGGAGCTGCACCCAAACATCCCGATCGCGGTGGCCAGGCTATGCGTCGTCGCGCGATTCTGTAGCGTGTGGGGGGGTGTTGGTTCTGCAGGGAGCTATGTCGGCTGTCTCTGAGACACCTGGGGTGGCCTTGCTGTTGCGCTGCAAGAGGGGGGCATTCGTGCGAGCCACCCACGCACAGAGGAGAGAGAGAGAGAGAGCCCTTCACTCGTGATGCAGGTTGCACCTGAGATGGGAGGGAAGGGGGTGTACGCATTCTTGGGACAGCTGCCCAGCCACCATACCCAGCTCCGAGAGCTTGTGGAGCCCCTCGTGCGCGCGGCTGCTGTTGGGGTTCAGCTTCAGCGCTTCGGTGAAGGCACGCCGCGCATCGGCTGTGGAGTGGGGTGGTGGCGGTGGTGGTGCCCCTCAAAGGGAAAACGCGTGCAGCGTGCAGTGTGCAGTGTGCACACGCTGCTGCCTCAAAGTGGCAGTTACTGTAGCCGAAAGTGGCATTGCAGGCGGCGAATCATTCAAGCTGCCCAGCCGTACCCTCTTCTCCATTCTCCCTCTTCGTTACCTTCTCGGCTTCCCGCGACCCTCCATCGCTCATCATGAGTTATAACTGAAACATAGAACCCCTCCCTCCCTCCCTCTCTCTTTGCGGCCTTCTGAGGCCCACGTGCAGCATACCGTACTGGTGGATGGAGGTGTAGATCGACCCAAGCTTCAGCAGGATCAGGTCACTGGGCAGCGCCGCCTTCAGGCGGGCTATCGCCGTGGCGTATCGCCGCTCATCGCAGTCGAGGTCGCAGAGGTGGAGCAACGCATCCGCACACTGCGCGTCCAGCTTCAGCGCACTCTGGTAATGCCCCTTGGCATGCTCATAGCGCTGCGCCACATGGTACACAAGCCCCATCAGCGCCCACGCCGTCGCGCAGTTGGGGAACAGCTGCGTCGACTCCTTCGCCAGCGCAAGCGCCGTCCGCCCGTCCTTCCTCTTGACATACGCCTTCACAATCCCCTGGTACGTCGACAGCTCCTTCGCAAGCCCCAGCGCCTTGACGTAGAAGAAGACCGCATTCTCGAGGTGCCCAGCCTGCACCAGCAGAAGGGCAATGTACGAGAAAGCCCTGGAGCTCTGCCCCCCGCTGAGCGCCGCCGCCTTCAGCGCATACTGCATCGGGTAGTCCTCCGAGTTGGGCAACGTGCTCCGCGCGACAGACGCGACGATCCACGCCTCCACAGACTCAGGCGCCGCGTCGACCAGCGTGTCCGCCAGGGCACGCAGGTCGTCAACCTGCCCTGTCGCCTTCAGGAGGGTCGAATAGACGTCCATGCCGTAGGTGAAGCAGGGGTCGTGCGTCCGTATCGCCTTAAACAGCGCCGCCGCCTCCACATGCCGCCCGACGCGGTAGTAGCTCTCGGCGACATCCGCCATGATGTAGGGCGGGGTGCCCTGCCCGTTGGACACCTCCCGCGCCGTCTGCCGCATGCCTGCGTAGTCCGCCGTGGCACGGCACAGCTGGATGCGGAGCCACCCCGCGACCCGCGACAGCGCAGCGGCACTCTCGGGGTGCGCCTGCGGCAGCTCGTCGGTGTAGCGGTGCAGCAGGGCATCCATCTGCCCCTTCCACTGCTGCAGGGCTGTGGCGGTGCTGCTGGAGGAGGTGGTGGTGCCCTGCGACAGCAGCGCGGTGCGGGTCGTCTCGATGTGCCCCGTGATGGCGTCGAGGCAGAAGGGGTCCTGCTGCAGCGCTGCGGAGTAGAGCATGCAGGCTGCCTTGGCGTTGCCCTTCTTGCGGCGGAGCTGTGCGAGCAGCAGGGTGGACTGCAGGGGGCGGTGTGTGGCGGGGATGGCGCACAGCGTCTGTATGGCGTCCGCCTCCATGTCGTCGCCGCCGAGCCGTGCGCAGCACTTCGCGATGCTGGCCTGCACGGCGTGGGATTGCGGCGGGGCGAGATGCAGGTTGCCCAGCACGCCCCGCAGCACCAGCAGGGCCCGCCGGTACTGCCGCAGCTGCATCAGAGCCTCGCCCATCAGGATGCTTAGCTGCGGGGCCCGCTCGTCGTCGACCCATAGGCTGCAGAACTGCACGCAGCTCTGGTACTGTTCTGCATCGTATAGCCGTTGGGCACCATCTACTCCGTCCATTTGCCTGCCGGAGGGGAGGTGCTACAGAAGTGACTCAGAGTGCACAGCGTGAAAAGCTGGGAGGGGTCATTTCCTTCATTCCCGGAAGCAGGATGAAGCCGAAGACACAGCACACACAGTGACAACGAACAGTGGAAACATCCAATGCAACTCTCTCACTACAGAGGCCAATGAGTATCCTCTAGTATTCTGTCCTTGCAGAAGACAGAAGAAGCACACAGAGGCAGAGACAGACTGTTTGTTTGTGGCGCTGATACGATGAACACCCACATTCCGCAGGGAGGCTGAGTGCAACAACAACACCATCACCGTGTGAAGAACGGAGGCGGTGTGTCGAGGGCCATTGCCATCCATCGGGAAAGGGGCGTGCCCCTCCGCTGCCACGGTGGCAGGCAAGGCCACGGTGCACCTCACGGCAGCACCACAGGACGACGAAGCACACACCATGGCACAGGGGCAGTTGGAGAGAGTGTGGGTGAACTGTTTGGCTAAGATCGAACGATCTGAACGCCTGCATCACTGCTCCTGCTTCGGGGGGTCAGGTGGTGCTGTGCTGGGGAGGCAAGAAATGAACATGTGCCAACAGGTGTCGCTGCCAGTCTCTCTCACTCGGGCAGGGGTCATGTGTTGACGCTTCCACACACCCTCGCCTGTTGAAGGCGAGTGGGTGTGGAGCACGGTGGCTGAGTGAGTCCTGACAAGCGGCACGTTCCTCCCACACTGAGTGCGTCGACACAAGAGGCAAGCACGCAAGGCAGGGAACAGGGGTTCTGAGGCACTGCACTCACGGTGAAACGGAAGACACAGCCACACAGAGACTGAAGTTTTGTTCGGTGATGTGAAGACCCACCTCCCGCAGAGGCTGAGTGCAACACCATAACCCTGTGAGTCCACCTTCCCCAGACACTCGCCTGTGCTGAGGCGGTGCAGAGTAGTGGCAGATCTGCTCTTCACTGCAACAACATCACCTGGCTGTGACACAGAAAGTGAAGCGGGAGAGCCGGCCAGCTGCACGGTACGCAGGCAGCTGAGGGTGGTTGTGCACCACACCTTGAGTGACTCGTCGCTAGAGCACGACACCAGGTGCTGCTCGTCCTGAGTCAGGGCGACGCCCGTGACCCAATGAGTGTGCCCATGCAGGGTGTGGGAGCGTTTGTTTAGGGTGCTGATGTCCCACACACGGATGTTGTCACCCGACCCGCTGAAGATCCTCGTCACCGATACAGCAATGCTGACAACATTCCCGCTGTGATGCCCCTCCAGCACTGTGGCGCTCGGTGTGCCCTTCAAGTCCCACACACGCACTTTGCCACGGTTCTTGTCTCCGGACACCAGACGTCCGCAGTGTGTCCACGCTGCAGTCCGATAAGAACTGTCCTCAGGCAGCATGCACACACGCTTCCACGTTGCTGTCAGCCACACGCAGAGGTCGCCATAAGAACAGCACGTTGCCAACCACGTCCCACAGACCGAGAACGCAGTGTGATAAACTCGCATGTGTGACAATTCCGCCACCACAGCAGCGGTGGTGGTGTCAAATACAGTGATGCGTCCGTTGTAGTAACCCACAGCACACAGCGTCCCACACCTCGACAGTGTGATGCTGTATATTCCGGCGTCATGCGTCGATGAGTAGACTACGGGAGCCTTGACTCTGGGCCAGCGTGGGACGAGCTGGACAGCACCCCCGTCCTCCAGACCCGTGTCGGCAACGCGCTGTGCGTCGTCCAGCTCCTCCTCACACCCTTCGATGTGTGCTGTCACGCATGCAGCCTCATGGACTGCGTCGACAGAACTTGGGAACATCTCGTTGAGCGCATCCGCCTTCAGCCCGACCACGGTCCCGCCTTCCGGAACACCGACGACACAGCTGTGCCCCGTCCCGGTGTGACGGACAGACACGTCCATAGTTTCTGTTTTGTGTTCCTCTTCACCTGCAGGCACAGTGAGTCTATTCCACCCCACCCTGACACACACAGCATGTTGGGATGAGTGAGAAGAAGTGAGCCACGGCCCACTTCCCCTCACTGACTGACGAGCTGGTATAGGAAACATTGCTTGGAGTGTTGATAACGGATGGGATGTGGATGAGCATAACAAAACAATTGACTGAGCTGTGACTGGAGGGTTTAAAGTCCACGTGGGTGCACTCAGTGTTGGATAAATACAGGGGTCTGGCGGGAAAAATACATGTATTTTTCGAAAAAAGGATTGCCGGGTTTCTTTTGTTTTGTTTGTGCAACCAAGTTTTCGGTTCTTTCTCGAAGGGCAAGAACCTGTTGGAGGGGAAGGGAGGGGGCCGGGGCACGCACTTGGGTCCTTTCCAGTAGTGGACCCCACAAGGCGTGTTGAGGAAGTCAGCGGCCCTTGCGTCCCGACTCC
This sequence comes from Rhynchopus euleeides, assembly GCA_963210315.1. Taxonomy (NCBI): domain Eukaryota; phylum Euglenozoa; class Diplonemea; order Diplonemida; family Diplonemidae; genus Rhynchopus; species Rhynchopus euleeides. The sequence goes on along the minus strand of OY723320.1, from coordinate 1,624,916 downwards.
GTCGCCTCGAAAGGGCGCTTGCGTGACTTGCCTCCGCCGTAGCCGCCACCGCTGCCGCCGCCGTTCCCGCCGCCGCCAGAGCCCTTGGATGCCTGGTGACCGGCCTTGTTAGCCTCAGCCGCGTACGCCGCGTACGTTTCGGTGTCGAACCGGTGCCAGTCGATCCCCCACGTACGGCTCTCGTACGTCCTCAGGAGTGCGTTGCGGTCGCGTGATCCCTGCCCGGCGTCCCGCTGGCGCTTCGGGCTTCGAGCCGTGAGACGAGGAGGTGGCACGCGGCCTCAGGCGAGCCGACCAAGATCTCACGCAGGGTAGCGAGCATGACGCGCACTTCGTGACTTCCGTTGGTGGCACCGCCGGGTTCCTCGGGGTGGCCCGTCGCGTACCTCTCGCGCACCCCCGCGAGGACCTCCTTGCGTCCGCGCTTGGAACGGCCAGCCATCTGCCAGGTCGACACCACAGGGACACTAAAGTCGCCGTCGTCCTGGTCCGTTGCGCGCGGAGGGGAGGAAGCCCGAGTTTCGGCAATGTGCTGGAACATGTACGCGTACAGTGTCCTCTGAGGGCCATCAGGAAAGCCACCCAGTGCATGCAGCGCCTGTGCGCGTGAAACCGGGGGACCCAGCGGCGACGCGTCGCCGTGGGGCGCAACCGAAGCGTCGGTTGCGTTTGCAGACGCGTCTGCAGCAGAGCTGAGTAGCATCTGCAGTGCTTGCTGGGGGCCGCCAGCAGCACTTGGATCAGAGTCCTCTGCATCCTCGTCCTCTGCAGCGGCAGAGGGAGCGGGTAGCACCAGCGGGGCACCCTTGCTCACCGAGTAGCATCATGGAGGACAGACAAAGCGGTCTTTCCCAGCGGGGAAGATAGTCCACTTCTCTGCCTCCTCGCCAAGCGTGGCGAAAGCAGGACAGCTGCTCTTCACTTGACTCCCGCAACGGGCACACGGGGTGCACCCCGCCGCCTTGTGTGTGACCTCGCAGGAGGAGAAACAGCAACGCGTACGAGGTTCAGCCTTCTCCTTTCCAGTAGGGTACAACTGCATGGGAACATCCTCCCAGGCAATGTCAGCGTTACAACCGGCCATTTTTGTTTGTGCAACCTTCTGGTCACCTGCACGTTGGGGCGTGGAGTGTAGGTGAACAAAACATTGCTCCCACTGCAACCTTTTTCAATCTGAACGCTTTCCGTGAGCACGGTGCGTTTGTCACAAAAATCCAACGATTTCTTAAGCTACAGTTTCTGTACTTCATTGGGGAACACAACTGACACATCACACACACAATGTCCCACGCTGCCTCTGTCCCCCTGCACCCCTCCTCGACGGGGTTCCCTGGGGAGGCGTCGGCTAAGCCGGCGCCGAGCGAAGCTGCAGGGAAGAGGCACAAGTGGGTGCTGAGGGAAAAGGAGTGGAGTGCCGACGTCAGGCACTCAACCGACGAGCTGGCCGCCAAGGGCGGCGTAATGCTGTGCGCCAAAGGCGACGCACAGCGCCTGATCGCGAGGTGCAGGGAGCACCCGCCGCCGGGACCGGCGGCAATCCTGACCGTCGAGGCGACGGAGGGGGGGAAGGGGCGCAGCCGCGTCCTCTCCCTCCTGGTCGAGCGCGACGGCGAGACCCGGGGGCTGCGGCGGCACCTGCTGCAGCTCCACAGTGACCCCGTACACTACGGGGCCAGCAGCAGCCCGGGCCTGAAAGCCCCCAAGGGCAGCCGGGAGTGGGTGGTGATGGAAGCACCGCCAGCCACCCCCCTCACACACACACACATCCGCACCTGGCTGCGGGCCCACGGCGCGGAGCCGGACGCGGTCATCGCGATGACCGGCACCACCTGGGCCCGCCGCTTCAAGGTGGGTGTGGACAGTCGACAGGTCAAGGACCTGCTGCGTGCGAGCGGCGAGAGCGACATCTTCTGCCGCCCCCACTTCCACACCACCACACACCCCGACACAGTCGTGCGCCTGCCGCCCGACACCACCATCCAGCAGGCACAGGAGAAGACGAGCCGGCTGAGCGGAAGGGTCGTCCTTGTCAAGGGCGGCCTCGGCATCGCAGTGCCGAACACCGCCGGGCACCACGCCACGGCAGCAGTCGTCGGCGACGAAGCTGCAACCCCCCTGCAGGGGAAATATGTGCTGGAGGGGCTGCCCCCGGAGTACACCGCCCGCTGCACCCGGGACCTGCTGGAGGAGATGGGCTGGCAGGCGCGCATCCTGGCGTCAACCAGGGTGCCGAACGGGCGGGCAGTCCTGCTGCGCGCCCCCACCACCCCCCAGAAACTCGGCGCGTACTGCGTCGACAACAACACCTACCTGGTGTTGCGGCGGTACCGCGAACCCGAGGACTTGGGGCTCTTCCCCCGCCGGCGGAGGCCAAAGCGCACCAAGCCCCCACCGGAGCCGACCCCACCACCCGCAGCACCGGAGCAGCCGAAGGGAGGAGTGCCGGGGAGTGAGCTGGCGAGTAAGAAGACAAAGAAGAAGACGAAGAAGAAGGGGGCCACGACCGACGCTGAGATGAAGGACAGCGGCCCCCCCCACGCCACCACCACTACCACCGACCCCGCCGCCGCCGCCGCCGCAGCAGCCGCCGCCGCCGCCGCCGCCACCAACCTCGCCAGGGTGCAAGCCCTCCTCGAGCAGGCGGAACAGCGTGCTGCCGAGGCAGAGCGGCGGGCAGCCGCTGCAGAGGAGCGGGCCGCGAACCAGGAGAGACAGTTCGCGGCCGCCCTGCAGGCAATGCAGGCCCGCCTGCAGCACCTGGAGGCGGCAGCACATCCGCAGTCAAAACCGAAGAAGACCACCAAGCCGGGCACCAGCTCCCCCTCCCGAAAGACCGAGCCGGCCGCCACCACCCCAAACCGGGGGACCAAGGGCTCACCCCCGAAGTCCGCCTCCCCGGCCAGAACCCACACGGGGCTAACCCCCAAGAAGAAGAGCCGGGCACTCTCTCCGCCCCGGACCGCAACCCTGCGCACAAAGCACCCGAAGGAGCGGTTGCACAAACGTCAGTGCGAAGAGGTCCTCTTCAACTGACGGGGAGGCCCGCCATCTCCAGGCCTGCAGCGCCACATCTACGAGACCGGGCGTGACCTCCTCCTCAGGGCGGGTGACATCGAGCAGAACCCTGGCCCGGCGCAGCACCTCAAGTGCCTGACCTGGAACTGCAACGGACTCACCGAGGCAAAAAGGGCGGAGCTCCAGCACCACCTCGCAACCCAGCGGTATGACGTAGTGCATCTGCAGGAACTCCGAGCAGCACAGGGGGGGGACCCCAAGTTCCCGGGCTACTCCGTCTTTCTCCGACGCCGCACCCAGAAGCGCTGTAAGGGGACGCTCACCTCCGGAGGCGGGATCGCAACCCTAGTGCGGGAGGACCTACACGCGACTCTTATTGCCACCGCACCAAACGCCAGTGTGACCGAGACCCTCACGGTGCGCGTCACGGGGCCAGAAAGCGCTATCACCTTCACCAATGTATACCGCCCCTCGGGAGTCGGCACTAGCAACGACCCACGCCGCGACGACTTCTCTACATCCCTGCTACCACACACGCCGGAGTCCATCATCGCCGGCGACTTCAACATCCACAACCGTGCCTGGGATAAACATGCGCGCTGCGACGACAAGGGAACAGACCTGTACCACTGGTCCCTCCTCAACGGCATGTCGCTGTGCAACGACCCTGACCACCCCACACGCATGCGCCGCGACTCCAAGTCCTCGCCGGACATTGTCTTCGCCCACTACGAGCTGGGGGAGGTCACCTGGAATACCCTAGACCAGTGGCAGTCCGATCACTTCGCCATACAATACACCGTCCCCTTTGCACGAACGCCAGCTGCAGCCACACACCCGGCAGCCAAAGCCCGCCAACTATGGAACTGGGCAGCGGCAGACTGGCCCGCATTCACTGAGGAGCTGGAACGGCTGTCACGCAAAGTGACGAAGTGGAATGACCCGAAGGAATCCTTCCACAAGTGGCTGGGACTGGTACGCACGGTCGCAGCCAACACATCCCGACGAAGCGAAGCTCTCGCCCCCGCAAGCGGTGGTTCACAAGCAAGGTGAAACGTGCGATACGGGCGCGGAACGAGGAATCGCGCAGACACGCCCAGACCGCACACCTGTCCCAGGACGACTACGACAAGCTGGACAAGCTGACCACCGACGCCACCAACGCCGTCCTCGAAGCAAAGCGCACAACCTGGGAAACCAGGTGCCAGGCCGCGAGCACCAGCAGCGACCTCGGCGCCACCTTCCGGCTTGTGCGAGAACTCGACGGCCGCAAAATCCAACAGGCTGCCTTCCCACTTGTCGACGGAGGGGTCCCGGTGACCGACCCCAAAGCTAAGGCGGACCTCCTCTGCAGCCACTACGCCAAGATCAGCGAAGGAAGCGACCAACAGCCACAAGCAGCACACACCCCGCAGCATGCGAATGACCAGACACCCCCCGAGCTCTCAGCTGCCGAAGACGACTTCTCCAAAGAGGAGCTGAACGCGGCTCTATCCGAACTGCAGGAGCGGAAATCCCCAGGGCCTGACGACCTCAACAACGAGCTGCTGATGCATCTGGGCCCCCAGGCACGGCAGGGACTCCTGCATGTGCTCAACCTGTCGTGGAACAGCGGCATCCTCCCCGACGCGTGGACACGAGCAGTCATCATCCCGATCCTGAAACCGGGGAAGCCAGCAACGGCAGCGTCCTCGTACCGACCAATCGCGCTCACCAGCACAGCGTGCAAGGTGCTAGAAAAAATGGTGAAGAGGCGCATGGAGCAGCTCATGCTCGACGACGCCTACCCACAGGTGGAGGGGCACTGCGCGAACCAGGCAGGGTTCCAGCGGCTGAGATCGACAACCGACCAACTAGCCTACATCACCCAAACAGCGACGGACGCCCTCTCCTCCGGAAAGGCAGCTGTCACCCTGTACTTCGACCTCGAGAAAGCCTTCGACAAGGTCAGCAAGCACGCAGTCATCAACAGTGTCAGACGGAAGGGCTTCCCCCCGAAATTCACCAGATGGCTACACAACTACCTCAGCAACCGCCGAGCCGCCGCACAGGTGCACGGGGTAAGAAGCGACTACTACGACTTCAACAACGGGGTCCCGCAGGGAACAGTGCTCTCGCCCCTGCTCTTCAACTGCGTGATGGACGATGTATCTCGAGCCATCACCGCCTCCCCTAACATCCACCCAGCGGTGTTCGCAGATGACATCGCAGTACTCGTCGTCGGGGACAACTACACTGAAGCCCTAAGCACCGCACAGGGCGTCATATCCACACTCGCCGCCGAAATCCCACTCCACGGGCTGCAGCTCTCCCCCAGTAAGTGCTGCTACACGCTGATGGGAACGACGCCCGCAGCGTTGGGCGAGCACAGACGCATGGAGCTCCCAGACGGCACCCCCCTCCAGCACGAATCGACAGCGAAGTACCTCGGGGTCTACATCGATGCCTGCCACACGATGACAGACCACGTCGACCACGTCGTGACCACCTGCATGCGACGCCTGAGCATTCTGCGTATGTTGGCAGGCACTGACTGGGGCTCAAGTGGAGACACGCTGCGCCAGGCCTACCTGACATATGTCTACCCCATCCTGATGTACGCCGCCAGCGTCTACACCCCTGGCCTGTCCACGAAGAACCTCAAACGCCTGCGAGATGTCCACCGCATGGCAGCCCTGATCATCACGGGCTGTATGAAGAACACCAGCACGGCAAAGCTCCTCTGGGAATCACACCTGCGAGACCTCGACCTCGACTTCAAGGTCGCGGTGTGCACAGACCACGAACGCTTCCGCCGCGTGCCCCACTCCCCAGGATACCGGGCGCAACTAAACACCGGGAACACGGGAGGCAGCTGGCTACATCAGGCACGGAGTCTGGTGAAATCCTCGAAGGTCGACGGGCGCACCCCCCTGCTGGCCCCCCTGCATGCAGCACACCCCATCCCCCCCTGGGAATGGAACCTGGTGCTGCCACGAGTACACATCCTGGCGACGCTGCCGGGGCTCACCGCCCCAAAGGCCGCCACCCCGAAAGACACCCTCCGGGACCTGGCAGAGCAGACCATCCAGGCCCTCCCGACATGCGCCTGGCATGTGTACACCGACGGGTCAGTCTCCAACTCCACATCGCGGCAACAGCAGGGCGGCGCAGGAGCAGCGGTGTACAGCATGCCGGAGGGCCGCCTCAGGAAAAAGCTCGCCTGGCCGGCAGGACTCCGCTGCATCAGCTACCAGGCGGAGCTGGTGGCCATCAGAGAATCCCTCGCTCACCTATGCACCCTGGTATCCCCAGGCGAAACGATCGCCATCCTCACAGACTCGCAGAGCGCACTGAACGCGCTGCTGAGCGGCCCGCAGCGAGCGAGAGGATCCACCGAATGGGACATCTGGAGGTGGTTGAACGAGCTCGCCCAAACCCACGATGTCACCACCCACCTCCGCTACATCCCGTCACACGTTGGGGTAGCAGGGAACGAACTCGCTGACAAACAGGCGCAAATCGGTGCCTTCCGGCCGCAGATGGAACCGGTTAGCCTCGCGTCGGCTCGTGTCGTCCTCCGCCGACACATCTACAACGACGCAACGGTGCCCCGCACGGACAGCGTGTACGCGTACCGTTCGGGAATCGGGGAGACGCGACTGCAACGCCCCGACCTCCGCATGGAGGGACTCACCCGCTTAGGGGAAACCACCATCCGCCGACTCCGGGCCGACCACCACCGCCTGGTCTACGACCACGACATCCCGGGCACGGCACAACCACCTTGCCAACCCTGCCTGAAGCATGCGCCGGGCCACCCCCCGCCTGGGGTCTCACTGAAGCACCTCTTCTTCGGCTGCCCCGCGACAGCGTCGGCCCGACACCACCTCACAGCCACAAACGTGCACAACCTGCTGTTGCACAACTGCAAGGAGGCACTGCGCTACCTGGCCGAGGCAGGGGTAACGGAGCACGGCGAGAAGGACTACCTGAACGCGTGAACCAAATAACATCATCAGAGAACAAGGGCTTCGGCCCGACCTCCCAGCACCCCCCCCCCCATCCCAGCCCCACGTCACTTTCCACAGGCCGCCAGGCGCGTCAGCGTCGGCGACCGCCCGCCCCCAGTCTGAGAGGCATCAGCCGAATCTCGGTGGAGGCGGGCACAAAACAAAAGGGAGAGTCGTCACTGTGCATATCAGCACGGTCCCGCCCTCTGTGCCAGACCAACACACCACCAAAGGAAAAGAGGAAGAGGCGACGTAAGGCAATGCCTCCGTGCGGCCAGGAGAACACGAAATAGCGACCCCCTCAACGGGGAATGCTACGAGCACGGCCAAAAATCGTTCAAAATCGTTCAAAATTGGTGCTGTCGGGCCAGTCGAAATTTTTTGGGGTGACGATTTTTTTGTGATTTTTTGTGAGTTTCCAGTGCAGAGGGGGCCTAGGCGCGAGGGGAACGGACGCGGGGGTCCCAACCAACCACCCTAGACGGACTATACACAAGACTCTACTGAAGAGGGGGGGTGTGGGGGAGGGGGTTTGATCGTCGAGAGGAAATGGAAAAGTAAATCTCCCAGCACCTTCTCGCAATGTTAGTCCTTTTTGTAGTCACTACACCAGATATGTTGTACAAGGCAGATCAATGCACAACGGGAGGGTGTGTAGCAGTTGTCTGTCAGTGGCTCGGTGGTTGGACCGCAATACAGTATCACTAAAACACAACAAGTGTGGGGGAGGGGGGGGGGGTGTTACACGGTGGCCTAATCATGTCAGGGCTTTGACTAGGCCTGCCACTGGCGGTCAGTGGCCTGGTCACGGCCAGGGGTACAGGGCAAAATGGGCTGCAACCCCCTTGGTCAACCACTAAGGTCCACTTGGTCAAAACCCCTGACTAGGCTCCCACCGTGTACCCGGTGTCGGTGAGTGGCAAGGGGGGGGTAGTGAAATAGAAGTGCACAAGAAACGATCACCCTTCACTCGTTAAGCAGCGGTGAGTGGCAAGGGGGGGGGTTTGATCGTCGAGAGTGAATGGAAAAGTGAATCTCCCAGCACCTTCTTGCAATGTTCGTCCTTTTTGTAGTCACCACACCAGATATGTCACCCACCTGATTTTGCCCTGAGTTTGGCGGAGTTTGGCGGAGTTGGGCGGAGTTTGGCGGTGTTGGGCGGAGTTGTACGGAGTTGGGCGGTGGGAGACCCTTTAAATTGGAATATCCCTATGGGGGGGTAGCTTTCTGGTCCAAGGAAACCTGGTGCGGAAGGAGCTACCTACCCCTTGAGTCACCCACCAGCACACATTGTCAGCGAGGATGACGAGCATGGCGTTGTAAGCCTGCATAAACATCACTCCCCTTGAACCTGACTTCACGTCCTTCAGCATGTACTGAGTAGGCACTGCCTGCCGTCAGCTCCGGGCATCACCTCACCCCTCACCCCCAGTGCTGCTCAACCACGGTGTCCTCAGGAGCCACGTCGCTGCGTGATGCACTCCAGAGGGATGCCTCTGCACCACCTCATGCCGACACACCAAACGTCCTCCCTTCGAGGTGAGGGCACCGGGAGGGGAAGCCCGGGTCGGCGCCCCCCCCCCCCCCCTAGGCATACAGTGCAAACGATAATTATTATCGCACATATACCAGATACGATAATTTTCGGAAAATTATCGCATACGATAATTTATTATCGCATACGATAATCCATTATCGTATGATGCGATAATCCCATTATCGTATACGACCGGATACGATAATTATTATCGTATGCGATAACATACGATAATCCCATTATCGTATGCGATACCCACCTGATTTTGCCCGAAACCAATCACCGAAATCTCCAGTTTACCACCGCCAAACGCCACCAAACCCCGCCAAGGGCCACAATCAGCCACAAAATAGAGATCACTACCATTCTCCCAGCACCAGGAAGGGTAAGATGAGCCTGTGGGGTCCGGTGCTGCAGGCAGGGTACGCGTACTGGTCTGTGTCCGGGCTGCTGTGGTCATCGACAAGGCTGTGTGGTCTGTCCGAAGGAGGTGGATGGTGGTCTCCCTCAGGTGGATCGCGTCTCTCCGATCCTGCATGGGCTCAGGTGTCTCCAGATGATCATCACCCCTTGCCTTGCTGTCGGTGAGGATGGCGCCCGAGCTCCGCCTTGTAGCGCAGCGGAGTCGTGCAGGTCAGGCAGGCTCCTTGAGGCCTCCGAGGTGATGTGCGCACGCCATCCCGTGGTTCCTTGTAGAGTTGCAGACAGGTCCGTGCGCACGGTGGGAGCGTTCGTATCGCCCGTTCCGTGCCAGGTCCTGAAGAATACCTTTGGTTGAGTATTGACTCTCTCGGGTTCAAACCCCATTCAAGGTCCTTCGCTATGTCATCACTGGTCGTCAGTCAGAGGGGAAGAACGGTGTTCCTCACTTTTTCACTGCTCACGGGAGCGAAGGCCAAGTCCAACATAAGTGGTAGCCTTGAAGAGAAATCTCCTGATCTCTCCAAACATTGCACCGAAGACCACACCTGCCTATCAGGTTCTTCCCCATCAGTCGAACAGTCTTTCTTGTTCATGTTCTGGGCAGGGTGCTCTGTCTCGGTCACCCCGACACCTGCTTCAACTAGGCTAGTCCAACGTCTTCCCTCAGTGTTCTCACAGGGGTGTCCTCAGTATCTGGGTCCCGACGGCAAGGCAGCGTACCAGTCGGCTTTGCGAACCCGCAACAGGCTGTACTGGTGGTTGCATACCGCCGCAAGTATGACCCTGTTGCTGCGTAGTCATGTTTTCCATGAAGTGGGGTGGCGACAGGGTGTAAGTCACGAGGGGAAGGGCATGTGGAACGGCCACTGCCCAATCCCCAGAGTCCTCTCCGCCCCACTGTGCCTGAAACTTCTTCAGACAGACATAGTGATGTGCATGTCATGGCACTATGTGTGTTGTGTCTCTGCTACCCATTTGTGAGGGACATTCTACACTTCTGAGTGAAGCCCCCCGTCACCAATAATTCAAAGAAGCAAAAATGGCAGCTTCCGGCTCCACATTTACCACTTTTTCAATGTGCTCTGGGCTGATTTCTGGTTTTCCGAAAATCTCAAAAAAATTATCGCACCATTATCGTATATTATCGTATACGATAATATACGATAATGGGAATACGATAATAATTATCGTATGCGATAATAATTATCGTTTGCACTGTATGCCTAGGGGGGGTCAAATGCCACCCTTTTACGTGGACAAACACGATTTTTCAAAAAACCGGCGCAGAGGCCCCAAAGCCCCCGTAAACCCTCCAAACCCCCCCAGATCGGTCCGGAAACCCATCGAACCCCACTTTTCCACCATTCCGGGCACCTCAGGTGCCCGAATTGGGGTACCTAAATTTTGTGCCACCGTTTGGTACCGTACAGTGCCACTGTGTGGGAGGTTGGAAAAGAAAATGCCCCAACACACCACATCTGAGGGTTGCAATGCATGTTGCTTGCCAACCACGTCATCCGGTGGGTGTCAGGCGCTATGTAGGTGGCATTAGCCAGGTCTTCGATGTGTTCTGGCTTGTATATATACCTCCCTGCCACCATGCACCGGGAGGCTGCCTGTAGGTACGGAACAGTCCAGATGGTCGTGTGATTCCTGTGCAGCAGTGCTCCACAACCGGGATGTGTTGACAACGACTGTTGCAACACGAGCTGTACATTCCGGGAACACATGAAGTGCGCTGTCGTGGTACCCATTGTGCCAGAATTGGTAGTTGCTGCGGTCTACTTTGCCTGGCCCAAGAGCACTGGTACTGAACGGTGCAATATGCGTGGCGAGGTGAATACAACGGAAGCGCGCAAAGTCAATACAGCTCTCGGATGGCGGGTGGTGGTGCCACTAGTGTGTGACGTTCACTCGAGGATACAACGCATCACAATGAATCAGCAACCGTGGACCGAGTACAATACGCTCTCTGTGGCTGGTGTGGGGGACAAAGGCAGTGCCTGTGCCGCAGGCAGGGAGGTATATATACAAGCCAGAACACATCGAAGACCTGGCTAATGCCACCTACATAGCGCCTGACACCCACCGGATGACGTGGTTGGCAAGCAACATGCATTGCAACCCTCAGATGTGGTGTGTTGGGGCATTTTCTTTTCCAACCTCCCACACAGTGGCACTGTACGGTACCAAACGGTGGCACAAAATTTAGGTACCCCAATTCGGGCACCTGAGGTGCCCGGAATGGTGGAAAAGTGGGGTTCGATGGGTTTCCGGACCGATCTGGGGGGGTTTGGAGGGTTTACGGGGGCTTTGGGGCCTCTGCGCCGGTTTTTTGAAAAATCGTGTTTGTCACCCCCATTTGACCCCCCCTACCCCCCCCCCCCCAAGGCCTGAGGTCCTGCCTGATAATTGACGGTCCCGGGTTCAAAACCCGCTCAGGTGCTGCGTGTCGTCGACACCGTGACTGCGGCAGTCGACATCCCAGACGGGTCGCCCCTCCTCTGTGCAAAGTACACCCGGGCGAGGCTCCCCTCGGGGGAACGCCGTCGGGAGATGTGCTGGAGCCACCGCGCTCGATTCTGGGTTGTCCGCCATGTGCTGTCATGGAGCCTGCGTGGGCGTGAAAACCGTAGGTGGTGGTTCGATTCCCAGAACTTGGGATATAGGATATCCTATGGGATAACCTCCACGGGATGTTGCTTCTCGCGTTGGATATCCTACGCCAAGGTGAAACCCTGCAGAAGACACGAGAGTAACAGCGAGGGACATCCCACGGATATCCCGCTCTGTTACCTCTCTGTTCCCTCGGGTACCCCGAGAGAACGTCATCCCCCTTCGGCCTGGGCTTGTGCCACTGGCTGGGCTGCTTCTTGTACAGGTCGATGGAGTGAACGCGCTGGGTTACTGCGCCAGGTACTAGGGTGTGGCGGCGTTCGGCGGAACCCGTTTTGGGCCAAATCAGGTGGTATGTTGTACAAGGCAGATCAATGTACAATGGGAGTGACAAGGGGGGGGGGGGTTTCATTGTAGAAAGTAGCGTATTTGCGTACGGCTGTTTTGCTTGTTTGTATACTATATATAGGCCGAGGGGGGGGGGTGGGGGGGAGAGAGTGAAAAACACAACAGAAAACCCCGTGATAATGCATGAGGCGTAGCGTGGAGCGAAGGGCAGGGAGAGCGGTTGAGGGAGCGGGTGGGTGGGGGGGAGGGGGGAGGGGTGTACCGTTCTGATGTAATACCACCTACTGGCGAGGGGGGTGGGAGTCGTTCTCCTCTTGATGCAATGTCCGCTGACTCTAGGGGGTAGGGGGGATGACCCGGGGGTCTAGGGAGGGACCCATGTCGCTGTGCCTGCATGGGTGCAGTTCGGTTCGGATGTTTTGTACTTTTTGTGTGTCAAAAAAAACGCACCGTGCTCACGGAAAGCGTTCAGATCTAAAAAAGGTTGCAGGCGGGGGGGAGGCAATGTTTTGTTCACCTACACTCCACGCTCTAACGTGCAGGTGACCAGAAGGTTGCACAAACAATTTAAAACATAAAGAACCCCCCCCCCCCGGCAATCTTTTTTCGAGCGTTTACGGGTACTGCCTTGTGGTGGGAGTGTCGCTGTTCCACTCGCGAGGGTGGCGATATACACCACAGCCGATCTGATGAGAAAGTTCAAACTCTGAAAGCGCCCTATCACTTCACAGCTACAACCGCTCTGATGAATTTCCTTTTGTTTGTTGCGTTGGCGCTTCTACACACAAAACCCTGAACTGATCACACCCTGGGCCTGATGAAAGGTGTGATCAGTCAACAACACACTGCAGCAGGCCTTCATTCATTGCCCCCAGGGGTTCCTTTCGAAAAATGGCCGGAACACAACACAACATGGACATCTCCCTGGCGAATATACGCGGAGACCGAATCTGTCGGAAACCCACCCATGACACACCCCTGGATCGAAAAAGCATAAATAGAAGCAAAATCACGACAGAGAGGTTTCACTCTGTAGTGCTTGGAAGTGATCACCGGGGGATAATACGTGACACGAGGGGGCCCTGTCCAGCAACCGTGGGAGGGAGCACTTCCGGACTACTTTTTGTTGAGCACACACACGGGGGTCTTCGCTACGGGGTGATTGTCAGTGCAGTTTGGTGCATTTCCTGTTGAAATAGGTGAAACCTGACGAAGATTGACGAAAGGTTACGACCAGCGAAGACCCCCACAATGCAAAATCAATTCCACCACCGCCTTCTCGCAATGCCGGTCCTTTCTTTTTTAGCAGTCGCGAGTAGCACAGACTCGCGACACCACCCGGATGTGCGACGATCTTTTCGACCCATCTTCTCTTTTACTGTAATGTGACAGCTTGGCAGGGGGGGGCCCTACTCAGGAAACTTTTCACCAAGCGGGATCCTTCGCGAAACACTTCACACGGCCCTGGCATAAACCATGGGATGTGTGTGCACGGCGCGGCAGCCAGGGGCCCGACATGTCACCCCGTGAAGAAAACCAGTGACCACCGCGTCGTGTGGGAGGGAGAGGAGGGAGCGTTCACCGGGCTTCCTCCTGAATTCGAAGTCCGCCAACTCAACTGTGCCACACTGTCGTTGATAACCCTTTCTATCTTGAGATGCGCTGGGGTGGGGTGGGGGGGGTACAGAGTAGAATGTAGAATTGATTGGTGGGGTGGGGCGAGGGGAGCCTTTGCCGCTCTGCAGAACGCGTACTACAGTAAAGGGGGTGGTGGTGGTGAAGGCTTCAAAAAGCTTCGGCGGCTTCCAACCAGTAACCTTAGGAGAAAATGCCACCAGAAACGCACCGCTTTCGGCACGCCGCCGCGAAGCCCCCCCCGCACCCACACACCCCCCCCAATGTGAGAAAAAAGGTGAGCTGCCTTTGCAAAACCAGGTTCTGCAAAGTGACACAGTTTGACACACATGCAGTAGCACAAGAGAGAGAGAGTGACACATCCAGTGAGTACACACCACAGCAACATGTATGCCCACACTGGCAAATATAGAGAGCGGCAAGGCTAGACCCATTCCCCGGGCCCCCCCCACTGACCCCCCCCCCCCCCCAGACAGTTTTGCCTTCTCTAAAAATGTAACCCAGGAAGACGGAACACGCCACCACACACACACGGGGATGGGAAGGGGTGGGGGGGGGGGGGGGGGGGGGGGGGGGGAGGGGTCCCCTGAGAGGCATCCGCCCCTACCCCACCCCCCCACCCCCAACCTATTATTCCCCCCTCCCCTTTCGCATCGCATCAGACGCCCGCCTCCTCCGCAATAACCGGCGTGTCCCCGCCACCCCCAACACCTCCCGAGGCTTGGCTGGTCCGCGAGCTCCGCCGCGAGATCACCACCGGGCCTGGGAAGGGGGACTTGCGCAGCAGGGGCGTCTCCTCGTCGTTCCGGGGGGACCCAGGGCCCGGGGCCGGGAACTGCCACGCCGCGAAGAGGTAGAGGACTAGAGACACCGCCACCAGGGCTGCGAAGCCCCTGTAGAGAACCACGTCGCCGTAGGACTCCATGATCCACCCGCCGGAAAGCGTGCCGATGAAATAGCCCAGCCCGGTCCGCACCGAGGCGAGGAGCCCCTGGGCGGAGGTGCGGCGGTGCGGCGGTGCTATAACTGTGATGAACTCATTCGACGCAACCGTCATCAGGGCGATCGTCACCCCATGCAGCGGCTCGATCAGCAGAACGTACCACCCTTGGGGGACGAGGGTGTAGACCACCACGCGCACTATGTAGGCCAGGGTTGCGACGCAGAGGAGCGACGGGATGCCGTGCTTCTGGAGCAGATCCGGCCCGAACTCAAACAGGGGGATCTCGAAGAGCACGGTGATGACAACCGACACCCCGCACACCACGGCGCCCGCCTTGAGGTAGTCTGTGAAGAAGATGAACAGAAGGTTCTCCACGAGGCTCATCCCCGCCGCGGTGCACAGCATGAGGAGGAAGAACGTCGCATGCACAGGGCTCCGCACCACAAGGCGTGCCATCCCGCGGTCCACCGCGCCGCAGCACAGCGTGCCCTCTGGGTGTTGTCCCTTCTCCATATAGATCCTCTCTTCCCCGGGGGACGCGTGCTTCTCCGCTGTCCAGCGGAGCAGGACCCCAAAGGCACACACCGTGGACAGGGCGTGTCCTATAAACATTGTCCACGTCCCGAGGTGTTCGTTGAGGAATCCCGAGAGGAGGTGGACGCCTGCCCAGGAGACAGCTCCCCAGAGGCGTTCCTTTCCGAAGTGGGTGGAGCCGCGTTCGCCGTATTGGATGAGGAGGTCTTGCACTGCGATGGCGTTGGCCAGGGGATGCCACGTTGCGAAGAAGAGGCTGGAGCAGAACCTGCAGGCGAAGAGGTAGGCGAAGCGGAGGTGGGGCGGGATGAGCCCGAGGTCCACAGCTGACTGGGCGGCGAAGAAGATCTCGCTGCCGGCGATGGAGATGAGGAGGAGGTGCTCCTTGCTGTCGCGGCGGGTCATGGTGTCGGCGCGGAGGGTCCAGACAGGGGCTGCGAAGATGCTGACCAGCGCGCTGACGCTCAGCACCGCCCCGATCTCAGAGCTCTGGAGGCCGCGGTCCTCAAGGAAGACCGACATGAACCTGCCCTGGAATGCCGCAACCATAAACAGCGTGAAGAAGATCCACCTGCTCCGCATCCCGTGCGACGCCGCAGCATCCCCACCCTTAGGCGACATCGGCACGCCCGATGGGTGTGCCATGTTGCGAGGGGGGGTGGGGGGGAGTGAGGAGGCGGGGGGAAACCAACAACACAATGACCGCACACACACCCCGCAGCCCCGCCCGCTGCTTGGGGGGGGTAGGTGGGTGGGTGGGTGGGTGGTGGGTGGGGGAGTTGGTCCTGTTGCGAGGAGAAGTCGCCCTATCACTTCACAGCTACAACCGCTCTGATGAGCTTCCTTTTGTTTGTTGCGTTTGACGCTTCTGCACACAAAACCCTGAACTGATCGCACCCTGAGCCTGATGAAGGGTGGGGGTTAGTGTATAGAGCACGTTTGGTTGCAGCTGTGGTGGGACGCTTTCCGCTCACACGAGTGTGCTTACTCAAGATTTCTACTTTCTGCACCCAAAACCCCAAACATTTGAATGGAAGCCGTACGGCTTGTATTTGAACCCCCCTGATTTTGGCCCGAGTTTGGTGGAGTTTGGTGGTGGTAAACTGGAGATTTTCGGAGATTGGTTTCGGGAAAAATCAGGTGGTTACAGGTGTGACTGAGTGAGAAGAAGTGAGCCACAGCCCCATTTCCCCTCACTGGCTGACGAGCTGTGGCTGGATGATCTCCGTTCACTCGTTATGCAGGTTGTGTCAGAGGGGCGGGGACAAGTGGTCAGGAGGTGGTGTGCTTTGGGGAGAAGCGCCGAACGCATCAAGATGACTGAAGTGCGGATAGTTCAATTGCTTCGCTATGCTCAGCCACATCCCACAGAGACTGAATAGCGGCTAGTTGGGTGTGAAAAATTCTTGAGTCTCTGTTTGTGTCGGAGGATAGAAACGGGAAAAGGGGGGTGAGGTAGAATTCTGAGATCTCAGAGAGAGTGGTTGTACTTGTTGATCGCTTCCACTATCTCGATCACACCTGCCCGCGGAGGCTGAGTGCAACACCCTGACTCTCGTGTGACAGAGCACGTTTGGTTACAGCTGTGGTGGGTCGGTTTCCGCTCACACAAGTGTGCTTAAAAAACGCTGTTGCGAGAAAGGAAGATGGTACAGAACACAACAAATACACAAGCAGGTGCAACACGACGGAAGACACGAAGGCAGGGAACAGAGTGACGAGACACTGCACTCAGGGTGAAACGGAAGACACAGCACACACAGAGACTGAAGTGTTGTCCGGTAATGTAAAAAAGACCCACCTCCCGCAGAGGCTGAGTGCAACACCAGAACCCCGTGACTCCACCTTCCGTCCGGGCCGTGAGTCCACCTTCCCCAGACACTCACCTGTGCTGAGGCTGTACAGTCTGGTGACAGACGCGAAGGGTGTCGCCACTGCAACAACATCACCTGGCTGTGACACAGCAAATTGGTATGCAGGGTATCCAAGCTGCACAGTACGCAGGCAGCTGAAGGAGGTTGTGCACCACACCTTGAGCCAGCCGTCGGCAGAGCACGACACCAGGTGCTGCTCGTCATTCGTCAGGGCGATGCCGGTCACCCAACCAGTGTGCCCATCCAGGGTGTGTGTGTGTGTGAGGGTGCCGATGTCCCACACACGGATGCTCTTGTCACCTGACCCGCTGAAAATCTTCGTGCCCGACACAGCAATGCTCTGAACAGTCCCGCTGTGACCCTCCAGCACTGTGGCGCTCGGTGTGCCCTTCAAGTCCCACACACGCACCTTCCCTTCGCAGTCTCCAGAAACCAGACGTCCGCAGTGTGTCCACGCTGCACTGTTCACCCTGGTGTTGTTGTCGTCCGGCATGCACACCTCCTCCCAAGTTGAAGTCAGCCACACGCAGATGGTGCCGTCATCAGAGCACGTTGCCAGCCGCGTCCCACAGACGGAGAACGCTGTGCAAAGAATAGTCTTGTTGTCGTGTGTGAAGTCCGCCACCACAGCAGCGGTGGTGGTGTCAAACACAGTGATGTGTCCGTTGTGGTAACCCACAGCACACAGCATCCCACACCTCGACAGTGTAATGGACGCGATGCATTTGCCATGCGTCGATGAGTAGACTGCAGGAGCCTTGACGCTGGGCCAGCGTGGGACGAGCTGGACAGCACCCCCGTCCTCCAGACCGGTGTCGGCAACGCGCTGTGCATCGTCCAGCTCCTCCTCACACCCTTCGATACGTGCTGCCAGCCCTGCAGCCTCACGGACTGCGTTGACGGAACCCGGGAAGATCTCATTGAGCGCATCCGCCTTCAGCCCGACCACGGTCCCGCCTTCCGGAACAGCGATGACACAGCTGCCACCGGTCCCGCTGTGACGCACAGTCACATCCATGAGTTTGGTCACTAGCTGCTCTGCTCTTCTGGAGAATGTGGCGGTGTGTGCAGTGCGCAATCAGGACAGCGGCAAGGTGGGGACCGACACGCATTCCGGGGTTCGGTGTCCCTTCCCCTGAAGTCCAACACATTCGTCCCCTCGAAAGGAGGTACCAGACACAGCACACCAACCCACTCCTTTCTGGTCGGGCTGCCACAGGCACGTCACTGCAGGACGGCTAAACGTGTGTCGCTGTTGACTGTGGGTGATGGTGGGAGAATCGGGGATGTGCTGGACATCCTCTGAGTCAACACTGGTCTCAGGTGTGCATTGCAAGGGTGGAGAGGGGGGCTCCAGGGCTGAAGGGAAGGCGAGGGGAGTGGGTGTGGAGGGGGGGGGGGGCTGTGCAGAGAGAGCATCTGTGTCGATCATTTGCCCTCTTTTTTCTCACTCTCAGATGCAAAACGCACAGCTGCTTACAAACAGAGTAGGGGGGCCAGGTTTCCTGCTGTATTGCGAGGCTAGAAAGGAAGAGGGTGCAGAACACAACAAATACACAAGCAGGTGCAGCACGACGGCAGACACGAAGGCGGGGAGCACGAAAGAAACGGAAAACACAGCAACACACAGAGACTGAAATGTTGTTCATTGGTGTGAAGACCCACCTCCCGCAGAGGCTGTGTGTTGGCTGAGTGACGATAATACATGCCGAGAGCTTTTAACTGTCCTGTGTAATTTTACTGTGGCAAGGGGTCCTCGCGACCAGGTGTGCCTGAGTGAGAACAAGCGAGCAACAGCCCCACTTCCCCTCACTGGCTTTGTGCGCACGAGCCGTGTGTTGTGGCCCCTGTGAAGGGCGTTGGTGTGATTGAGTGGTTTCGTGTTGCTCTCTCAAAACACTGCGCGCACGTTGCGCTCCCACTGACTCTATAGCTATGACAAGCAAGCGTGTTGGGGCAAAAACAAAACGGCAAGCCACCAACGCAGGGCAACCACAGGATTCCGAGACACTCAAGGTGCCACGGAAGACACAGCGCACACAGAGACAGAAGTAACGTTCTTTGGTATGAAGAGCCACCTCCCGCAGGGGCTGAGTGCAGCACCACAACCGTCTGAATCTGCCTCCCCCAGACACCCACCTGTGCTGAGGCGGTACAGCTTGGCGGTGTCAGTCATAGGGGTCGCCACTGCAACAACATCACCTGGCTGCGACACAGCAAGTGCTTCCGCAGGGCTGCTCAGCTGCACAGTACGCAGGCAGCTGAGGGATGTTGTGCACCACACCTTGAGTGACTTGTCGCGAGAGCACGACACCAGGTGCTGCTCATCGAGGGTCAGGGCGATCCCGGTGACCGCACGAGTGTGCTCCTCCAGGGTGTGTGTGTGTGTGAGGGTGCCGATGTCCCACACACGGATGCCGTCAAGTGACCCGCTGAAGATCTTCGTGTTGGACACAGCAATTTCGTGAACAGCGTCGATGTGACCCTCCAGAACTGTGGCGCTCGGTGTGCCCTTCAAGTCCCACACACGCACTTTGCCAGCGAAGTCTCCGGACACCAGACGCCCGCAGTGTGTCCACGCTAGACCGAACACGGTGGTGCCGTGGTCCGGCATGCACACTTGTTCCCCTGTTGCTGTCAGCCACACGCAGACGGTTTGGCTGGAGTTACGACAGGCCGCCGCCAGCCACGTCCCACAGACGGAGAACGCAGCACAAATAATCACTTCATTGCTGATTGTTAGGTCCGCCACCACAGCAGCGGTGGTGGTATCAAATATGGTGACGTGCCCTTTGAAGAAACCCACGGCACACAGCCTCCCACACCTCGACAGCGTGATGTGGGCAACAATGTCGTGCCCATTGCTGTAGACTGCAGGAGCCTTGACGCTGGGCCAGCGTGGGACGAGCTGGACAGCACCCCCGTCCTCCAGACCCGTGTCGGCAACGCGCTGTGCATCGTCCAGCTCCTCCTCACACCCTTCGATGCGTGCCGCCAGCCCTGCAGCCTCGCGGGCTGCGTCGACAGAACTTGGGAACATCTCCTCCAGCGCATCCGCCTTCAGCCCTGACACGGTCCCGCCTTCCGGAACAGCGATGACACAGCTGTGCCCCGTCCCGGCATGCCGCACCGACACATCCATGTTTGCCTGTGTATCCGATATGCAAAGCCTTCCTGGAGAGTGTGGTGGTGTGCAGTGTGCGGAGGGGGTGTGCGCAGACGGTGAAGACAGGTGTGGCATGTCTGTGGGGGGCTGGGGGGGAAAGGATAAAGCGAAAGGTACAGGCGGTCGGAGTCATTCTTCATGCAGGGCGTGTGTAGCGTGCTGTGGCGAGTCGATGGCAGGGATGTTGGCTCCAGAGTGCATTGCTGGATGAAAGATAGCGGGTGGGGGGCGGGGCAAGGGGGGGCCTGAGGAGGAGGGGGTGTTCGCTGACGGTGCGTGTGTCGCACTGTGCATCATCTCGTATTCCTAATCCAGCCAAACGGGCCGGGACATTAATGCCTTCACGATTTACAGGGGGGGGTCAAATAAACGTACTTAGTACTACTATTCGGCGAACGCGCGGGCCTAAATCGACCTCGCCAGAAAATACTACAAGATACTCTTTGGCCTCTGTACTGAGTGTTGCATTGGACGCTTCCACCCAGGACCCTTAGGACCCAAGGCCTTAGGGACGCCGCGCGAACGACCTTCCTCATCGTGGCAGGGTGATGTTGTCTTCTACGAGCACACCCCTGGTGTATTTATCCGCCTTCTGCTCTGTCGTCGACACCCAGGAGCACACGATGTGGAGATTTGCCCGCTCCGCGAGCATGAACATATCCCCGATGATGCCGTTCGACATATAGTCGGAAGAATGGCCCCTCTGAATGCTGTGCACCGCCGGCAGGTTGTCCACCTTCAAGAGCACCCTCGAAGCTCCCACGGAACGAGCCGTAAGGGCCACTGCCTGACGGGCAGCGTACAGTTCCTTGACGTATATGTGCCATTGCCGCATTTCGTTGTCGAAATCGCCCTGGGCCACCTGCAGCTCGGTACCCTCCAGAACTGCCGCCCACGACGCAGACGACGCATCAGACCACGCTACTACGGAACGTGCCGGGGGTAGGTCCACCCATCTGTTCTCTTGCATGCATCGGACCCGCGCCTTGATGTCCTGCACCACCGATGGGCGTACGCTTGTCGCCATGTCCCACTTCGCGACGTCCGAGAGCGTCTCCCGCGATAGGTCTCTCATGAAGCTCAGCGTGGCGCGGAGGAAGCACAGTGGGCGTCTCGTCGTGTATGAGTGCCACACCAGACTCCCCACCACCTTGTACACACCCCTCGGGGTTGACTGTCCCTCCAGGACCTCCGTGTACTCCTGGCGTGACAGGAATTTCTGGATCCATTTCGGGTCGGTCCGGAAACGGTGCCTTGCCAGGTCGAAAGACAGCCCAAACGCCGAGAAGTGCTGGGTCGGGGTCCCGTAGCCCTCCTGGTGGAGGTTCATCTTTGCATTGACGCTGTCGCACCGTTTCATGAATCTGTGGAACGCCGCCGCCGCGCCTGCTGCCGATGCACCCGTGATGATGAAGTTGTCCACCCATGTCGCCCCCTCGTCCGGGGGGAGCAGTGCTCTGGCCGCCCGATGGGCTATGCAGGGAGCGAACTTCCACCCCATGCACAGCGCCTTCATCCGCGTGCACGTGAAGTCTCCGCGAGCCTTGCCCAAGTTCACCCCGAAAAAGTCGCGGATGTATGGGTGCACTGGGAACTGGTAGAACCAGCTGCGGCCGTCCGTCAGCACCGCCCAATCCGCTCGCACCACTTGCTCGACCACCTCTGTGATGCGTGGGAGGAGCATGTCGGGGGGGTGCACCATGCAGCCATTGAGTCTCCGTCCATCGAGTACGAAACGCAGGCCCCCCGAGCTCTTTTCGACAGTGAAGCCGTGCAGGACCACCTTCGCACTGTCGGCCTCCTCCAGCACCTGGAAGTCCTTCAGCGCCTCGAGGTAGCCCTTCATGTGCTTTGAGATGTTGAGCCGAAAACTCCTGTCCGCCTCGATGGTCGACAGCGCCCCGGGGAGAAAACACTGCTGGAAGACCTCCTTGTCCGTGATGATGTCCAAAATCCCCGTCAGCTCCCCTGCTGTGTCCAACTCCCGGAGCCTCTCCAGGTCAATGAAGCTGCGGCAGATGTCCGCGATGTAGTCGGAAGTCGGTGGTTCCTTCACCGCCGGCGGCTTGCTCCGTGAGGCACCCACTCTGACTGACAGCACCTCGTCGTATAGGGAGTCCAGCCCGGGCCCCGGTTCCTCGGTGTGTTGAGCATCCTCCTCTCTTGTGGTCTCTGCAGGCCCCTCACTCCGTGGCCGTCCCGTCGGCTTCCTCTCATATTTCTTCGCCTTTGGAAGCCAGGCCACTCCCGGGATGGTGGCTCGCAGCAAGTCCTTCACATGGCCTCCTTGAGCTTCAGGGACATCACCGCCGTCACGTTCACCCTCTGTAAACCTGCCTCCGCCACATACCGCACCAGCGTGTCGGTTGACTCGTGTCTCGTCAGGAACCGCAGTTCGTCCAGGGGTACCTTCTGTCGGATCAGGTGCTGAGCTGCCCCCCTCCGGAGCGAGTGAGACGTCAGGTCCTTGTTGACTCGTTGCAGTGCCTTCCCGATGTGGCTGGAGGTGATACACGACCGGAACAGTAGTGCGTGTGGGTCCGTCAGCGCCGTCAGCCTGTCTCGCAGAACTGCCGTAAGGTCGTCCGGCAGGTGGTGGCCCGTGAACCGCCCCAGCTTGAAAGGGTCGCCCTTGGTCTCGTGCCAGTGTACCGCCACGATCCCGTCCTCCCGGATGTGTACCTCGCTCTTCTTGAGACGTAACACGTCGGACGCCCGTCCCGCCGTGACCCAGCACATGGCAATCGCCAACCTCCGTAGGGGTTGCTGCTCGCGCTCCAACGCTGCGGAAACTTCCGCCGGCTGTGCGGGGCGGGCCTGGCTGCTTGGCACTAGTGCGCCCGCCCGCCGCAAACTGCGTCGGTAGTCCTGGAGGAGCTGAGATTCGGCGATGCGGATGTTGCTGATTCGCCTCAGCGCCCCCGCCACGTCCATGGTATATTGAAGGGCTGAGCTGTGGCTGATGCCATCCAGCTCCCTCTTCTTCTCCACCCACAGAATCAGCGCCATGTCGGGGTTGAGCGCCTCTCCATTCTTTTCCTCCCATCCCCTCTTGAACTCCGTATACCTCCGCAGCGTGCTCTGCATACTCTTCCAGTACGGCCCCGAAACTGCGTTTCCCAGCGTCTCCTGCGCCGCGTTGATCACACGTGTCTGCTGGTGGTCTGGAAGGGATGTCTCTTGCTGTCGCGGCCTGCCGCCTTGCCTCGGGGGGGGGAAAAGGAGATCTTCGTAGGAGAGTCACTGGCTCCGCCCTTTCCCCCCCTTTCCACCCTTTCCCGGGGCAGGGCGTCCCCCGTCGCGGTCGCGGTTCCGTCTGTCGTAGTCCCTCTCCCTGCCCCTAGGCAGGGAGACCGCGGCCCTGTCCCGGGAGTACGCCGCGCGTGCACTGTCAGGCATGTCTCCCGCTGCCTTCGCTGCTGCCTCGATCTGCTCTACGAAACGCGAGTGAGTCTTCACGTCAAACCCCTGCACCGTGCATATCTTGGCCCTCTTCACGTACGTATCGCGGTATGACTTACCCCACGGCCCCAGGACCATGTTCCCTGTCAGCGAGATGATCTGCTTGTGGATGATGACCATCAGCTCCGCATTTTCCGCAGGGTCAGGCTTCAGGGCGGCGAGCGCGTCGTCGAGCGTCTCCAGTGCCTCAAGCGCTTGCTGCTCGAAACTGCGAGCTCCGGTGTGCGGCAGCGAGTACTCCCGGAGCGCCTTCCCCACCTCCGCACGGATCAGCGTCCTCACCTGGGGGACCTCCACATTTTTCCAGGTGGACACGACGTGCGGAGAGAACCCCTTTGGCAGGGCCATTGCCTCCTGCGCCTCCAGCCTGTCCAGTCGCCCCCCCAGCCCCAGAATCAGGTCGCGAAGTTCCTGGAATTGCTGCTGTGTTGTGAGGGGCTGTCCGGGAGGTTGCGGACCTCCAGGGGCGGGGAGAGGTCCCCCAGGGGCCTGGGGTCCGTCTTGCGACACCGACGACGTGTCAGTCACTACATCTGCGGGCAGGTCGTCGGCGCCGCCCATCGCCCGGATCCACTCGCAAACAGGGCATGTCCACCCCGGAGCCTGGACGTTGTCCACGAACGCGTCCCGTGCGGGCCCCGGGGGAATGTGCGCCCGGAGGCAGGTCACCGTGGCTGAGTGGCCGCAGCGCCAGCATGTGATCGCCGTACCGTGCGCCGTCGTGCATGTGGGGAACACACACCCGGGTGCCGAGTCTGCGGGGCTACCCGCCGCCAGGGTAGCGGGCACCTCCGACCACTCCACATCCCCCACGTGGACCGGGAAGTCGTCCCGTGTCGCCGCCATTTCGCTCCGGGCCCCCCGACCTGTCCCTCACCGACTGCTTGAGGTGCTTCTACGGCGTCTCCTACACGGGTGCAACGGTGTTCCCTACACGGGTTGTGTGCCCCTCGGGCTTGAAGTGCTCCTACGGCGTCTCCTACACGGGTGCAACGGCGTTCCCTACACGGGTTGTGTGCCCCTCGGGCTTGAAGTGCTCCTAACGGCGTTCCCTACACGGGTGCTACGGCGTTCCCTACACGGGTTGTGTGCCCCTCGGGCTTGAAGTGCTCCTAACGGCGTTCCCTACACGGGTGCTACGGCGTTCCCTACACGGGTTGTGTGCCCCTCGGGCTTGAAGTGCTTCTACGGCGTTCCCTACACGGGTGCAACGGCGTTCCCTACACGGGTTGTGTGCCCCTCGGGCTTGAAGTGCTCCTACGGCGTCTCCTACACGGGTGCTACGGCGTTCCCTACACGGGTGCAGCGGCGTTCCCTACACGGGTTGTGTGCCCCTCGGGCTTGAAGTGCTCCTACGGCGTCTCCTACACGGGTGCTACGGCGTTCCCTACACGGGTTGTGTGCCCCTCGGGCTTGAAGTGCTCCTACGGCGTTCCCTACACGGTGCTACGGCGTTCCCTACACGGGTTTTGTGCCCCTCGGGCTTGAAATGCTCCGGCGTTTCCTACACGGTTGTTGTGCCCAATTTTTTCTTCAGATTTGACAACCAGGTTTAGCGTGGCCTTACCTTGTCGTCCGTCAAATCCTCCTGATGATTGTCTGGAAAAACCCAGTGATGTGTTTTGCCTGAAGTGCAGAGGTGAGGTGGAGCAGGTGGAGCACGAAACAGAAGTGATCATGAGTCAGAGGCCAGTAAGCAGTCCCGAGTCCGTCGCGTCTCTGTAGCATTTCCCGTACCACACAAGTGTGTTATGTGCAAAATTAATAAATAGTTTGCGAGCGAATAGACGTACTAAGTACGTCTATTCAACTTTTCCTAAAAACGCTGTTTGCAGGGGCTCTGCGGGGCTGTTTGGTCCACCAGGGGCGCGCTGGTCACTGCTGTCGTCCGTCTCTCACTTCTTCTGCCTTCCGGTCGAGTATCCGCTCTGTTCTCGTCCTACCACTCGCCCCTCATTTGGTTTCGTACCGTTTTGATTTGTATTGCCTCCCCCCCCCCTCTGGTGCCCCCCCTGGTTGACATTCTTGTTGAGTTAGTGAAAGCATACACAGTTCATCAGAGCTGTCAGCTTCACTGTCGGTGGTTGGTTGGTGCGTTGATGCTTAAAAAAAGATGTGAAAAGGGCAAGCCACAACCAGCACGCCCCAACTTACTTCTTCTTGGGCTTGCTGGGGCAAGTCTGCATGTTGTGCCCAGGCTTCCTACACCCTTTGCAGAGCCTGCGGTGTTTGTTGGGAGTCTGGGTGGTCGGGGACGCTGCGCGCTTCTTTTCGGAGGACTGGGAGGACTGGGAAGGCTGTGTCTGTGTGAGAGAGTTCACACGAACCGGCTTCGCCCATGCCAAGATGCTTGTCTGTTGGGTTGGCTGAGACACAACTTTCTTTTGGGTGGACTGCTTCTCTGTGCTCTCTTTTGCCTTCCCGTCCAACCCAGGTTCAAGGTCCGCACCACCAGCCTCAGGGGATGTTTCTGTGCTTGGTGCGAAGGTGAGGTCCGGACAAAGGGAGCTCTTCACGAACCCGTCCTCCTCACCCGACACCTTCAGCACGTACCCCATATCCCGCAAGCGCTGGGCTACCACCTCCCCCCTCACACTTTCCACCGACTTTCCCCAAACAGCTCCAACAGAGGTGCACATGGCCTCGCGGTACCACCTCTCTGTGAAGCGACAATCCTGGCGAAAACCTTCGGCTGTTGATTTCTTTATCTCGAGACGGGCTTTGTCCTTGAGCCCTTCCAGGTGAGTGTGGAAGGCAGCCTTGAATGGTGCAAATGCATGCACATCAAGGTACTGCACTGTTCCTGTCAACCCACCTGGAATGACCGCTGACTTCGCCCCCGTCTTCCTGTGCAAGTACGCAACATTTTTTGGTGCAATGTGTGTTGTCGCCGAGTCATAAATGACAAGCACGTTTTTGTTTTTGCAAATGGGGGCCAAGACGCTGTCAATCCACCACCGCCACTCGGCTTCTTTGACCCAGCCGGTTTTCTGGAAAGTACAGTTAACCCCCGAGTCTTTGTGAATCTGATGCTCCTCCTTCTTTATCCTCTCGCCCGCACCTTTAAAAACGATCGACTGCTTTGTCGCAAGAATGGTCCTGTCTTTCACACTGAACGTGACAGCACCAATCAACGTGGCAAATCTATTTTTTCCAGCATCGGTATCGACCACGATGTTGGTGTCAGTGGTGTAGCACAACAGTTTGTCCCTGCGGGTAGAGCTCTTGTACAAGGCAGACTCATCCACATTCACAACCAGGTCAAAAGTACCAAAGGGGTTGTGCAGCAGCTCGGACCCGATGGAGAGGCGTCTGATGGTGGACCAGAAGCTGTGCAACTGGACCCGGGCTTTTTCAAGAGAAAGCTTGGCAATGCGCGAAGTACGAAATTGAAACTTGTTTCTCCTGGCCCAACCGTCGATCCACTCCACCGAAGCCTGGAAGCCTTTCGGGAAGGGAACAAAGGACATGGCAAGCTCCTTGATTTTGCGGCGCGTCGTTGGCAAGTCGTTCTTCCGCCGTTCTCCCACTTCTTTAAGCACGTGGGCCTCCACCTCAGGAAAGAAACACGACCTCCCCCTCCCCGCCTTTCTTTTGGCATGTGTTTTTCCGCAGCTGGTCCTCGAAGGCTACATCTATGGTGAGGTGTGTCTGGGGCCATCCGTCCACATCTTCTCGTTGGTGGTAGGGACTGCGGACGCCGTAGATGAGGAGTCGTTTAATGCGCGCCGCTCTTCAGCAGTGATTTTGACGCCTCTGGACCCCAGGAGTTTGCGGGTTTCCGGTTTTGCGGTCTTCAGCAGTGGTTCTGATGCCTCTGGACCGCAGGAGTTTGCGGGTTCGCTGGTTTCCCGTCCGTATGTGTCTGAGGGGGGATGCCCCGATTCCCTTCGTCACGACATATCTTTGAGCGTAGGTCACTTCCCCCCTCTACGGACCCCGTGCACCCTGGTTCCCCTAAGTGGCACCAATAGACCCCGTTGTCCCCATTCCTTGCCCCAAAGTTTGCAGATTTGTGTGTCTCCAAAAAGAAAGAGTCCGGGTTTTGTTTGTGCGCACGAGCGGCAGTGTGTTGTGGCCCCTGTGAAGGGCGTTGCTGTGATAAAAGTGGTTTTGTGTTGCTCACTCAAAACACACTGCGCGCGGGTACGCTCCCACTGACTCTTTCGCTGTGACAAGCAAGCTTGTTTGGGCAAAAATCTCAAAAAAAACGAAAAATTTCCCCAAAAAAAAGGGTGAAAAGTAAGTACTACTATTCAACGGCCCAACGTGCCCCAGAGCCCCAAAAAAATAAGTACTACTATTCGGCTAAGTACTACTATTCAACTAAGTACGTTTATTTGACCCCCCCCTGTAACCAAAGGTTTTTATAGTTTTAGAACAGTTTTTTTGGGGGCTGTGCCTCTGTGTTTGGCAAGGGATGCAGGTATGCAGGGAGCAGTGCGACGTGCTCATCACGAGGCATGCTGCTGCAGCAGTGAGTTGAGCGAGTGGACATGCACGTGGGAATCCCTCACGACAAAGAGGCACCTGCCGCAGGGGCTTGTTCGAACAGAAATACAGCCCTCTTCCGCACTTGCCAGCTCCAGAGCTTGCCCTGTGCTGAGGCGGAACGCACACAGAAGGCCGCGCAGGGGGGAAGTTGCGATATAGTCGCCCTCCTGTGACACGGCAAGGGTGAACAATGTTTCTGGCGTCTGCACAGTCCTCAGGCACCTAAGCGTGTTGGTGCACCACACCTTCACAGTCTTGTCATCTGAGCATGACACCAGCTGCCGCTCATCGGTGGTGAGGGCAAGGGCACACACCGCGTCTCTGTGGCCCGTCATGGTGTCGGTGTGGCTGAGGGTGTCCACGTCCCACACACGGATCGTCTTGTCCGTCGACGCGCTGAAGATGCTGGTGTGTGAAACAGCGCATTCTGAGAGACCACGGGAGTGACCCTCCAGCACAGCGGCACACACACCCTCCTCCACGTCCCACACGCGCACAGTGTTATCGATTGAACCCGAAACGAGACGGCCGCAGTGTGTCCACGCAACACAACGCACCCAATGCGTGTGTCCCTTCAGGGTGTGCAAACACTCCCAGGTTGGTGTGCGCCACACGGTGGCGGTGTTGGACAACGAGCCAGCTGCGATCCACTCGCCACACCTGGAGAAGGCAACGCAGCAGATGAAGGGGTGGCCCTCGACAGCGAGTTGTGTGACCAGCTCAGCAGTGGTGGTGTCGAAGACGGACACGAGGCCATGCGATGTGCTGACGCAGCAGAGGCTGCCACAGGGTGACAGTGCGAGAGAAGCGACCGTCGATGATATGCTATACTCAGCAGGCGCCTCCACGTCAGCCCAGCGTTGAAGCAGTTGGACGTCGTCACCGCCCTCGAGACGCGTGTCTGCGACGTGCTGCGTGTCGTCAAGCTCGTCCCCCTCCGACGTCCCAATGCGTGCCGCCAGCCCGCCAGCCGCCCTGCCTGCGTCGATGCGGCGGCCTGCGAAGATCTCCCCCACCGCGCGTGTCTTCAGATCCAGCACGGTGTCGGTGTCCGAAACACCGACAACGCAGCTCCGCCCGCTCCCCGCGTGCCTCACCGTCACCTCCATCTCTTATCTTCTGCTCCCCCTCTCGTTGTGTTGTGTAACTGCGGTGTGCCTCTGCTGGAGGTGCGGTGTGTGTGGAGGCAAGGGAAGGGTGGCCCTCGTCACACATGGCAACACAGAGCCAGCAGTGCCAAGGGTAGGGGTGGGTGTGGGGGGAGACGCGCAGCCAAGCAGCGTGAGTATTTGCGTGCCCTGCATTGCTCTGTGCTTGGCAAGGGATAGAGATGGGCAGAGAGCACCCAGGCAGTGTGGCAACACATCGTATATTCAAGAGATGTGCTGCTTCAGCAGGGTGCTGGCATGGTGCACACACACACGGGAATCCCTCACGACGAAGAGCCACCTGCCACACGGGCTCGTTGCGGCATGACGGACCTTCCCGAAACTCGGCAGCTCGATCAGTTGCCCTGTGCTGAGGCGGAACAGAGACAACGAACCGAAGGCTGTAATCGTTACAATAAAGTCGCACTCCTGTGACACGGCAAGGGCGAACAACGACTCTGG
The DNA here is from genome assembly GCA_963210315.1 of Rhynchopus euleeides. Lineage (NCBI taxonomy): Eukaryota > Euglenozoa > Diplonemea > Diplonemida > Diplonemidae > Rhynchopus > Rhynchopus euleeides. Next base: position 1,595,267 of record OY723320.1, on the reverse strand, counting down.
TGCCTGGGGAAGGGTCCTCAGGCACTGAAGTGTGTTGGTGCGCCACACCTTCACAGTCTTGTCATTTGAACAGGACACCAGCAGCTTCTCGTCGGTGGTGAGGGCAAGGGCACACACCGCGTCTCTGTGGCCTGTCAGGGTGTCGGTGTGGCTGAGGGTGTCCACGTCCCACACACGTATATTGTCCGTCGACCCGCTGAAGATGCTCGTGTGAGATACGGCAAGCCCGTTGGCGAAGTCTGCGTAACCATCCAGCACAGCGGTGCACACACCATCCTCGACATCCCAGACACGCACAGTGTGATCGAACGAGCCTGACAGGAGGCGGCCGCAGTGTGTCCAGACAACCCGGATTACCCTGTCTGTGTGACCCTCAAGGGTGTGCACGCACTCCCATGTCGAGGTGCACCACACAGTGACGGTTTTCGTCTCCGAGGCTGCTGCAATCCACCCGCCACACCTGGAGAAGGCAACACAGAATAGGAAGGGGTGGTATGCAATGGCGACCTGGGCGACCTGCTCAGCAGTGGTGGTGTCGAACACGACAATGTGGCCTGAGGACGTGCAGACACAGCACAGCCTGCCACAGGGTGACAGTCCCAAGCTGTAAAAATCTGCGAATCCTTGCCTGCCGAGTGTACTGCCACAATCTGTGACACTGTACTCAGCAGGCGCCTTCACGTCAGCCCAGCGTTGAAGGAGTTGGACGTCGTCACCGGCCTCGAGACGCGTGTCTGCGACGTGCTGCGTGTCGTCAAGCTCGTCCCCCTCCGCCGTCCCAATGCGTGCCGCCAGCCCGCCAGCCGCCCTGCCTGCGTCGATGCGGCGGCCTGCGAAGATCTCCCCCACCGCGCGTGTCTTCAGATCCAGCACGGTGTCGGTGTCCGAAACACCGACAACGCAGCTCCGCCCGCTCCCCGCGTGCCTCACCGTCACCTCCATCTCTTCTCTTCTCTTCTGCTTCCCTGCACCCCTTTGTCCTGTGTAATGCTGCGGTGTGGCTGCACAGCGTGTGGCTCTCTGCTGGAGATGAGTGTGTGTCACCCTGCCTCGTGCCAAACCAAACGAAGACACAGGCTTGGTGAAGGCGTGCACAAGATCAGAGGGTTGAAGATGGGGGGTGGAGTGGATAGGTCACGGGGGTCGGGGAAGGGGAAGCCTTCTGTAGAGACAAGGGGAAGCGGGGCAAGCAAACACCCGGCACACTCACGCACGGACAGTCACACGCACACACACCTTCTGTGTAACTATTGTACAGTGCAACATTCGATGCCTCAATTGGTGCTGCTGATGTGCCTCCTTCTGCTCCAACTTCCCCTGCAGTGCTTGTCTGCGGAGGGCACCTCCTGTCGGTGTGGCAGCAGGCAACAGGTCTGCTGCAGGTAAAACACGGAAATGTGCATCACGCACAGGGAAACAGACTCGCCACCAAGTCGGGGCACAGCCGCTGTGCGATAGGAACAGTAATGGGTGCAACAAGACAGACCTTGTCGAGTGGTGGAAGGGGGTCTTGTGAACAAACTGCAGAGAAACTGCACTGCAATCAGTCAACCGCAAAACACCGGACAGTCCACATGATCACTTCATACCACGCGAACACAGGACGAGGCCACCCTGTTCTGACATTGGGACTGACGAGGGTGTGGACCCCCCCCCCTGCGACCAGCTTCGGGCACAACACAGGGAATGAGCAGCCCACGTGGGACTCTCCGTACGCGAAGAGGTTAGTGCTGACAGATTCCACACGCACTCAAGTCGCAAGAAGCGAGAGAGGCGGATCGCTGGTCCGGTGGTGCGAATACAGCGACGCAGCACACAGGGTCCTCACTGCTTCGCTGCAGACAAAAGGTCGACTACAGCTGTGTGGCCTGCTGCTTGTGCAGCAGAAAGCGGCGTCACGCCGTCATTAGTATTAGCCTTCTTCGCATCAGCCTGTCCTTCTGTGATGAGGATGCGCAATACGTCAGCGTGTCCGTTCTGAGCCGCCATGAAACACGGCGTCACACCTTCGTCATCGGCCTTGTTCACATCAGCTTGTCCTTCTGTGATGAGGATGCGGAACGCGTCAGCGTGTCCGTTCTGAGCCGCCATGCAACACGGCGTCCAACCGTCGTTCTCAGCCCTGTTCGCATCAGCCTGTCCTTCTGTGATGAGGATGCGCAATGCGTTAGCGTGTCCATTCTGAGCCGCAATGTAACACGGCGTCGCACCGTTGTTGTTGGCCTTGTTCACATCAGCTTGTCCTTCTGTGATGAGGATGCGTAATGCGTCAGCGTGTCCATTCTGAGCCGCCATGAAACACGGCGTCCAACCGTCGTTGTCAGCCCTGTTCGCATCAGCCTGTCCTTCTGTGATGAGGATGCGCAATGCGTCAGCGTGTCCACTCTGAGCCGCAATGTAACACGGCGTCGCACCTTCGTCGTCGGCCTTGTTCACATCAGCTTGTCCTTCTGTGATGAGGATGCGTAATGCGTCAGCGTGTCCGTTGTAAGCCGCCACGATAAACGGCGTCGCACCGTTGTTGCTGGCCTTGTTCACATCAGCTTGTCCTTCTGTGATGAGGATGCGCAATGCGTCAGCGTGTCCGTCCTGAGCCGCCATGAAACACGGCGTCGCACCGCTGTTGTTGGCCTTGTACACATCAGCCTGTCCTTCTGTGATGAGGATGCGCAATACGTCAGCGTGTCCGTTTTGAGCCGCAATGTAACACGGCGTCGTACCGTTGCTGCTGGCCTTGTTCACATCAGCTTGTCCTTCTGTGATGAGGATGCGCAATGCGTCAGCGTGTCCGTTCTGAGCCGCCATGAAACACGGCGTCGCACCGTTGTTGTTGGCCTTGTACACATCAGCCTGTCCTTCTGTGATGAGGATGCGTAATGAGTCAGCGTGTCCGTTCTGAGTCGCCATGAAACACGGCGTCGCACCGTTGTTGTTGGCCTTGTTCACATCAGCTTGTCCTTCTGTGATGAGGATGCGCAATGCGTCGGTATGCCCCATCTGAGCCGCCATAAAACAAGGCGTCCTCCCGTCATTGTCAGGCTTGTTCACATCGGCCTTTCCCTGTGTGATGAGGACACGCAAAGCGTCTGTGCAGCCGCCTGCAGCAGCGACGCTGCACGCACTGCGCCCCAACGCACCCACCGTGTCAGCCGCGAGGCTGCCCGACAGGAGGACATCCTTCAGCAGGTCAGCACGATTCCCTGCGGCTGCCGCATGCAGCACAGTCCACCCTTTCCGCGGTCCCTCTTCCTCGTACGCTCCCCAGAACGTGTCCCCAAGGGCGTGCATTGCCTTGTCCAACACCGCCCGCTTGCAGACACACGCAATCAGCGCAACACCTGCTGTGTGCAGCTCCTGCGGTACGCACGCAACATCCGCACCCTTACTCAGCAGCACTGCCGCGGTCTTGTCGTGACTCCCGCCCTTGTTCATGCGCAGCGCTGTCGTGAGCGCATCGTTGAGAGCATCCGCGTGGGCTGCGGGTGCCAGGTTGGCACAGCACAGCGACACCACCTGCTCGTTGTGCTCCACCGACACCGCCACCTCGAGCAGCGTCTTCCCGTCCACAACAGGCAACTCCGTGCTGGGTGGGTAGTTCACAAACCCTCCTTCCCGAGTCACCGGATGGAGTTCATACCGACGGTCAGTTTTGACCTTCGTGTCGACGATCTCGAGGAGGGACGCGTTGCGCACCTTCTCCACCTCCGTCATGATGTCTGTGAGCCTGCCCCAGTGATCGAAGTTGACCTCCTGCAGCTCCACCACGACGTTGGCCAGGCTTGTGTCAAGCGCCATCTCCAGTAGACGCAGCACACCGACGTCAGGACGTGAGGTCGCAAAGTGGCTCTTCAGCTCTGCCGCTCTTCCTCTACTACTTGATGCTTCGTTTGATGCGTTGACGCTTCCACACACACTTACAAACCCACTTGCCTGATGAAGGGGGTGGTGTGTAGAGCACGTTAGGCAGAGCTGAATGACACTTTCCGAAAAAAGTCCTCTGACCCCACTCAACACGCTATTGTAAGGGTGAAGCCCAGGCGGGACGGAGTTGGGGCTCGGGGCTGAGGACGAGGGACGTGGCCATATTCTCAGCAGTGGAAGGGGCAGTGGGAGCAGTCTGCAGAGAGCAGCTGCGTCAGTCCTCTCGCCTCCCTCTCCTCTCAGACGCGCTGCACACAGCTGCCTCCAACAGGGCATGGGTCAGGGGTGCGGTGCTTGGGAGGCACGAGAGCACCGCGGCGCCAAGACCGCGGTGCCAAGAACGGCAACAACGCAACACAGGGCCACAGGGCCACAGGGAAGACACCGACACACATTGCGCACAGAGCTAGCCCCTTCCCCACCCTTCACCTCCCACGAGCCCTCGTCGAACCGCCCACCCCCAATTCTCGCGTGCCACCCAGAGGAGGCATTCGCCCTGTGAGGCTCGCTCTTCTGCACATCCGAGCCCAGGCCCCCCCAGAACAAACCCTCGAGGCGCGTTCTTCCCCATTCTTTCTCATCTCCCCCCGCCCCCCCTTTTCGGGGCACACAACTTAAATCACGGTTTGCCCCCCGGCAGGATCCCGGGAAACCCCGGCCGGGCCCGGAAATTCCGGGCCCGGGACCGGGATTTTGAAATCCCGGCCGGGATCCCGGGGAAATCCCGGCCGGGTCCGGCCGGGGTCCGGCCGGGAATCCCGGGGGTTCTCAGTCTCAGGTCGCTTGGACCGAGGTCATCTCAGACCTATGGCTTTCAGTCCCCAGTTTCAGATTCAGACCTGCTGATCCAGAACCGCACCCTCTCCTTCCACACCAATTGTATCCACTGCTCATGGGTCCGAGTGACGACGATAGCAATGACGATGGCTCCATAGCAAAGATGGCTACCACTGTCAAAGCTCATCTGGAACAGAAACTGTCCCAGATGGAAGTCTCCTGTATAAATACAGGGTTCGGGGTTACCACGAGTGTAACGCAGATACGTGCAGGTGTGTCAAGAGAGTGTGCAGCTCACAGCAGTTCCGCATCCTCCTGGTTGCTGAACTCCACAGTCCTAGGACGACGAAGAGGACGACGAGGGTCGACGTAGGCTTATCTTACGCTACGGCAGGGGTGGACTCAGCCACCCCGGGGGCAGGTTGAACAGGTTGTGTGGTTCCACTGATCAACATGTAGGTCGGCCTGTCTGATAAGACTCAGCCACCCTGCGGGTCAAGTGATTACAAAAGGGTGCCTATTTGACCAAAAGGCAAAATTTCCTCCCGCCATGCTCCCGTACCACAGAGGCTGTTGTGTTTTGCCTCTGTGTATGCGTACGTTTTGCGATGACGGGGTGTGGAACCTGGCGTAGACCGAGCTACAACCAGGAACCAACGGCCCAACTCGGCGCCGTGGGTCAATTTTTGTGAAAAGGCCTTGACCAGAGGCATCCCCCTAACACTAAATTTGCTCTGTTTCACCTGAACCGACCAACCAGGCACCGTGAGGAGGCATCAGAGCCCCTCGTGGACAGCCGCAGCACCCTTCCTTTACTAACGTCAGGTTCACCACTAGCACGAAGCATCACTGTTTTACGTCAGGTATGGCAAATGCCCACCCAAGGAAGTCGAGGAGTTTGAGCCGTTGGAAGTTACCAGAGGGACAAGCAAGAGGGATCTGCAAGCAGTGATGTCTGTTGTACCCTTGGACCACATTAAACTCAAACTGAACCCTCAGTCGTCCTTGATCGCCCGACAAGGTTCCTTTCAGCTTTCTAACAGATGGGTACTGCAACTGTCCAACTATCTACAGACTCACATCCCAGAAGGTGCAGTCCAGGTTCCACAGAGCAAATTAAATGTTAGCATTTCTGCACAACTACCGGTACGCAAATCGCAGCGGCGGTGGAAGTGACTGACTCGAAAACGGCGAGGTATCAGTCTTGACGCTGGAAAATTCCGTTCGGAAATACCAAACACATCCACAGAAAGTGGAAGGAATGGGCGCCAAGATGATGCGAACGATTTTTGGGGGGGGGAGGGGGTGGACTGCTCTGTATCGTGATACCCGCGAGGGCAACCAAATGCAGAACAGGGAGGCACAGGCGCACACACGAAGGCAGCACACAAGTGGCAAGTGGCAGGGGCTGGGGTCTGGGGCTGGGGCGCCGCGCGATTCGCTTCTCCTGACTTTCTGATCCGGCAAACTACAAACACAAAAGCAGTACATGCACTGCAACAACAACCTCCGAAGGGAGCCACAATACCCTCGTGACTCCAAAGCAGCTGATGGCATCGGAGGGCAATCAGCATCATACGACGTCTCACAGCTGCAGAACAAGACGTCAGACACAGACAGCAAGGAATACGATATACACAAAGCTGGCGCACAGAGAGGTAGAACCCCCGGCCCGTTTCCGAGGATTCGCGCCACCGGCTCTGCAGACCGTTGTAGAAGGTCTTGGACACGCGGGCTGCGAGTCCATCCCCCGTGCTCGCCCTCTGGAGGATGTCGATCAGCTCCTCCACCTCCGCGTAGATCGTCGCCGATCCAACCGTCCCGGGTGCCTGCGCGTTGCTGTACCGCGACAAAGCGGCTCTTACCGGCGCCGCGGCACGGACGAACTCCGTCAGCATGTCCTGAAGCGCCTCAGAACCGACGGTCTTCAGCAGCACAGCAAGCTTCTCGAACGTGGGGGGAGTGTAGGCATTGCCAATCCCGGTAGCCATGTACGAGTACAGCATGGCGACACGCTCTTCAAAGTGCTCCGCGCAGTCGAGCATGCTGACGAAGCGTGTGTCGTAGATCCGGGGTGCACGTTTGATGGCCACCGCCTCCTGCAGAGTGCTCTTCATGTCGGCGTGTGCTGCAGACATCAAGCTGCAAAGCTCCCCAAACGTCTTTGCGTTGGCAATCGCATCCTTGTGCGCCTCGGTCACCGCGGCCTTGCAGAGGCCCTTCATCTTGTCCAGAAGTTTGTCCTGTTCCCGCGTTGTCGTCGATGCCGACTGCTTCCGCAGCTTCGCCAATAGGACACCCGCCGTGTGTGTCTGGGGGTCGCTCTGCACACTTCTTTGGTGGTCCCGCCACTTGTTCTGCTTTTTCGCGTCACCAAACACGTAGTTCGTGAGGTGGAAGAAGTCGAGCAGGGGGTCCTCGGCGGCCTTCATCATCCGACGAACATCGGAAAGGGTGTTGTTCAGCAGGTGAGCCAGGCAGGATACGTACGGGATGTGAGCCTCTCCTGCTAGGTCGCGCGACATCTTCACGTTCGACCCACCACGATCGCTGCGCACGACCCTCACCTGTTCAATCCCCACACCGACAGCAGCGAGAGATTCCTCCAGCGCGGTGCGCACCGTAAGACCTGTAAACGGGACATCCGAATACTGTAGCGGCAGCGCAACGGACGTTGTAGCGGTCTGTGCAATGAACAACACGACATTCTGACCCTGGATCGTCGAACCACAGTCGTGGACGATGCTCAGATCTTGTCCTGCGAGCATATCGGCAATCGTGTCGAGGTGGTTGTCGTAGACGGTCGCCCCGCTCCTCTGCCAGACCTTCTGCATGTTGACGTCTTCTGGGATGGTGAGCCCAGAGACGGCACGGAAGACCTGCGTCGCGCCACGAAACGAGAGCCCTGCCATCGTGCACACCTCCAGCAGCGTTTCCCGGACGTTGGAGTTTGCTGGTGCGGGTCGGTTGCTCGAAGGTGTGGATCGGTCGGCTGCTGGTGTGGATCGGTCGGCTGCTGGTGTGGATGCGTCACGGTTTGGCGTTGAGGCGTCGACTGGGGTCGTTGCATTGCGACCGTGGCCCTTCGTACCCACGTGGCTCGTGAGGTCGTGCCTGTCGACGCCGGGTGCAAACGCCCACTTGCACGGAGCACACACGGGCACCTCCTGCTCGTCGCAGCATCTCGCCGTGGCCTTCGCGAACCTGTACCCGTCGGTCGTGGCCTCCGCTTTCGTCTTGACTGAAAGCCACTTGAACTCGGAGAAGCGGGTCGACAAAGACTGGGCAGGCTGCAGCTTCGGGGGGGTCAGGTCAGCTTGGCTGCTGAGGCTCTCGGCGAGGGCGGCCTTTGCCGGGCGGCGCAACTTCCCCGTCGGCGTGCGCAAGGCCACTGCGCTGGCGGCGAGCTCCTTCTTCTTCCGTCCGAGAGCAATCAGGCGGGCGATCTTCGGCATGAGGGGGGCTTTCTCATTCTCTGTGAGGACCCCTTCAGCGACGGCCAAATCGATCAGCGGCTGCCTCTTCCGCTTCACCTCCTTCAGCACCGCCTCAATGGCGTCGTCGATGTCGTCGTCGTCGTCGTCGTTGTCAGTGGTGGGGTCCGGTTCCGGGGCCGCTACCTCCGCCTTGCCTCGGCGAGGTTGCTTGCGGCTCTTGCCGCCGTCGCCATCGCTGTCGCCGTCATCCGCATCATCCCTCGCCCTCTTCCCTCCTTTCTGCCCTGGTGCTGCATCACCAACGAGCAGGAAGGAAAAAAAAATGAGGAGTAACAAAAGAGTACGGTGCATGTTTGCTGTTGTGGAAGGTTTCTCTGCCGGGTGTGTGTATGCGGCGCAGTTACGTGGGGGGGGGGGGGGGGCGGGGCGGGGTTGTGGGGTCCAAGTCACGTGCGGTATATGTGAGGTGAAATAGTCGGGTCCAGCAAAAACTAATGACATCGGGTGGATCGCAAAGGGGAAGGGGGCAACGGCAGCGTGCAATGTGCAATGTGCAAAACTCTCAAGTCATCTTACCACCCACCTACACCTGACCCCGGGGGGGTCCCGGGATGACCCCGGGATACCCCGGGGTCATCCCGGGATTTCCCGGCCGGGATCCCGGGATCCCGGGATTCCCGGCCGGGAAATCCCGGGAATCCCGGGAATCCCGGAATTTCCCGGAACCCGGCCGGGCCCGCCCGGGATCCCGCCCGGGGGGCAAACCGTGTTAAATCACGAAGGGCGACAACGGCCCTTCCTTACCGTGCTGTGTGGTTTGCAGCAGAGATATTGCAGCCCCCTGCTAAGGCAGGGGGCCGGAGGAAAGGAGGCTAGGGGGAGGGCGAGGCGCGTTGCGACACCACTCAGCAGCACCCTCGCCATCGCCAGGCAGAACGGGGCCACTGGGGGTCACTCTGATCCGCCAAGCTCAACTTGTAGATATCTAGGGCTTCTTCGGCGCAGGCGGCTGCAGCCTCTGTTGTGGTGCGGAAAACAGTGGAGGGGCGTGTGTGCATCTCAGGTGGGCATCACAGGTGCAGGGGGGCGAGCTAAACGACGTGTGTTGATTGGCATCTGAGCTTCACATGAAACATACCTGGAAGGTGGAGGAGCTGCCGAAGTACCGTGACGTGCTTTTGCTTGCTTCGGGGCGCGACGACGCGAATGCCGAATCGTCGGACCCATCCACAGGGGTGAAGGCAATCGTTGTCGCGATGCCGGAGCTCCGCGCCGCAGCAGCCTTCTCCGTCCGCTTCATCTTCTTCGGCGGCATGAAGGTCTCCGCCTTCATCCCCTCCAGCGCACGCTTCATCGCCGCTGTGTTCACATCCCCCTCATTCATGTAGTCGTCATCCTCCAGCTTCCCCAGCTCCACGCGGTTCAGCTTCTGCGCAATCTCCGTCTCACGGTAGCTCTCCTTGGCCTTCCTCGCCTTCACACCGCCGCGCCGCTTCTTGGTGCGATCCTGAGGCGCCTTTATAGCCTTCTCCCTCTCGCGTGCCGCAGTCGGCTTCCTCCAAGCGGCAACCGCCTTCATGATGTCGGCATGCAGCTTCTTCCCATAGTCGCCGCTCGCCCCACCCTGCGAGTCACAGCGGACGGCAAGCGCGACCTTGTTGCCCACCATCGAGGCGGCCTTCCGCCTGTCTTGGGGCAGCGTCGCTGGGATGCCCTGCACGATGTCGCACATCCCGATCGCACCGGCGTGCAGGAGCTCCCTGCCTGACACAGTCGTGCTGCTCCTGCGCCGCTTGCCCAGGGTGCGGATGATGTTGGAGTTGAGCTTCGCAAGGGGTGCCAGCCCGCCTGCGGCACAGACGAGCTGCGAGGCAACCTCCGTGCCAACGAGGGACGACAGGTTGGGGGCCAGGCGGCTCATCCGGCTGATGACGTACTCCAGGAGCATCTGGCGCGCGTCGTGCAGCTGCAGCGTCATCTCCGCAGCGCCCTTCACCCGCTCCCACCCGTCCTCCCCGATGTGCTGATCTCGGCGGCGCGACAGGGTGTAACTCAGACTGAGCACGACCTTCTGCTCGAGAAACCCCTCCAGCTCCTTCCGGATCGGGTCCAGGTCGGTGGTGTCGCGCACCGCCAGCGCAACCTTTGCGTACAGAACCGGGTCGGGCACCATCTGCTCCAGCTCGGGGAGATGGACGTGGTAGTGATCTATCATAAACTTTGCGGTTTTGCGCATGTCAGCCTCGAGCGACTGCATCATCTGGTTCGCATCCTGCAGCAGGAGGTACTCCGAGCTGCCCACGGCCAGCGCGGTGGTGGCGGTGGCGGCGGCGGCATCGGCGGGGGTCATGGCTGCTTCAATCGACTCCAGAAGCTTTCCCAGCTGCTTGCTGTGCAGCACCTTTGCCACCTCGTCGACAGAGTCATAACGGAGCATGTCCTGCAACACCTCATCGTCGTCGTCATCATCCTCATCCCCAAGGTCGATGTCGGACCCCACCTCGTCATCGCTAAGCGCAGCCGCACCCACACCGACATCCACTTCTGGGGACGGTTCCTCCGCCATGATGCCCCCCTTGTCTTGGGAGGGAGAGAGAAGAGAGAGCTGAACCTTCCAGATGGGGAGGAGCGGACCCTGTCCCGCGTGTTGCTGTCTGTCAGGGTGGTGCTGTGTCACGTGGGGCTGGCTGTGTGTTGGTGTCTGGCTAGCGCAACCTTTGGCTGTGTGTTGCGTGTTGCTCAATTTTGAAGATGGGGTTATCCCCCCACCCCCGCAGAGTGTGTGCGAGTGTTTGTGTTTGTGTGTCAGCCCCCCATTGGGGTAGGTAAGATTGGGGTGCCAAGGCGATTCAGCCGCGTGGTATGCAACGTTGGGTCAGACCCCACTCACTATGAGCTCCCTGTGGCACTATCCCCTTCCCCGGCCATCCCCACCTCGCGGAGAAAGACGGTGGGTAAAAAAACGAGATTTCTTTTTCCCGTTTGATCAGCACGAATTCACGTCGAACACCCAGAAATACTACGGAGGCACTTCTGGAATCTGTCGCTTGCATTACACGCATCCACCGGTATTTTTTAAACCGCCCTCTCTCTCTCCCCCACACCGGTGTGACGCCTCGGATGACCTGCCAGAAAGTGGATTGATGGCCAGCGACTGTGGGAGAACAGTTCCTTGACTACGTTTTTTTTTGCTGAGCACACACTCCTGTGTCTCAAAGGCGTCCTGTGTTGAGACAGGAGGGTGCTAACCCTCAAGCCCTCATTCGTAAGATTTCTGTAGTCAGGCCCCACAGCAGGCTCCTCTGGGGAAAAACTGCAGGGAGCCCCGCATTTTGAGTGATTGCCGCCCCCCCCCCCCCCTCTCCCCCCCACACACACGGCGCTGAAGTAACCACTGTTACAAGTGGTTTTACAAGTGGTTTACATGTAAAAATTTTTACATGTAAATTTACAAGTGGCACTTGTAAAATTACATGTGCCACTTGTCATTTACGAGCTTTCCTTACTGGGGGGGGGCAAATACAAGAGTATATGCAAATACAAGGGTATATGCTAATACAAGAGTACTCCAGAAATCGCGATTTTAAAAAGTTCACCGAGCAAATACAAGAGTATACTCTTGTATTTGCATACTAGACTTTTGAAGAACTTTTGTGGGGTTTTCATCATATTTTGTACTTCCAATGACCTCCCCCAGGCCAGTGGGCCTCCTGTCTGGAGTCGTCACGGTCGGGTGGGAGTCGCCTCGGGGTGGGAAAGGCCAAGAGGACGCTCGTATTGTCTCTTCGGCGCCGCTGCCCCATGAGGGCCCACCCGGAGGCCATATTTCTAGTATGCAAATACAAGAGTATATACTCTTGTATTTGCATACTAGACAACTTTTCAGCTAAAAAACAATTTTTTGAAAACCCTGAATTACGTAAGCTGGCACGGTGAATAGAAGAGTATACCCTTGTATTTGCCCCCCCCCCAGTAACACTGGCGAGCCGTGTTGTTCCATTTGTTTATCCCCCGCGACCCCAGACCAGCACATACCCTGCTGCACACACACACCCTCACTTACAAAAGGACCTTTGCACCTCCAACATGAGCAAGAGAACGGCAACCACAACACCGACGCGCAACAGCAAGCGGACAAAGAGCGGAGATCTGGGGAAGGAGGATGAGCGGCATGAAAGCCAGCTGCAGCAGCTTGTGGAGGACTTTGTGGCCCTGTACACCACCAGGAAGACGGGGGAGGTGTTTAAACACACGGTGTTGAAGGAGATGCTGCAGAAGGTGCTGGTGACCACCATCCCCCCCAAGAGTGGAGTGATAACAACGGTGCTGAAACGCAAATACGATGCGCTGGCTTCCTACAAGTCGCTGAAGGATGTTTCCGGCGACCTGTACACGGTTCGGATCGAAGGAAACCGTGAGATGGCCATCCACGGCATCGCGCTGAAGCCCTTCCCCACGCCAACGCAGAAGAAGTCGGAGGGTTTCGCGCGCCTCAAGCTGGTGGTGGAGGACCTGGACAGCATGGATATGGTCAAGATGTACAAGGCATCGGCACAAGCCTCCACATCCGAGACGCGTCCGAAGAATAAGGCAGTGGCGGCGGTGGCGGGCGATGCAGCACATCGTTGTGGGCGTGCACGACCAGGAGACCGGGCGCTACTATAGCGTCATCGTCGAGAATGGCTTCGCCAAGCTGGTGACGGCGACGCTGGAAGGGGTGCAGGTCGACTACACCTTCTACAGGGACCGTCCTTCGGACCAGTGTGAGCCAGGTGAATACAGCGGCTCGCTCGTTGTGCCGCCTCCGCATTTTGTGGATTCAAGCAGAAATCGGTGAAATCATTCGACAACACAGGGCAGAGTTGGGCATGTCTCTGCGCGACTGTGAACGGCTGGGCTCACTCGTTCGCAGAGAGACAGGGATCTCGATGGGGCTTTCATACCCCCTCCTCGTAAAGCATGAAGCTCCCCTCCGGCTGATGACGCCCTCTCTGCTAGGGAACATGCGGGGGTGCCTCGAGTTTCTGCTGAGGGCTTTCCCCATCCGCTCGGGTCGCCCCCCACCAACAGTCATGGTCACGGGTGATGGCTACACACCCGGTAGCCTTCAAGGAAAGAGCAGGCAGCGACTGGCAATCGCATTGACGGACGGGATCACCGCGTCCCGCTTTCTGACAGTGTGTGACCGCCACAAGCCCCTGTTCTACGAATGGTGGATGCTCCATGCCTTGGGGCAGATTGTGGCAGTTCAGAAGGGGATCTTCACGAAGGGGCCTTGCTCCTTTTCCATCACCCAGTTCCGGCTTGGGGGTGACCACTTAGAGTTGTGGTCACTCTTCAAAGGTGTAGGTGGGACAGGGCATCGTTCTGCCTTCTGCCTTACAGGAATCGACGAGCGTTTGGAGTACCTGCATGACTGCCACCGCTGTAGTATCCAAGAGATGGATGCCGCAGGATTCACTTGTAGCATCGCTTCAAAATTCTCGAATCCTGTCTACACCGTGACGCCCCCCCCCCTTCACGACACGAAAGGTGTCATGCGCCTCATTCTACGTACGCTGCCGGGATCAAAAGTGGTGGAGGAAACCATCCTTGGAAAAGTGGGCAAAAATTTCACTGGGAAGCACGCAAGAGAGATACTCGCTGCTTTGAAGGCCATCACCGTGGGGAATCAGCGGACATTGTGCTGCGCAATGCAATCACTGATCTTCTTCCGCTACCAAGACATACCAGTGCGATACTTCTCAACAGGTTCCTGCCGCAAAGAGTTTCTATTCGCTGTGATCAGCTATCATGTGCTGATTTTCTTGTTGGAGTGGGCAAATCCCGGGATCACTCGCTCGGCATATGCTCATTCTCTCGAACACTGGTTTGATGAGCAGGATGCGCACAGGGTCACCGTCTCCGACGAGCTCTTCGAACAGGGCAACGGTGAGCGCAAGAGGTGGACACGTGGGGGATCCCCGCAGACGATGGGGTGTGATCTGCAGATCTATGAACTGAAACAGAAACACTTGACGGATGAAAATACCGTGCGCAAAGTGCCTCCACTGACTCCTACCATCGGCGAGCGGCCCCAAATATTATCTTACGATTCCATGCGCCTGTGCAGGTGTGTGATCACTCACAATGATACGTGGCTCAAGTATCATTAGCTGCTCGTCAATTGGTGGTCCGCTTGGACAAACTTGGCCTCGGGTCACATGTGCGCCGCAGAGATGGTCACGGACAAACATTTCAGGCAGAACCCGGCAACAACGGCGATGTTTTCCTGGTTTGCATCTGTGACGAAGAACCCTGGGAGGTGACGGAGGTGACGCCCCCTGCACAAGGAACCACCGACGGGGAGGAGGCTGGTGATGGCGGCAACCTTGCGAGTGACGGCAATAGCGGCGAGGCTGGTGATGATGATGATGATGATGGCGACGAGACATCCGCCACAGAAGAGTATAGCTGCGTTGTTTGCCCTGACAAGAGCTTCGCGCGGGTTTACGGGCTCTACGCCCACTACGACGGACAGCACCGGCCGAGGGCGCAGTGTGAATGTCGAGTGTCTTGCCCCTTGTGTGAGAAAACGGTGTTCAGAAGTGGACTTAGCCAACACGCCCTCTACGTCCACCAGGATGAGCTGGACATCACGACCTGCCCTGTGTGTCTGCAGGAGTTTGCTTCACAAGAACTGAGGGATATGCACATGTCGGACGAACACCCTGCAGTCTAAAAAAATGAGACTCGTCGTCGGCACAAAATACAATCAGTCCACTCGATCCGATCTCGACAGCTGTTGCATTGCACTCCCACCGTTTGCTGGTCATTTCTCCCCCCTCCTTGCCACTCCGCTTGCCAAAAAACCCCCCATCACAGTGTAGAGTATGAAGGAAACCGCGGAGATGACAAGTGGCACATGTCATTTACATGTAAAATTACAAGTACCACTTGTAAAAGTTACAAGTGGCACTTGTAATTTTACAAGTGGCACTTGTAACCATTTTTCACTTGTAATTTTACATGTAAAACCACTTGTAATGTAATTTACTTCAGCGCCGTGCACGCACACATGCACGGTGGACTCCCGCCTGGGGCGGGGATCCAGACCCCCCGCTTTCACTCCCGCCCAAAAAGGTGTAGACTGACGTGCGGGAGACCACCGTGTGAACATTTTTTTGGAAAGCGTCGGTGGCACCTGGGAGGCCAATCCAGTAACTTACCCTTCAAGCCCACAGGGAAGCGCACGCCGCGTTGCTTGTGGGGGGGGGGGGGGGGGGGGGGCGGGTCCGTCATTGCCCCAGCTGCGATGGAGCCCTGAACCACCCATGGAAGCCACGCGCCCCTCTCACACCCCCTCCGTGCGTGCGTGGCAGAGACACGCCTACACCGGCGATGCGTATCTAGACCCCAGATTAGAGGGCCTAGTTGCCTTGGGGGAGGGGGAGGGGGGGGTGGCCGTGAAGTGGAAGAAAGAAGGGCACGCTCGGGGGACGAATGATGACCTCCTTTCCATCGATCTGCAGGTTGCACAGTCCGAGCACGAACGAAGGCTGGCCTGCGATGTGTCGGGGGTGGACAGGGGGGGAAGGTGAGGGGGCGCTGATGGGGGCACGTTTCGTGCGCCTGGTGGACGCGATGGCATGTTTACCACTTTCGTTCGTCCCCAACCGCCATCGTCATGGCAGCTCAACGCAGCGCAAAGCCTCGCCCACACCGAGGCCACACCTCTACAGTCCAGTTTTAGCCCTGGCAGGATGTCTCGCCTGATACGGGAGATCACCTGCAGGTGTTCCCTCTGGGTGGATGGGGGGGGGGGGGGGGGATATTCGTTCCGGCACAAGAAACAGCGGGGGGGTCAGTTCTCACGTTTGGTTGTGTGCTCTAGGGGGGTGGGATGCCAGCCCACGCTGACCCACACAAAAAGGTACAGTACGAATTTTGACGGGCGGGGGGAGGGGGGGGGGGGATGAAACTTTTTTTCAGCACATTTCGATGTGGGCGGAAAGTGTCACGTGCTTTGGTTGTGCCCTTGTGCTCCTCACTCACGACACCATCATCAGCAGGAGTGTGAGTGTGGAAGCGTTCAACGCAAAAAAAAACGAAATCCTTAGCTAAAAAAAGGTGCCGAACAAAGCGCAGAGACACTTTTTTGACGGCAGCCTCCCACCTCTAATTAGGGAGGAGCTTGCGTGCCAAATAAAAACAAATCACGAGGCAGTCAGAAAAGAATATCACGGGACCAAGAAAAAACCGTTCCGATCGCTCAAAACGCACCGTTTTTGAAGACCCCACCCACCCACCCACCCACTTCTCCTACCCCTCCCCTCTTTCTAATTTTCATCCAATCAGGACGGGAGTGACGACAGGAGACTTGCCGAGGAAGACGTAACCGCCCTTCCGCACACACAACACACACACATCCCTTGAGGGCACCGAAGTGCCCGGCAACCCCCCCCAACACGCACACGCACACTCCATTCTACCCCCCCGCCGCGTCCCCACCCCACAAGGGGGCGGAGGGGCGGAAATCTTGTTCCCATTCGAATTTCCGTTGAATAATTTTCCCCCTCTCTCAAGTGTCTGTGCACGTACATGCCTCACAAAAACTGGCTGGAAAGTGACACGGCTTTGACGTGTGTAGATGTGTGCCGTGCGGCGCTGCACACACCCCCCCGCCCCCCCTCTCACAACATTCGGCTGCAAGGTGACAGCAGCACAGCGGGAGAGAGAGGTTTCAGAGAAAGAGACATTGCCTGCGTGGACCAAACCACGAGACAGCAGAGTCAGCAGCAGTGAGGCTTCGACCTTGTCTCACAGGCCTTAAGCATGTGTCCGAGGGCTGAGAGCGGGGGACACATGCCCCAACACCGGTGCGCCGGTGCCCTCAGGTCGTGAAGTCCTCCTCCTCCAGCTGTGTCTTTGGTATCAAGGTTTAGGGGGTCTTCGCTGGTCGTTGTGATTCGTTCTTCTTCGTCAGTTTTCGCCTAGTTTCCTTAGGAAATGCACCAAAATGCACCGACGATCACCCCGTAGCGAAGACCCTCTGAAGGATGTGTAAATTCCTGCAGAACTTGCAAGGTTTTGCTTGTCACAACATTGGGCGGGGGGGGCTGCTGCAGGTCGTGCGAAGTCCAACTACTCCAGCTTGTCCTGGGGTTGCCTGTGGTGCGGGTCCCACGAGCAGGGAGGCTGGGCGAAGCCTGTTCTCATTCGTTGCTTCTCCGGGTCCAGGTCATGGCGTACGGCTCGGATGCCAGATAGGCTTCAGAATAAGCCGCATAGCAGGAACACTTCCCGGTCATGTCTTGGGCGACCCTCCAGCTGACTGCCAGGCAGTTGTGGTTGCTGTGGGCCACAACGATGCACTCGCTGGAGGATCCTGCAGTGACAGCGACTGGGGTGCCAGAAATCACGGAACGAGAGTGTGCGACCTTCCAGGTGGTCCGCAGGAGGGCGGCAGCCTTCTTCATCATGTCCTCCGTCTGGATGTCCCAGGCATCGCCCTTCGGTGTGTAGGCGGGGGAGTTGTCGCCCACCACCATCGGCAGCTGGCGCAGGGCACCCGAGTTGACCATGTCGAGCATCAGCGCCACCAGCTGGTTCTTCGACTGGTAGCCCTGGGTGACCATCTCCATGCCCATCAGCACGAAGGTGAACCCGCCGTTCTCCCCCCACGAGTGGCGGATGAAGTTGCCCGCAGGCGTGTTGAAGGACACAGGGTCCTTCGGGATTGCCAGGTATTTCATATAGCCCAGCTCCTGGTTCTTACCGATGAACATGTCGTTGAGGCAGTACTGGTCGGCAAAGCGGTCGGTGCGGAACAGCTCCCCGCAGAGGTCCAGCACAGACCGGGACCAGCGCGTCAGCAGGTGGCTTGTCCTGTTGTGCTTCATGTTGAAGAACAGCACACCCGAGTTCAGCCACGAATACTTCGCGATCTCAGGGAGAACCACGGGGATCGGCACCTCCGGTGCGACGAGAAGGAACGACTCCTCTTTGACGTTCTCCACCTTGCGCGACTTCTTCAGAACCTTCGGGGTGTTCCCCCTATCACGGAGAGCGCGGGAGTCGTCAGCGGGCTCCACCTCGAGCGGGGTGAGGAACGTCTCCGACGCCAGAAAGTCCTCCACGCGCATGTTCTGCTGCCTGACGTAGCTGTCGGAGTCCATATACACAAGCCAGTTCCGGTCGGGCCAAGCCCCGAGGTCCAGCTGCGTCTTGATGTACTGCGCAACGAGCGCGTTGCCCCAGCCTCGGTTGGTGAAGCCTGAGATGGCAACGTCAGGGGTAGCCCACAGGGTCAGATTATAGCCGTGCTTCTTGCAGTAGGCGTAGTTCGTCATGGCGGTCAGCACCCACGAAGGCCACGAGATCACCTCCAGCTTGAGAAGCCACTTCGAGTCGCGCAGCTTTGTGAACCGAGAGTCGATCATATAGAACTCATACTGCCCGGCAAACGCGCCGGAAGCGGCCCTCTTCTCCATGTGGGTGCCGGCGCTCAGAAACATCGGCTTGGCTGTCACAGCGGCAGCACCCCTTGCTGCCGCGAAGCCGGACTCGACGTGAGCAACGTGGGTGAGAGCGATCAGGATGCATGCCGCAGCGACCGTCCACCCTATGAGCCGCGTGTTCATCGGAACGCAGAGCCGTTCTTTGCTCTGTCAGGGTGGTTGGGTGGATGTGGTGAAAGGGAAGTGACATGCGCTTGCCAGCACACGGAGATGTCATCAAGGGTCGGGGTGTGTTGGGGGTGCGGAGAGGGGAGGGGGGGTGGTGGGGTGATGGACTATCGATCAACGCGGCTTCGAGCAACGCAGGTCCTGTGTGCTGTGACTGCAAGAAGGGAGGCAGAGAGCAGGTGGCAGGGCCGGCAACAGGGCACCGCATGCCCCAGAGGTGTGTGCTGCTGCAGCAGGGTGCTGGCAGAGGAGGGCACGCCCACGGGGTGTTTGATTGTCGAGAGTGAATGGAAAAGCGAGTCGCCCAGCACCTTCTTGCAAAAATGCGAGTCCTTTTTTGTAGCCACCAGATATGCTGTACAAGGTGGGATCAATGTACACAATGGGATCCCACCAGGGGGGGGGCGGGGGTAGAAAGGAGAAATGGGGAAAGTTTTTTTTACATGGGGTCACACACAGGGTATAAGATAGACTTTTTTTCTGGCGCCGTTTTCCGGTTTTTCTGGTTTTGAAAATTTTTCGCGCGCGCCTTCGGCGCGCGCGACCCGCGCAAACCCTCCCAGAATCTGAGAGGGCCCGGTGCCTGCGCGCGTCCTGTCGTACTGAGGCTGCTTGGTGGGGCAGGCGCAGCAGCTGCTTTGAAAGTTTGGACTCTCGGCCAAAAAACCGGTCTGGTGCAATTTTTTTACGCAGGGGGGTCTGGGGGGCGGAGCCCCCCAGCCGCCGGAGGCCGCGGTAGTGATCATCTGTTCCCTACAGTCTGGATTCGCTTGTAAGTAGGAAGGCTTCGCTGTATCGCAGCCCGGCCAGCAGGAGATCACTGGTCCTTGAGGGTTCAACCTTCAGGGTGGAGGAGGACGGGGGAGCGACCACTCGTGACAGGTGTGCGTTGTGGGTGGTGTGGGTGCACGACAGAATGGCCAAAGGGTCCACGAGATCTCTGCACACATTCCGTTATCGAGGAGATGGGCACCTAGCTGTGACGACAGGCAACAAACAAATCTCATCTGTTAGTTGCCCCCAATAGGCTTGGCGACCTTCAAGACTGCTTGAAGGTCGTTCGTGTTCTCGTCTCAGCCCTCCGGACAAGCAGATCTGTCTCGAGTTGGTGGGCTGTCGCCATGTATTCGATGGCACCGAGTGACGCTGCACAGAGGCAGACGACACGGTGAACTCCAGCGGAGGTTACCCTACCTCCGCTGGAGTACACCGTGTGTCTCCCATGAGTCTCAACTAGCGGGAGTCTTAGCGTAAATTAGCTGGAAAATAGACTCCCGTCTCCAGTGCAGACTGCAGTCTTAGACTCCCTCTTAGACACTCGCTAGGGTGGCTGGAGTCCACCATGTGTGCACCTTCAAAACAGAAGAGACCTGCATGACGAGGGCATCACCACCCACCGGGCCCCACCGGGCCACCCGCTAGGTCCATTTTTTCTTCTCCGCTTCTCTGCCTTCTTTGGACTATTTGAGCTCTGTGCGGATCACGATGGGGTCACTTTCTATTTTTTTATGCCGTTTTTTCTGACTGTTTTACTGTCCCAAAGTCACAAAAAAAACCGCCAAAAATGAGACCGACCTTTTTTTTTTTCCCAGAAAACCGGGAACCGGGAAACCCTGGTTTTGAAAACCGGAAAACCAGACCTATCTTATCCCCTGGTCACACACAGCCCCACCCGCACCACCCCCCCCCCCTACTCCCTTGGCTTTCATCCCTGAAGAACGCAACACACACTCATGGGCAGGGTTACCCACATAAAATCACTATCGCAATATACAAACACTCTCTCGTGCCTGCCCCCTCCCCCTCACCGCCATCCTCCAGTGCATCACCCCCCTCTGCACCCCTCCCCCCCCACCCACCCCCAAGGTTCGGCACCGAGTGGCGCAGTGTTAAACGCCTTCTTGCGGGAAAGCGTCGGAGAAACCTCCCCCACCCGACCCGAGGGGATCCAGACTGCAAGGAACAGTTGTGTGCACTAACGCGGCCTCCGAGGGCGGCCTGAGGGAGGGGGGTGCTCGAGAATTTGCTGCAACCTGTCGGAGGTCGCGGTACCACCACCTTGTGACACCCCCGATCAACGGAAGCTGTTTGATGCACGGATGAGCACACACAAGGTGGGTGTGTGTGCACAAAAACAAGCGCTGATGCCCCGTGTCGTGGGAAAAAACACCGCCGATGTCCCCCAAGCTGCTCCTTTCGTAGGCTCACCACATCCTCCTGCATGAATCAGGACCCACAGGGGTTGGGGACACCCGAGGAGATGGGATCCCGCTGGGTGGGCGTGCTGGCTCCGATTCTGAACCCCCGCTACAAGAAATCGGAACCGGACCCACCCAAGTATCACCCATGGTCATGGGCAAGTACTCACCTCACAAGAAAAGCGCAACGGAAGGGAAACCTCGATTCCGCGAGTCAAGAATATAACGCACAAACGGTTGAAACCCTGAAATGATGATCGCACCCTGAGCCTGATGAAATGCGGAGCACAAATGGGTTAGTGTATAGAGCACGTTTGGGTTGATTTCTGCTCACACGAGTCTGCGGGACAAAACAAAGGCAACTGCCGCAGCGAGGGGCGAGAAGTTAGATTTGCCGCCAACACCGCGCGCCGGTGCCCTCAGGTTGAGCTCAGCTCGCCGCGAGAGCCCTTCCTCACTTGCCACTGGTCTTCAGGGTCCAGGTCATGGTGTAGGGCTCGGGTGACAGGCTTGTGTCTGTAACAGAACCGTAGCAGATACACTTCCCGGTCATGTCTTCGGCGACCCTCCAGCTGACTGCCAGGCAGTTGTGGTCGCGGTCGGCCACAACGATGCACTCGCTGGAGGATCCTGCAGTGACAGCGACTGGGATGCCAGAAATCACGGAACGAGAGTGTGCGACCTTCCAGGTGGTCCGCAGCAGGGCGGCAGCCTTCTTCATCATGTCCTCCGTCTGGATGTCCCAGGCATCGCCCTTCGGTGTGTAGGCGGGGGAGTTGTCGCCCACCACCATCGGCAGCTGGCGCAGGGCACCCGAGTTGACCATGTCGAGCATCAGCGCGACCAGCTGGTTCTTCGACTGGTAGCCCTGGGTGACCATCTCCATGCCCATCAGCACGAAGGTGAACCCGCCGTTCTCCCCCCACGAGTGGCGGATGAAGTTGCCCGCAGGCGTGTTGAAGGACACATGATCCTTCGGGATTGCCAGGTATTTCATATAGCCCAGCTCCTGGTCCTTACCGATGAACATGTCGTTGAGGCAGTACTGGTCGGCAAAGCGGTCGGTGCGGAACAGCTCCCCGCAGAGGTCCAGCACAGACCGGGACCAACGCGTCAGCAGGTGGCTCGTCATGTTGTGCTTCATGTTGAAGAACAGCACACCCGAGTTCAGCCACGAACTCTTCGCGATCTCAGGGAGAACGACGGGGATCGGCACCTCCGGTGCGACGAGAAGGAACGACTCCTCTTTGACGTTCTCCACCTTGCGCGACTTCTTCAGAACCTTCGGGGTGTTCCCCCAATCGCGGAGAGCGCGGGAGTCGTCAGCGGGCTCCACCTCGATCGGGGTGAGGAACGTCTCCGACGCCAGAAAGTCCTCCACGCGCGTGTTTTGCTGCCTGATGTAGCTGTCGGAGTCCAGGTACACAAGCCAGTTCCGGTCGGGCCAAACCCCGAGGTCCAGCTGCGTCTTGATGTACTGCGCAACGAGCGCGTTGCCCCAGCCTCGGTTAGTGAAGCCTGAGATGGCAGCGTCAGGGGTAGCCCACAGGGTCAGCTTGTAGCCGTGCTTCCTGCAGTAGGCGTAGTTCGTCATGGCGGTCAGCACCCACGCAGGCCACGATATCACCTCCAGATCGAGAAGCCACTTCGAGTCGCGCAGCTTTGTGAAGCGAGAGTCGATCATATAGAACTCATACTGCCCGGCAAACGCACGAGACGCCGCAGATGCAGCAGGCGCAGCAGACGCCGCCAAAGCCGCCAACACCTCCTCCTTGTTCTTCTTCTCCTGTTCAGGCCCGTTCAGCTGCGGAGTGGCGGGCGTGAGTGCAGCGCCAGTGTGCATGCACGGACTGCTGCAATTTCCAGTGTGCATAATGCGCTCCAGGGCCACCAAGATGCATGTGGCAGCGATCGCCCATCCGATGACACGCGTGTTCATATCCGATCAGTGCGGCGTTGTTGCTGTCTGCCCGGGGCAGGGGGTGTGGGGTGAGTCAACGCGGGGCGGGGGCGGGGGGAAAGAGGAGAATGTAGAATCGATGGCGAGGGCAGAGGGCACTGAAGCAGAAGTAGAAGTCGGAAGGAAGAAGGTACAACACGATCCCCCTTCACTCGTTACGGGGGCACGGGGTCACGGGGAGGGGGCTTTTGATCTTCGAGAGTGAACGGAAAAGCAAGTCTCCCAGCACCTTCTTGCAACGCCAGTCCCTTTTTTTTGTAGCCACCACACCAGAAAAGATCAATGCCCCTGCTGGGGGCAGGGGGGGGGGGGGGGGAGGAGGGGGCGGGTGACGTGGGTAGCACGGGGCTCTTCTCCCCACCCCCCCACTCACACTGTGTCGGCACGGCAAAAGGGAGCAGGGGAGGGGGTGATAGGTAAGTACAAAGACAACTGCTGTTCTCGACCATGTTCAAAACTGCTCAAAAATCAGGACGTCACTACCTCCAGCTGTGCATGGCAGGGTCGCTGATTCCCTGAGCAGGGAGGGGGTGGGGGGCGAGGGCTGGGTGCACTTTCCCCTTCCATCCTTTGAAAGACATGCAGGTTGTCACGACGGGGGGGGGGGGGGGGGGGGGGGCGGGCACACTGCCCCCCGTCCCCTCTGTCCCACGAGATCGAGAACCCCCCCAGAGGGGGCCTTCGCTGGTCGTAATCCTTCGTCAGGCTTCACCGAATTCAACAGGAAATGCACCAAAAATGCACTGACAATCACCCCGTAGCGAAGACCCCCTCTGGGGGGTTTTTCGATAATTATCCAGGATAGCGCGCCAGGTGTCCAGTGCAGCGTTCTCCGTCTCTCGTGGTGGACTTCTGTGCGATGCAGATCCGCCGAATCCAACCTTGCTGAACGGGTATCCAGTGAAGGAAAGTTGAGCAGGGCCTCGGAATGCACCCCCCCCCCTCGGGCAGTGATGCCTGACGCTGCAGACGCGGTCGCCACGCGGCTGCACGTCTGCAAACAGCACTGCCGGCCCCCCCACCCTCACGCACAAGATGCGAGTGTGTCACACGTGTGGCAGGGCTGAACAATCCGAACAATATTTTTTGAACCAGTTTCAACACACAACACAGAGAGTTGAAGGGTTCCGGGGGAGGGGGGGGGGGGTGGGGGTGGCAGGTAAGATCAAAAGACAAATGCTGTTTCTCGACCATGCATGGATATTCCGCGGGGGGGGGGGCACAATGAAACACGCCAGTTCGCACCTTCCTCTCCCCCCCCCTCCTTTGCAAGAAATGCACGGCCGGGCTTTTGCTGCGGAGCCAAGAACACAAAGACCCTCTCTCCTTTGAAGAGGGTGCCCTCTAGGGCCCCCTCCTGGCACTCTTCTGAAGTGCCTCTGGAGCCCTGCGGTGGCTGGGCGCACCCCATACTCCTCTACAGGTGAAACATTTTTTTCTATTCGTTGCAGACACCGAGCACTTGCTCTGAAACTGTAGCTCAGCACACGCCCCACGCCTTGGTGTGACTGTGCCTCTGCTGTGCTCCCACAGAAGACACGCTTGTCGACGTCGCACTCCGTCCTGCGCATTTTTTGGTGTATTTCCAGCTCAGCAAGCTGACGAGAGATGGCGTGGCATTGCCGGAAACACGACCGAGCAAGCGAAGACCACCTCAGTTCAAACAAGGTGCGGGGAAGGGCAGGCTGCGTTGTGTGTTGGGTTCACACACCCTGCCCCAACAACCGGAAGAGTTGGTGTTGGTGCAAAATATAGGCATTTCGAGCTGTTGCAGAGAGCTCCGCCCAGCAACACTGCAGGGCGAGAGAAACTGATGTGGGAGGAGGCAACTCTAAGGCATTTAGCTCGATCCAACGAACCCACACCTCCCGTCTGTTGACGTGCGACACACAATGGCAGGCCCAATATCGGGCGACCCACGCTCTGAAGGCCTCATGTTCCTTCACATCGCTTCGCCTTCTGCGCTCTTTTTTCTCTTTGCGTTGACGCTTCCACCCCTCTGATGGCGGAGTCGTGAGCGAGGAGCACAGGCCCCAACACGAACAAAAGCGCGTGACAACCTTCCACCTACATCGAATGTGTTGAGAGACGCAGAGGTGCCACGAGCAAACCACCCCGTCTTCCCTCCGAGAAGCATGCGATGTGCATCACCCGTGGGGTCCTGCACGTTGCGTGTGTGCTGCACCGTGAAAAACACATCTTCTGGAGAGCAAAGGGTTTGGGCTGCCCCTCCCCCTGCGGTGGGTCCAGCCTTGCTAACCCCAACAGCAGTCCAACGGCAGCAGGCGAAAGGTGATCTGCGAGTTACTCTGCCGGCGGGGTGTCGCGCTGTGCAGTGTCCGCATCGTCGGTCATGCTGGGCACGTCGTAACCACACGAGTGGGTGACACGGTCGACGTCGATCTGCACAATGCTGCGGCACAGCACGGGCCGGACAATCGGCACACCGCTGAAATGCGCTGCGGCCACCTCGGAGAACTTCGGAGACCCCGTACTGTGCACCACCCCACGCCCGTACAGCCGGACAATCTGCGGCTCCCCGGACACGGCGCAGAACAGCAGGCAGACCCGCCCATTGGCCTGGACATGGTCCAGAACCTCCCTGCCACTGCCCCAGCTCTCGAGGTACATCACCTGGAGGGGGCCTGTCACCCTCAGCTGGTCGAACGGCCTCTTCGGCATCACGTTGGTGTAGCCGCGGCCATCCTGGCCGTCGCTCCCGCTTTGGGAGAGGGGGGCGACGAAGAACCTCTCGCTGTTCTGGATGAGCTTCAGGGCCCCGCCCTCGATGGTGTCGTACACCTTCATGGTGGAGGTGGTGGTTGGTGGGGGGTGTGGGGTGGTGTAGGGTGGTGGGGGCGGCCTTGTGTGTATCCTGCAGGTGGGGGGGAAGGGTGTGAAGGGCGGAGGGTGGAGGGTGGTGGGGTGTTGGTGGGAAAATACTACAAGATACTCTTTGGCCTCTGTACTGAGTGTTGCATTGGACGCTTCCACCTAGAAACGGGCTCCACCTCTTGCACTTTGCATCCCCCCCCCCCCCACCCCCCATTTTTTTTTTCAGATTTGACAACCAGGTTTAGCGTGGCCTTACCTTGTCGTCCGTCAAATCCTCCTGATGATTGTCTGGAAAAACCCAGTGATGTGTTTTGCCTGAAGTGCAGAAGTGAGGTGGAGCAGGTGGAGCACGAAACAGAAGTGATCATGAGTCAGAGGCCAGTAAGCAGTCCCGAGTCCGTCGCGTCTCTGTAGCATTTCCCGTACCACACAAGTGTGTTATGTGCAAAAAACAAGAAAATGTCACCCCAGTACAGCCGCTCTTTACTCGTATTGTTTGTGATGTGTTGACGCTTCCACACACAAAACCCCAACTCCTGTGATGGGGGAGGCTAGTGGTGTGCGTAAAACGCAACAACCACCCACGGTGAAACCTGCCGAAGGTGGTGTTGTGTGAGTGCTCTGCATCTCTCTCCGCTGCAAATTCCCAACGTAAACTTGGAGATAGGGGCAACGTGAGGGATGATTACTAATGCAGGGAGGGTCTGATGCTCGGGCAGGGTGGGCACGGTGGAATCCTGAAAAATATAGTACTATATATAGTGACATGGCGACTATAATAGTCACTATAATAGTGACGGGTGACTATTATAGTCACTATAATAGTCGCCATGTCCACTATAATAGTCACTATAATAGTCGCATGTCACTATTATAGTCACTATTATAGTGACATGTCACTATTATAGTGACTATAATAGTGGACATGCGACTATTATAGTGACTATAATAGTGGACTTGTCCACTATAATAGTCGCATGCCACTATTATAGTCACTATTATAGTGGACAAGTCCACTATTATAGTCACTATAATAGTGGCATGCCACTATTTTTACAACTATTATAGTGACAATTCTAGTGACATGCGACTATTATAGTGACTATAATAGTCGCCATGTCGACTATATAGTCAGTATGTGCTCAGTATATAGTGAACACATACTTCTATGCGAACATGGGCTGTCACTACATGTCGAGTAAACGGCCAGGACCTGTCACTAAGTGTCCAGTAAACCGCGTTTTTGGTCCACTATATGGCCGGCATTGCGACTATTTTACTGACATGCACTCAACATGTCCAGTATTATAGTGGACGTGCAGCCAACATGTCAGTATTTACTGAACATGTCCACTATTATAGTGACCGCATACACGCATGTCACTATTGTACTGTAGTCACTATTTTAGTGGCATGTCCAGAAAATACTGAACATGTCCACTATTATAGTGTCGCATACACGCATGTCCACTATAATAGTCACTATTTTAGTGACGGCATGTCCAGTATATACTGGCCATTTTACTTGCATGCCGAAGTGGTGCGTTTCCCTTGCGGAACGCCTTGGCAAATGGGTGTCTCCCAAGGCAAAAATGAGTCAACGGGCAGCATGCCGTTCCACATTTTTCCCTCGTGAGGGCGACCCCCTTGCAACGCAAGGTGAAAAATGAAGAAACGGGCAGCATGCCGTTCCACATTTTTCGTCTCTGGATCAACAAACGAGAGCGCACCACAAGTCTCGGCATTATCTGCCTTGAGAACCTCTGCATGGACAGGAACCGGAAGCCCCCCTGTGTAGGAGTGATTCAGCAGAGACGAACATTTCGTCACGGTGGCGCTTCAGGCGTGTGCCGAGCTATATGTCGACACACCTTCCCGGTGGGGCTCCAGGCATTTGCCGAGCTAGTGTATTGTATCAACTGTTATACCGTAAACAGAATAAATCTGGACCGTAAGAAGTCCTGGACGTAATAATGCTGGACCGTAAAAATTCTGGACCCCGGGGGTCCAAACCGATTGGACCTTTTTTCCGGTCCAGAGTGGTTTGCTGTTCCCCCCCAAGATCACCGGGTTTCTGCTCCCGCGGGAAGCGTTCACAAGCGCGAACGGGACTTCCCCAGCCCCCTTGACTGATCTGGACCCCCACGAGTGGGGGTCTGAACCCCACTATCGGGGGTCGTATGGGCACCAATAATAGGCAGTGCAGACTCCCGATATCGGGGGTCCAGACCCCCAATAGCGGGGGTCGCTCTGACCCCGCCCCAGACCCCCGCTCCAGGGGGTGGGGGTCCACCGTGTGAGAAATCGCCATGTATCGCCAAGTCCCCCAAACTGGTCTGGACCGGACAAATTCTGGACCTCGGGGGGGGTCTGGAGGTGGATTGGACCTTTTTTACGGTTCAGATTTATTCTGTTTACGGTAATAAGAATGAGAAAACATCCATGGGTCAGCAGGGAAGCCCCTGCTGTGGGGGACAGAATCGACGTGTTTCTTTGAAGAAACAACAACCTGCGGGTTACCGCTGGGGTCGATGTCCAAAGGGGCGCGACACCACGGGGGTGCCACACCGCTTGTCTTGGGAAGTTCTTCACCTTTGGTAAAGGCGGAGTGTTCATATAAGCAAAATTTACGTACACAAGCAGCGCTCAACCATACACCAGCAAACCAAGCAGGTAGCTGCCGAAGGATCGGTTCGTGCACCTGAGTCTGTACTCTATCTGATCTATTCCGGCTTTTCATGCTTGTCCTTTCAGGCCGGAGGTCTCTCTCTCAAGGCATATAGTCATTCTCCCTTTGCCACAGACCAGTGGGAGTATGTTTATGTGGAGTCACCTAGAGTCACAGGTATTCGGTGCCACCACGAGAGAGAGTCCAGATTCAGACCGTGTGTCATCCTCTTCCACGGCCAGGCAGAGCTTGCGCGGGGGCAAGATGGCTGAGTTGCCGGGCGTCTACAGATGCTCCACACACACGACGAGCGCCAGCAGGAGTACTGGTTTCCGACCGATTCCCGACCACCTCTAATTCCACAAGGGCGCAGGCAGCCATATGGGGGTTTTCATTCCATTCCCAGACATCCGAACATAGTCACCTAGGGGGGCCACCACGCAAGGCCGCTGACATGCACAGTCTCACGCCGCTTTGTGTACGTAAATCTGCACCCAAAGTTGCCCTGCCCCACAGCCCCCCAACCGCCCGGTAGGTAAGACCCTCGGGGTGCTGCATCCCCATCATCGGGTCACCTAAACTTTCGGCAAAAAAGCACTCCGTCTTGAACTTTAAAAATCTGAAAATTCTGAAAAAGAAAAGCAGCGCAAAGCAAGGCAACAAGGGAGCAATGCGATGGGTGGGGGCACGAGCTTGAACAGGGCAGGGTCGGAGGGAGTTTAAAATAGCTGGGCAATCAGCTATGGTTCTGAGCAATGGCCGTGTCGTCATTGCTCTTTTTATTCATTCTCTTGACATACTGGATACCGTCAATTTTGACACACGTCTGTACCGTCTGTAATCCACGAAATGACCCAAACATGATGTGCTTCATTTTTGGGACCGTCTGTGTGATCAGGATCAAAGATCTCGGGGTTTCTACGACTTCCTTCGAAAATGGAAGGTTCCAGATCACAAGGACCAGACTTTGGGGCCAGATTTTTTTGCTCTATTTTTGAGGCGAATTTTCACCAAGGCCGAACAGGCCAAATTCGCGGGGCCGTTTTAATGCGTTTTACATACATCGGGCGTTATTGCGTTACCAGTAACGGTAATACCGTTATTTTTTCGGTAAAATAACTTACCGTTAATAACGTTCCAGAACGGCCGAATAACGTTATCCGAAAATCGGTAACGTTATTTTTCCGCGTTATACCGTTATCGATAACGGTAATACCGTTATTACCGTTATCAGGAACGGTAATAACGTTATCGGTAACGTTATTACCGTTATTACCGTTATCGGTAACGGTAATACCGTTATCAGTAACGGTAATAACGTTATCGGTAACGTTATTACCGTTATTACCGGTAATACCGCGTTATTTTCGGTATTTTTGGGCAACTTCTATAGGGGGACCCTTTTCGAATTTTTTTTTCGGGGTGGCCAGAATGGGCTGTTTTAGGCTATTTGAGGCCATTTTCGAGCAAATTTTTGGGTTTAGAGCCACGCAAAGGGTCTAAAATGGGCATGCCAATCTCAAAAAATGCTCAAAATTCCGAGAGATTTCAGATTTTTCGAATTTTTTGACCGAGAAAATTCTGACCCCAAAATGTGGTCCTTGTGGTCTGGAACTGTCCGTTGTCGAAGGAATTGGTGAAAAAATCGTGATTTTTGGCCTCTGGATCACCCATGCCGTCCCAAAAATCAAGCAAAAGAGGTTTGGTAGGTGCATTTTTGGGTGAACATGAGCCATTGTGCCAACCTGCTTGATTTCACCCGAAAATTGGAATCCGTTGAATATGGTTTCTGATGAAAATGTGAAAATTTTCGACCTTCTTCGCAGTTTTTGCCACTTCCTTGCCCCATCTTTCCCACCCAAAATCGAAGTACCGTGAATGGTGTTGTTGAAAGGTCCAAATTGCGTTGATTGTGCGTAGTTCTGCCGAAATCGTGCACACGTTGTGCATAGTGCATGTGTAACGCCATTTGCGACCAAAATGTAAATTTCCTGCACCCGAGCGTTGACGCTTCCACACACCCTTACAAACCCACTTGCCTGATGAAGGGGGTGGTGTGTAGAGCACGTTTGGCAGGGCTGAATGACACTTTCCGCGCGAAGGTCGTGTGCGTAATTAAAAAACGGTCCGAGGGCCGGAGGCCCGAGGCCTTTTTTTACCTGCACGAGGGTGCAATTGAGGCCGATACGGGGTGCAGATGATGGTTTCTTGCACAACCCAGTCATGTTTTGCACATCACGACGAACTCGGAAATTCCTCATATTTGCACTCCAGGTCTCATATTTGCACTGGTGCAAATATGGGACCTGGAGTGCGTGCAAATAATGACTGGGGGGTGCAAGAAAGTTCAAATTGCGTAGTTCCTGCGTACTTCGTGCGTAGCCCGAGCGTACTTTGGGTAGTTCGTGCGTATATTGTGCGAAGCGTCTTTGACAGCACCAGTAACGGACTTTTGGAACGTAACTATTTTAGAACGGACCGGGAAAAAATGGGCACGTCGCTACTTCGCGCTACTTCGTCGCTCGTAACGAGTAAAAATATCAGGTGGTTTATACACCGCCAATGTGAGGTGTGCGGGTGTATTCCTGAAGGATTCACTTCTGCGTCCACACTGAGTGATTTTGGAGTGATTTTCACTCCAAATTTCACTCCAGGAACATTGGATGCTGCAAGGTTGCAGGGGTTTCTGCAGTATTTGCCTTGAAAAAGCCAAAAAAACATGATTTTTTCACGAAACTCGACATGTCCGTGCGTTATTATCCAAAAAATGGTCCCAGGGGGGTATTCTGGAGCCATCTCCACCAAAAACTACACCATCCGCCCGCAAAATTGTCCGAATAACGCAAGTTTTCATGAAAATAACGGAAAAATAACGCGTTATTTTAGGAGAAAACGTTTTCCAATTTTTTGACATCACGGAGTGGCCCCCTGGAGTGATATTTTACCCAAGAAAATTCTTTTAGGGGGGGTAGGGACCCGAGTTTCGGGTCAGATTCACCGGGAAATGCTGCCTTTTTTGGGGTCAAAAAATAACGCAAAAATAACGTTATTACCGTTACTGGTAACGGAATAACGCCCAATGTATGGTTTTAGGCCTCAAAACAGGCTCAAAAACCAAAAATTCCCTCGAAAATGGGCTCAAATGTGCAAAATGGACCCATCCGAGAAAAAAAATCGAAAAGGGTCCCCCTATACATGTCGACTATTATAGTGACTATTATAGTCGCATGTCCACTATAATAGTCACTGGGGGCCTTCGCTCTGGAGTGAGAAAAGTGAGAAAAAGTGAGCCCAAAAATGGAAAAAATGGCAAAAAAAAGAGTGTGGGGAGTTGGGTCCAGTTTAGCAAAGTTGTCATATTTCTCGGGTGTTTTCTGAATGGGGACACCCGAAGAACCCCATGACGTGGTCATGACATGTCGCGATCTGCAAAATTGATCTTCACCTGACCGTGAAGACCGGAGGTGGTGAACACAGTGTTATTACGCAAGCACTTTAGTGACGTCCCCACAGTCCAGCGGGATCCGGTGTGCCAGGTGGGGGGAGGCGTCGTGGCCTTGGGACACCAGGTCAGGTGCGTGTTCCCCGTTGAGGGGAATTCCAAAGAAGACGTGCGGGTTCCCTTGGTATTTTGAGCGTCTCATTGTTCCAGGTAGACCGATGCCCCTCCGGCTAAATTGGCCAGGTTGGCGAGGCTTTCATGGCGTGTTAGCACTACACACCACTTCATCAGGTTTTTGGTTCCCATGGCGACACCCTCTTCGTCTAGGGTGAGCCTGTAGTGGAGGCAATCTACCTGCGCAGAAATGTCTAGTGCTGTCGAGACCCCACGGGAGGCAGCGACAGGGGCAGCGAGGAAAACGCTATTACCTGGGATCCCCCGTGTTTAAGCCCCCCCTGGGGGGTCTGGCAAGGGGGGGCTTAACCACAGGGGGCCTCAAGTTGTCAATACCACCGCGATGAGCCCGATGACCTGAGGGCCATCCTCCAGCACCCCGTCGAGGGGCGCTGCACCTTCACCCCCTCGCGAGCGGCTCATGAAAGCGATACAGGAGACGGGCGCTGTACGACGAGGCCGTACGGCTGGGGAAGAACCCAGTTCCGGAGGGGTTCATCCCCGAGGCGATGAAACGCCTAGTCGGGCGTGAGCTACGGGACTGGGCGGGCCTGGGCGGAGATGCGGGTCGAGACAGGTGGCAGCCCTGCACCTGGCCGCACAAGCTCTGGGGTTTGCGACGATCCGGCTGCAGGGACCGCGGCGTCGATCCAGCAGCCTGCACGAGGTGTAGCCATGCGGCACCGCCTAGCCCTCCCATCCGGGGCCCCCCTCCAGCGCGCGCAGTTGCATCGGGGGGACGCGGAGCTGGTGAAGCAGCTCGCGGAGGCCTGCGTCAGGAAGAAGCGTGACGATGGCGAGTTCTGCGAAGCAAGAGCGCATCAGGTGGCTGCAGGAGGACCTGTGCCAGATCGACGAGAGCACCATCCGCCGCTACATCCCCATGCAGCGTTTGAAGGAGGAGTTCCTGCGAAGAGCGATGCCCGGGACGCTGTGGAGCAGCTCCAGGCAAGGCTTCAATTTGAGGACCCGCCATAAACATCCGCCCCCCCCCCCCCCCCCGGGCCCCCCCCCCCTCCTGCGCCCCCAACCTGTGAACAGACGTTCACTACCGTGGCCTCCGGCGGCTGGGGGGCTCCGCCCCCCAGACCCCCCTGTGGCGTGTCCTTGCGCGACAATTTATCGTCACATCGGGTAGGGCCCGGGCTACCCAGGAGGCAGCCCAATTCACACCGAATCTGCGCCCGCCGTATTGCAATTTGGGTTAGCGTGCTGGCATCGCAGCCTGGCCCCGAGGGACCATACCGTGAGTAACCGTGCCCGCCAGGAATAAATGTTCACTCCCATGGCCTCCGGCGGCTGGGGGGCTCCGCCCCCCAGACCCCCCTGTCCAGCAGGGACAGGCACCCCGTTTGAAAGGCAGCCTACTGGCTCCTGCGTGTCATTTGAACATGATGCACACTGTGCGAAGTGACGCAAGAGTTCACGCGCCTATTTCAGGGGGGGGGGGGGTGCAAGCCGCTGTCGATGCCACGTCATCGTCCGCCAAGCTATACCCCCAACTCGTCAATCATGGGGGAGGTCCTGCACCCCCCAAGGAAGATAAGGATAAACCCCCACCCCCAGCCCCGCGACCCCACCCCGCGCTTCGCGCGGCCCCCCGCGCAAC
The DNA here is from genome assembly GCA_963210315.1 of Rhynchopus euleeides. NCBI lineage: Eukaryota > Euglenozoa > Diplonemea > Diplonemida > Diplonemidae > Rhynchopus > Rhynchopus euleeides. The sequence continues at coordinate 1,561,579 of OY723320.1, read as the reverse complement.
AGTGTCAGCAGGGGATGTGCTGTCCTGGCGCTGGACGCGGAGGGCGGTGGGGGCGCCGGGGGGGTGACGACTGGCCGATGGCCAGGGGTGCTGCGCGTTCCCGCGCGCTCAAAAAACGATGCGCAAGGGGGTTGGTAAAGGGTGGGCGCGAACCCGACCCGGGAGGCGCGCGTACTGGGGATAACTGCCGAGGCGGGCCGAGCGGGGTGTGGTCCAAAGCTGGCGGCACGCGAGAGGGACTGACTGGGCGACGGGAGGGGAAGGAGTTGGGGCGGGCAGCTGCAACGCGAGGCGCAGTCGGAACTGGTGCACACCTTCGAGGTCACCGAAAGGGCTGCCGCGGGGCGGGAGCGGATCACCGACGCGTTTGTTGACTTCTGGCACGGGATCCAGGGCGGCTGCCTGTCAGTCTGCCGGCTGTTCCTGTGGAACCTCAGCGGGCGTCGCCGGACACCGGCGGCGACTACGCCGGAAAGCTGGTGACAGGGCTGCACGGGCGTGAAGGGTAAAGGGGGTGCGAACAAGACGGAGGAGCACAGCGCAGGGGCGCGGTAGAGATGTGTGTGACGAGGGCGCGGGTGTCAAAGCTGTGCTTCCTGAGTGGCGGAGCTGGCGGAGGTAGGCACTGGTAGGCGTGAGGCGACGGCGGGCCGGACGACGCCGTCGAAACCCCGGGATACCTCCCTCGAGGTGGTGACGGGCAACGGGACGGAAGCCTCAGTTGCTTGCAGCGGGAGGGACGGAGCACTGCGATCGCCGAAAAGCCACTTAGTGACTGCGACGGAGTGGGGGAGGAAGGCGGCCTGGGGGTATTACACAGTGTGCTAGAAGCCTGGGGGGGACATGACACAGTGTGTTAGAAGCCTGGGGGGGCATGACACACTGTGCTAGAAGCCTGGGGGGGCATGACACAGTGTGCTGGAAGCCTGGGGGGGCATGACACACTGTGTTAGAAGCCTGGGGGGGCATGACACAGTGTGTTAGAAGCCTGGGGGGGCATGACACACTGTGCTAGAAGCCTGGGGGGGCATGACACACTGTGCTGGAAGCCTGGGGGGGCATGACACACTGTGCTAGAAGCCTGGGGGGGCATGACACAGTGTGTTAGAAGCCTGGGGGGGCATGACACACTGTGCTAGAAGCCTGGGGGGGCATGACACAGTGTGCTGGAAGCCTGGGGGGGCATGACACACTGTGTTAGAAGCCTGGGGGGGCATGACACAGTGTGTTAGAAGCCTGGGGGGGCATGACACACTGTGCTAGAAGCCTGGGGGGGCATGACACAGTGTGCTGGAAGCCTGGGGGGGCATGACACACTGTGTTAGAAGCCTGGGGGGGCATGACACAGTGTGTTAGAAGCCTGAGGGGGCATGACACACTGTGCTAGAAGCCTGGGGGGGCATGACACAGTGTGCTGGAAGCCTGGGGGGGCATGACACAGTGTGTTAGAAGCCTGGGGGGGCATGACACAGTGTGTTAGAAGCCTGGGGGGGCATGACACACTGTGCTAGAAGCCTGGGGGGGCATGACACAGTGTGCTGGAAGCCTGGGGGGGCATGACACAGTGTGTTAGAAGCCTGGGGGGGCATGACACAGTGTGTTAGAAGCCTGGGGGGGCATGACACACTGTGCTAGAAGCCTGGGGGGGCATGACACACTGTGTTAGAAGCCTGGGGGGGCATGACACACTGTGCTAGAAGCCTGGGGGGGCATGACACACTGTGCTAGAAGCCTGGGGGGGCATGACACAGTGTGTTAGAAGCCTGGGGGGGCATGACACAGTGTGCTGGAAGCCTGGGGGGGCATGACACACTGTGCTAGAAGCCTGGGGGGGCATGACACAGTGTGTTAGAAGCCTGGGGGGGCATGACACAGTGTGTTAGAAGCCTGGGGGGGCATGACACACTGTGCTAGAAGCCTGGGGGGGCATGACACAGTGTGCTGGAAGCCTGGGGGGGCATGACACACTGTGCTGGAAGCCTGGGGGGGCATGACACAGTGTGTTAGAAGCCTGGGGGGGCATGACACACTGTGCTAGAAGCCTGGGGGGGCATGACACAGTGTGCTGGAAGCCTGGGGGGGCATGACACACTGTGCTGGAAGCCTGGGGGGGCATGACACAGTGTGCTGGAAGCCTGGGGGGGCATGACACAGTGTGTTAGAAGCCTGGGGGGGCATGACACACTGTGCTGGAAGCCTGGGGGGGCATGACACAGTGTGTAAGGACCGCGTGGGAGTATGTCACTTTGGAGCCAGTTTTGTGTGGAACCCAATTTTTTCACCTCTGCCAGAATTTTTTTTCGAGATTTTTCGCAAATTTTGCATTGTCCCCAACACCCCTGTGTCACGGGACCTTCGCTCTGAGTCAGTGACACACAGTGACACAGAGCGAAGGCTTGGCGGCGTTTTTGCCGATTTCGCCTAAGGTGAAAAAAACCGCCTGTGTGACACACTGACACAATTTGACACAGTTTGACACAGAGCGAAGGCCCCCACTGGGTTTTTACTCGGTTTAAACCGGGTTTAAACCCGGTTTTAGGGTTTAAACCCGGTTTTTTGGGTTTTTTGGGGTTTTTATTCTGGGACCCGGGTTTTTAACAACACTGGGGGGGGGGTGATAGGTAAGTTCAAAGACAAATGATGTTCTCAACCCAGGTTCAAAAACTGCTCTTTTCAAAAAAATAAATCAGAACGCCACTACCTGGTGGCGTTGAGATCAAAAAGGATATTGCCGGGTTTCTTTTGTTTTGTTTTGTGCAACCTTCCGGCCACCTGCACGTTGGGGGCGTGGAGTGTAGGTGAACAAAGAACATTGCTCCCACTGCAACCTTTTAGTTCTGAACGCCTTCCGTGAGCACGGTGCGTTTGACACAAAATATAGATGGGGGCAGCAAGGTGTGTGTGGGGGGGGGAGGGGGGAGAAGGGGGCAGCTACTGCACTTTCCATCTCGGAGGTTTGGGGCGTGCGGGGAGTGGGGGAGAGACAAAGGAGTGGGTGGGTGGGGGGGGGGGGGGGCGGGGGGGGGGGGGGGGGGCGGGGGGGGGGGGGGGGGTTTGCTTGCCCTACCGCCACCGCATCATCGTGAGATAATGGCCTCTCCACACCACTACCCCCTCCCCCCACCCACCCGCCCCCCCCCCCCCCCTGCCCTCCCCGCCCGTTCCCTCTCCCCAGATTGAAAATTGCAACGGGGAAAAAAAATCACAACAGTAAGAACTACCCCGTTCTCCCCCTCCCCCCCGATATGCTCTTCTGTTGCGATTTTTTTTGGATTTTAACGAACCACACTGGAAAAGAGGGGGGTCAGGTCGGGAAGAAGGGGGTGGGGGGAGGGGCGGGGGTGAGGGAGGAAGGGAGGAACCCTAGTAGTACATCCCTCTTCCCTCCCTCCCCCTCTCTCTCTCTCTCTCTCTCTCTCTCTCACCACCACACCCCGCCCAGCCTTGAGCGCCGTTCGCGGGGGAAAAAAACCTCGTACTTCCACCCAAGTATGCCTGGGACTTTAGCCTTTTTGGGCCCAAAAAGGGGTCGGGATTCCACTTTTTCTCCAAGGGTTTTTCGGGGGGGAAATGGCGCGCAATCCCCCTCGCGGGCAAGAAAATCCCCCCATCCCCACCACACAACCAGTGTGAGTGTGGTGTGTGGGTATTGGACGCCCTGTGTGATGAGAGATAGTGGCAACACAACAGCAACATGCCAGGCAAGGGGTGCCAAAAATGGGTTTTCGGGGCGTTATTGCAACGACCCCTTCCTATGCCCAGTGGCACAAGCTCAAGGATTTGGTTGCTCGACATACGGGGGGTCTGGGGGGCGGAGCCCCCCCAGCCGCCGGAGGCCACGGTAGTGAGTATCTGTTCCTTGCGCCGTAGTGGGAGCGCGTGGGAGTTGCGGGCGTACAGATTGTTGGCTGCGTCCTCCTGAGGCTACTGAGAGTGGTCTGGGTCCCATTCGCTGATGTGAACCCAAAGGACTTGGCTACACACAGGCACACGCTCCAGCCTAGTGGTGGGGGGCGGAGCCCCCCAGCCGCCGGAGGCCACGGTAGTGAACGCCTGGCTCTTGACTGGGGAACACCGCCGGGTTTTGGCTGGAACAACCGAAAAAGGGGCGGGTGTCCGGAGGATTCATCCTCATCCCCCACTAGAATGCCACCTGCCCCCGAAAAACTTCACCCAGAAAACCTGTGGGGAAAAAATCCCACCTAAAAAACCCAAGGAGAAAAAAAAATTCCCTCCCTATAAAAACCCAAAGAGAAAAAAAGTGCAATCCTGAATCGGGACTTGGACTCCACATTTAGCTTCATACTTGCTTCCACCCACACTCAAACCGTGGCTTCGCACTTCGCTGCACCACCCACACTCGATTGGCATTTTGGGCAGGGTGGTTGCCCAGCGCCATAATTTCCAACCCCCCCCTCCTCCGCGGAACTGCTTCCCCTCTGTTCCCCACCCCCACCCCCACTCCCACCCAGCGTTTGATGTGACAAGCTTTGCTACCTCTCTGCAACACTCTCACCCATACACACACACACCCCTTGAACCGATTCGTCACAATTTTTGAATGATTTTTTCTTTGGGGACACCCTGTGGTGTGTTGGATGTGTGTCTTGTGTTTGAAACCAGAGTTTGCGTAGCGCACTCAGACTCCCGTGATCAAGTCACGGCGCCGCCACCCAACCGGGTGGTGCTTGGTGCAGCACGCGTTGGGCCGCATATTTCCCTGCCGAGAGAGAACCTGGGGAGGCGGGCACGCGTGGAACCAACACAACAAAACAAACAGAGTCACGGGAGGTGGGGGAGAAGATACGAGAGAGGTGCAGCCAGGAGCGAAAGGGGGGGCCCTTGAGGCGGTGGTGAGTGGGGGCGGGCAGGGGGAGAGAGAGACGGGGGGGGGGGGGGGTTGGTGGGGTGGGGTCAAGAGAGGGGGGAGTCAGAGAGAGACGGTAGTATTGCTGTCCACACAATGTGAAAACACAAAAAAAAGAACAAAAAAAAAGGACTCCCCCCGCATTTTTTTCTTCTTCTTTTTTTTATTACAAGAAAAAACAGATGAAACGACACGCTTGGTTTTTTGTCTCGGTGGGTGTGTGTGTGTGTGTGGGGTGGGGGGGGGGGGGTAGGGGGACAGGCGGACAGAGGTATACATATTGCCAGGTAGTATATATATTGCCAGGTGTGGGGAAGGGGCAAATCTTTTCTTTTTATCTTCAGACAGAGGGGGTAGGGGGGGAGAACGCGTGTGCGTGCGTGGAGGGGGGTACGGAGCCCAAGAAGACGTCGTGTCGGGATTGGAGGTGACGCACCCCACACAGCTGGGGGATGCGCGAGCCGTCCCGCTCCGGCAGGTTGGCTCTTTGACAGTCTTTTTCCATTCTCTGTGGCAAGCGCTGCACTCCCCGATACAATGCTTCGCCACTGGTGGGGGCAGATACACACACACGTGATTACTTTTGGAGCCCACCCGATCTTGCTTCTCTTGATGACACACCCCTCTGCCAGACACACATGTGAACAGGGCCCCTTTTGCATCTCTCTCATCTGCCAAGAAGTATACAGAACGCACCGAGCGACCGGTGCTCTTGATGCGGCTCTCCCACCACTGACCGACACACGACACACACACGCGAAAAACAGGACAGCTGTTCGCCATGCACTCCCCCGACCCCCCCCCCCCACCCCCATTTTTGTATTTCTTGCAGCAGAAATAGAACAGACGACAGGGCACAGTGGGCATCGCGGATGTATCCTCAGGGATAGATGCCACCGCAACCACCCCGCCCCCCCCCACCTCCTCACACGCACACACACACGTGAATCTGAATGAATTTTTTTTTAAAAAAAGGTCACACCGAGTCGCTATGCCCTTGATGTGGCCTCCGGACACACAACACACACGTAAAATTTTTGTAGAAAGCATCGTGGGGGAAAACGCATCCAGAGACAACCACACCTCCGTCCAACGGGCGCTCTGCTTGATGGCAAATTCTCACCCAACACAACGCCTGTAGATCACAGCCCCCCCTCCCCCCCCCCACACACACACACACGCGCGCGCACCCCCCTTTCCCCCCCCCCCCCCACTTTCACGCGGAAAAAAAACATAAGTTTCATTTTATTCTGGCAGCAGTGTGTGAAATTCTGCGCCCGGTGGGACAAACCCACCCTCACCACTCCAACCACCCCCTCGCCCCTTCTGTTCACACTAAAACACATGGGAGGGGGGGGGGGGGGGGGAGGGGTGGACACACATGGAACCGCGCAGCCTGGGTCTTGTCAATCGACACACAACAACAAGCGACGTGCGCATTTTAAGTGGGGTGTGGGTGTGGGTGCTGTTGGGGGAGGGGGGGGGGGGAGAGGGGTGCATTTTTTATGTTGTCAGAAAATCCTTGTCCCCCCGTCTTTCCAGCCCCCCGCTCAGCAGTCGAAGCTTGCCTGGTTGGTTTGCAGGATGCCAATGATCAGGGCGAAGATCCCCAGAGCGCTGGCGAAGATCTCCACGATCAGGATCTGGACGAAAAGGTCCTCTGTTTCGGAGGTGTGTGGGACACCGGGTGCAATTCAAAAAAAGGCAAAAAATTGCAGATGCGATCCCCCAATCGGTGGAGGCAACTAAGGGGCAGCACAAACACACGACCCCCACCACCCCACCCCACCCCACCAGCAGCACCTGCGGCCGTCAACATACTATCCGCTGCGTCAGCGATCGCACAGGCCGAACCGACAAGACCCACGGAGATGCCGCATGCGAAGTTGCCAATACCGACAGTCAGGCCGGCGGCGAACAGCGTGTACAGAGACTGCACGACACCTGTTGTGAGGGGGTGATTGGGTGGGAGGTGGTTTGGCAGGGGGGGGTCCGGGCCAGCCAAGAGAGCTGCGCGACAGGTGGAGGGGAGATAAAGGTTTTCGTGCACCCCCCCCCCCCAAGAAGGTGATTGTCGAGAGCGAATGGAAAAGCAAGCCTCCCGAAGGGGGTGAGGCAAAGAGTAGAATGCAGAAGCGACTGTCCCACGGCATGGACAACCCACACGTGGGGAGGAAGGGGTGCCATCATACCGAAGCAGTAGCCGTGCGACTTGATCAGACCCGCCTGGGGCACCTTGTCTGCCATCTTGTTGTTCATCAGCAGGGCGATGATCAGACCGTAGATGCCGACAGCCTCGCAGAAGATAATGCTGTGTGGTTGTGACGCGGTGTTGCTGCCGTACCGTTGCATCCGTGTGCCCGGAAAACTTCAAGTCAACCCACCGCTAGAGGATACTACTCTGGCGGTGGGTTGATTTGGCCAGCGTCTCGTGTGGGGTGCGCTAGCGCTGCTGACATACCTGATCAGGTTCCTGCTCACCATGCGGGGTGTACGGATCGCCGCGCCTGCAATGCTGCTGCCGGACAGCAGGATGCCCCAGGCAGCGCCGATGATGGAAATACTGAGGGTGGGGGGATAATAGTATTGAGTGTGTCTGTGCTGCGGTAAACACCGTGTGCCTCTCTCGCGGTGATTGATGCCCCCCCCCCCCTCCCTCCCTCCCTCCCTGTATAATACTACATTTCCGACATACGCAATAGACAGACTGATCCCGACCGCGCCGAATGCGTACGGGTTCACGCTCTCGAGGATGATCCACCACTGGGACCAGTTGGGCCAGATGGTCAGGTGGCCGCCCAGCAGGGGAAGGAAGACGAAGAAGAAGAAGACGAAGTACCCGATCCAGTAGAAGATCGTCTGGAGCGTGGACATGGCCTGGTCAGGCTCCTGGCGCGCGGCACGGGTCATCGGCTCGACCTCGATCCTGTCCAGATCGGGGTCGACCACGGTGGCCATCACGGAGGAGAGGCTGTTCCCCATTGTCTGGCAGTGTGTCCTGCTTGCGGGTGGTGTGTGTGTGTTGAAACCAGTTTTAAGGCGGCGTCTGGCTAGCACAACCTTTTGTGTGCGTGTTGTGTGTATGACAAGCCCCCGCAGGAGCTCCGAGGAACTGCGGTGGGGGGGGAACAGATCCCAGGGGTGTGTGCTGTCTTGACCTAACCTTGTCGAGTCGCGCACACACGCAAATCGCCGATCGCGCCTGTCATGAAGCGTGGCGGTATTCCGCAAAAGGATTTTGCACGGGCACAGTTTCCTGTCGCGAGGCACAACCCTCAAAAAAAATCGCCACGCGGGGGAGGGGGGAGGGGGGCTTTCAAGCTAGCTGGGAGGGGGGGAGAGGTGGCGAATCGCAATCCCTGGGATCGCTCCCCCCCCACGCAAACCTCCACTCGGCACGCCTGCCCAGCGGGGAGGCCTCTTTACCCACCCCCCCTCCCCCTGCCCCTGCGTGACTTCGCGCCGGGCCCTACCTTGCGGTGTGTGTGTCGCGCGCTGGGGCGGTGAAGAGCTACCGTGCCGCGCACCCACTCATCCCACACACACCCGCCCCCCAAGTCTGACCAAACGATCAGGACTGCGAGGGGCCTGCGCCCAGCAGCTGCTCTTCCGCTGGCTGGGATTCGAGGATGCCACGCTGCACCTCGCGGTCGCGTGTCCACTCCTGCATCTGGTGGGTCACCTCGACCGGGGCGCTGCCCTCCTCCTGCTCGTCAATCATTGTGTTGATCATCTCGTTGCGTTGGATGTACTGCAGCAGCAGGTCCTTGCGCCTCTTCAGGCTGTGGGGGAGGGGGGTGAGTTTTCGGGTGGCTTGCAAATCAACACGGTTTGTGAACAGAAATCCTCATCGTATTTTTTTCCCCTTCGCCCGATTGCGACCATCCGCGTCTGGATCCCTCAATTTTTCAGGAGGGCGGGCCTTGAACAGGTTTCATGGCATCATCGCCAAAAGTGAAACGGATCCGCCAACAATTTACCTCACAGGAAATCATTATCCGTTGGTCAACATGACGACATCACAGGGGTTCAGTGTTGGCAGGGTGTATTTTTCCTTTGTATTTTTCACACGGTTATGTAAAGATCTTCAAGAAGAATTTCGTGTTTTTTTACAAATCTTCAAGATCTTGACAAATGTGAGAAAGATTTGTAATTTTCTTCAAGACTTTTTGACATCTTTGTCAAAATGTAAATGTAAAACATAAATCACTCCCTGGGGGCCCTCGCTACCAGTGGTTACAGGTGGTTACATGCCATTTTGAGGTGGTTGCAGGTGCCACTGAGGTTCCTTGAGGTTCCATATGGTCAAGGAACCTATTTCTGAGGTTCCTTGAGGTTCTTTGTGACCAAGGAACCTAGTTCTGAGGTTCTTTGAGGTTCCTTGTGACCAAGGAATCTTGTTCTGAGGTTCTGAGATACCTTTCCCTTGGTGCACCGACTGTTTCCGCCCGATTACGCGATTCTCTGCCGACGCCGATGTCGCGCGGAGGTGTTCTTGGTGGTCGGCCCTCTGACCGTGTCCGACAGTCACGCCAAGTCCCTGGTGAGGTCACCCGAGGTCCAACATTTTGTCCTGAATGTGCCCAAACGGCCAAAATAATTTTCGTGCACTTTTTTCAGTAGACAAACAGTGGGGTATGCCTCCCTACTTACTTGCAATGCCAAAAAATGTACCACAAAGTTGTACCACACCACCCCAAGTCAGAAGGTCTCAATGGCTGACTCAAGCCCTTCCGTCACTACGTGGACCTCCGCACTCTCGCACAGATGCCCGAGTGCGTACGAGGAACAACCACTCGCCTTCAGCGGCAAGAGACACAGAAAGCCGTGCTCTCATGATAATTTTCTTTGGTCGAAGATGGTGCAACTACACGGCCACAGGTAGGAAGTGGTGGCCATGCAGAAAATGTGGTTCGTACGCGATCGCGGCGGCTTCGCCGCCGCCGCCGCGCGCCCACGATCCAGGCCTGTCGCTAACTTTTTCGATTTTAGAGATTAGGTGGGCGGACGCTCCTGTGTTGGGGGGATCAGGGGTACATTGTTACTTAACTTTCCCGTCGGTGGACCACTAGGTGGGCACGGTGTGAGGCGCTGGGTTCCTTCCGCGGTTCCTCTCCCGCTCGCGCCATCCTCGGGTGCCGGAGGAAACCAAAAAATGGCTTTCGGTACCATGATTCGACGCTACCCCCTGATATGCCACGGCCGTCGAAGCGCAAGGGCTTGGTTACTATATACTAGCCGGGCACACGCTACATGGTCCACAGGGGGGTCTGGGGGGCAGAGCCCCCCAGCCGCCGGAGGCCACGGTCGTGAACATCTGTTCATTGTGGCGACAGATTCTGTGTGAGTTGGCTGGGTCCTCCTGAGGCTACTGGAGTGGTTGGATTCCCTGACCTGATGGGAATCGAATGACTTGAGTACGAGACATACGCCGCAGGGGGGTCTGGGGGGCGGAGCCCCCCAGCCGCCGGAGGCCACGGTAGTGAGCATCTGTTCCTGCAAAACCATACTCTTTGACCCTGGGGAATGGTGGGTGAATGAGGTGGTAGTGTGTGTTTCATCCCATCATTCCACCATTGGTGGAATGATGGTGGAATGATGAAATATCTAGGGGGGGAAACCCAGAATGAGTGGAATGATGAATGATGGTTAGCGACCAGTCTGGCACAAAAGACGCTGCTGCAGGGGAGGGGGAGCCGTGCAGCCGTCAGACTATGCGGTATGCTGAACAACGGAGTATACCCAGGTGCGCAGGCGGGACTGCCGCAACCACTGGATATGCCAACCATGGGATCTGTGTGAATACAACACACAGATCCCATACCAGAACTGTGCCTGGAAATCAAAGGCACCGAGTGTGCTGTATGTGGGCTATGGCAGAAGTGTGGAGGACTCTGCCTGTTCGTGCGTCGCTGCCTGGACAGCCGAGTTGCACCCCCTCGTCCTTGTTGTACGGCTTGAACTTTGGCATTGTAGCCTTCAGTCTTTCATACAACCGTAAGGGGCCGTCTTCGGCACACTGCTGATGTCTGATACCAGTCCATGCCCCCTTCTTCATGGTCATCGGATGGCTCACTGCCGCTATCACTGTCACTGGGGGTATGGAAATTTAGGCAAAATTAGCCAAAATTAGCCAATTTAGCCAGGTTTTTTGGCTGGGGAAAATAGTTGTCCAATTTTTGAAAAATTCGAAAAAAATCGAAAAAAACGCCTAACTGTTTTTAGCCACTACGGCTAGCCACAGTGGCTAAATTTCCATACGGCCCTGGTGACCCGGGGTCCGAAATTTCGACATGTCGAAAAAAAATTTTTTGGCCAAAAAAAAATTTTTTTTCGCCTGGCTCAACAGAATCTGGGGCTCACTGGGGTGCCACACTGAAAAATTTCGGAAAATTTTCGAATTTTTTTTCAGCCATTTTTGGTTAGCCAGGCCTGGGCCCAGCTGGGCCAGGTAGGCCGAAATTTCGACATGTCGAAAAAAATTTTCCGGGGGGCTTCGCCCCCCGGACCCCCCATGTGGGGGGCTCCGCCCCCCACGCCCCCCGCCCCCCCCCCCCCCACCTCCCTCCCGGCCGGGGGCCGGTACGGTCGGTCGTCGGCTGCGCCCAAAGGGCGTGCGGTAGCCGACGCCCTTTTGTGCTCGCCTCCTCCCTCCCACACGTATTCGTCCTCTTCATCGCTCTCAGTATTTCCCGTGCCTGCAGCGCATGCATCCACAAGTTTTGTGGATGCATCCACACACAGCCTGGAGCTCCGAAGCCCTGCCTGCAGTGGATGAATGTGTGCATGCCTGCAGGCAGTCATCCATACCCGGTTTGCCTGCAGGGGATGGAATTTTCAGGAAATGTGCCAAGGGCCAGTATGGACACCCCTAAAACCCTTCTGAAACCAAAAAGTCCACGAAAGGGGTTAAAACGGCTTAATTCGTTGATTTTGTGCATTTCCCTGCATTTCCCAGCCAAAAATCGAATTTGGCTGGGCGAGTAGTTGGCCAAAAACGCGAAAAATTCCAAAAAAATTGATTTTTCACAGAGGCCTAGAAACGTGCTCCTGGGTGAATGGGCCCAAAAATCGGCTTTTCGCCATTTTTTTGTCGATTTTCGGGGTTTCCGGCGATTTTCCTGTCCCAAGTCCATAAGCCATTTTTTGACTTTTTCGGGCATCCATGGATGCCGTGGATGCATGCATGGATGCATCCACACCATCCCCGGCCCCACTGAGCTCTGTCCTCTTTCATGACTGACGGGTTCACAGCCCTGCCTCCACGCCCTGACTTCTGTGACCCGCATCCCACGTCTGAGGGAGAGTCTTCCGAGTGCAGTCACCGAGACCAGGCCGCTATCTTCAGTCGGTTTCTGATCTGTAGTTGGAATTACCGTCTGTCAAGTGCACGTGGTGACAATGACTGTGACCCTGTCCCCCCCGCACCCCCCCTGAAACACACCGTCACGGGTTTGTGGCAGGCTCCTTCCCCCCCCCCCCCCCCGCACCCCCCCCCGTTTTCAATTGCGACCCGGTTCCCGGGTTGTGTAGTGGCCGTTTCGCAGCGACCGTCTTCTCATCAGGACGGCCGGTTTCCCTGACGCCGCGATCACCAGTGGTGCGACGTTCTTGAAGGAGGTACTTCATCCCCCCCCCCCCCCCGCTCTGTTGCTTGGGTCTGGGCCTGATCGAAGGATCTGGCTGTGTTGCTTCTTACTCTGTTGTGCCTGTCATCGAAGAACTGTGGGAGGTCGGAACCAAGGAGGAGGAACTGCTGGGACAGTGCTGCATACTCTCTTGATACACCTTGGTAAATCTGCGCTCCACTCGCGGTAACCCTAAACCTGGAAACAGGAGACGTCCATCTGGGAACAGATGATCTTGATCGTGTTACCCATCTTTGCTATGAGCTACGATCAGGTTTTTGTCGTCACATGGGCCCATGAGCCGTGGATCTACTGGTGTTGAAGGACAGGGTGCAGTTCTGGACAATGCATGGTCTGAATCTAAGGGGCTGATGAACCCGTGGGTCTGATATGATGCAGTGCATGATGACTGTATGCAGCTTCACGGCTGATCTGGAAATCCAGATGGCGGGGAGGTCAAAAAAATGCAGATCTCTTTTTCCAGCCCCTGCTGTCCGTATGTGCAGGGGCGGTGCATCCAGATACACCGGGGGACCAGCCGTTTAATGAGCTGCCTGCTCCTCCTCTGTGCGTATTTCTCCTGTCCGTGGCGGCGAATGCGGCGAGGAACTGCGGATTGAGCCCCCCCCCCCCCCCCCCGTCGGCAGGGGCGGAGCGTGGGCAGGCTGACGGGGCAAGGCTGTGGCTGTTGAGCCATCGCTCTGGGAGGTCAGCAAAACCTGGAGGAGTATGTGCCACCCCCGGCCGGGGCGCACTCGCACCCGCTGCACACCCGCAGCAAGATGAGTTGCGGTACCCCGCACAGGTGTTCGAGTGGGCTGCCATGGTCCTGCTCACGACGACCTGCAGGTCACCCGTCCCTGTCGTGCAGGCAGTGCCAGGAGGTGGTGGCCTCGTCAATCTAGCAGTGTTTGAGTTGACCGGGATGAGGCACTCCACTCTGGGTCTGCTGTTTGTGATGTACAAGCAACAAGCAGGTCTGACTGGAGTGGCCCTCCTCAACGGGCACACTGGCATCTGTGCAGCAGCACTATCCCACCCCCGGAACGCCCCGCGTAACACCGGTGGGAAGGACATTGTTCCTGGGCATCTAGAGGAGGACCCGGGCCGTTCGTTGTATTCTTCACAGTCGCAGCCTCCGGCTTGTCGTTGTTCGTCAGCGTTGCGCCCACCCAGCCTGTGCAGAGAACTTGTGCCGTCTTCAACAGTAACTTTTGGCCGACAATTTTTGGGGCATTTTTTCACCAAACAAATTCTCTCTGCTGGCCAAGTCGAAGACTCGTTTGGGGACTTTTGGTGTCCCCAATTTTTCAATTTTCGAAAAATATGCTCACTTTGCTAAACTGGACCCAACTCCCCACACTCTTTTTTTAGCGAAAAACAGCAAATTTCGGCCGATTTTTTCTCATTTTTTTTCATTTTTTTTCACCGACTTTTCCATACCCCCACTGGCCCAAGAACATGTGCACACAAATTCTGACACAAGTGATTTTGCAAGTGGCATAGTGATCCTCTGTTGCTCGATATGCCTACAGTTGATGCCCTATGCCAGTCCGATCAGCGATTCTCCCGCATCGAGTCGAGATGCAACCGTTGCGTCTGAAGGTCTGAAGGGGCTGGAAACATGCCCCTCCTCTGTACCGATGGCCCCTTTGTTTCCAGTGATACTTTTCTACTGTCTCGCAAATTGCGGTGTCACACCGCAAACAAGGTGTTGTCATGTTCCACTTTTGACCCCACGTATCGTCGGGCAGCACGGTTGCAACACCGCTGGCTGGATCACTGCGAGACATGATGGTTTGCGATTCTGCCTTCTGCCCAGGGGGGGCTGAGGTACACCTTTGTGGTACATTTTTTCGGAACACGACTAAACTGCTCAGAAGTGCTCAAACGTGCTCAAAACCGGGCGGAATTGTGTTTCTGGGGTCCCAGGGGTCATATTTTCAGGTTTGGTGACGTTTTTGACCTGGCACAGCAGATGGGGAAGAGCTTGCACCCCCCAGCGACGCATCGCCCCGGCGGTGCTCGTTGTTCCACGACATGGGGACACTCGGCGACGCTGCTGTGAAGGAGAGCTGTCAAAGGGCTCGCAGATTGCGACAGAGATCAAGTGGGTTGAATCAACCAACTGGAGAGTATCACAGGATGACGCCCCGCCCCCTCCTTTTGCCTCTGTCGGGTATGTTGTCCTCCTCAGCAAACCCACTTTAGGACCGACGCCCTCGCTGGAGTGACGTCACTTCAGTCCCGCCGACTTGCAAAACCGATTTTCACTTTTACATTTTACATTTTGTCAAGATCTTGGTCAAGACTTGAATTTTGCATTTTACATTTCGTCAAGATCTTGATGCACTTTTACATTTTACATTTACAAAAAGACAAGAAGAAGAAGATTTTAATTTCGGACATGACGTTACAAGTCTTGAAGATCTTTTTATAATGGTGTTTTCAGTGTATTTTTCGGTGTATTTTTCGTATTTTTCGTATTTTTCCCAGGGGGGAAAAATACGAAAAATACAGGGAAAAATACACTGTACTACAGTAGGGCGCACTGGAGATCTGCTGCACACTGTCTCGGGAGCGGTGCAGAGTCCAGGCGCAGCGGGGCTGTCTGCACCAATCCTCGCCACCACAGCGGCACGCCCCTGCCGCACACCTCGGGTGCGGGAGTGCCATCACTCCGGTGCCATTGCACTGCACCGCTGTTCAGGTTCCACTGGACTGCCGGCTTCCTGCATGAGCAAGGCTCATTTAACAGAGACAGGCACAATAAATGAAACCCGTGTCCACTTCCAGCGCGCGGTCACCGAAACAGCGGGTTCAGCTTTTGGGGCTTTTTTGCGGCCGGGTTTTCATGATCCGCAGCATATGAAGACTCAACGTCATCATGGGCAGTGTATCAGGCGCTGGAGGCTCGCTTTCATCGAAGCACGCCTCATCATGTCCCAACTGAACGACCATCCCCGCTGATGTGATACAGCACCAACCGGTGTGGGGACTAGCCTTCGATACTTTCAGACTTTTCACTGCCGTGGCCTCGGGCTCCGCGCCCCAGACCCCCTGTCGTGTGCCTGTCTCGTGACCAAGTCCTTGAGCGTCCGCGACTGTTCATCGCACCCATTCATACCCAGAAATGCAAGCGATTCCTCGGATGTTATGTCAGAGCTGGACTCTTTCATAGACACCAGCTCCGACATGAGGCTCTTCGGCGTTTGGCCCGCGGGACTTCATCGCAGCCGAGCTGCGCTGACGTTCCTGAACACTGCGTGCTGGCAAAGTTCTCCTCGGGCTTGCAGGTTTGCAAGTACTCAAAGGCAATCCAAGATCCCCTGAATACGGAGTTATTGGTCCAGCAGGGCGACCTGAGGAAGCAACATCCGATGCCTCTCGAAGTGCAATTCGACAGGACTCGTCAGTTCTGCTGGGGGAAAACGTTCTGTGGTCGTGCATTCGACCCTGGTTCACCATACCACGTCTTTTTGTGGTTTGCCCGACCCCCAGCGAGGCCACTGGTTGAGACGCCTGCAGCGTACTTTTCATGTATTTTTCATGTATTTTTCATGTATTTTTCATGTATTTTTCGTGTATTTTTCGAAAAATACATGTATTTTTCGACGGTCTGTATTTTTCCCGCCAGACCCCTGTATTTATCCAACACTGCAGGGGTTGTACGATGAACTCCTCTCCATGCATGAGACGGTGGCCCCTCAAAACCGGGGTGAAGTGTAGATGAAGCAAAAGGTGGGTGGTGGCGGTTGGAGGAGGCAGAGGGGGGCCCCCCTTCCCCCGCGGCTGCGGCCGGCTGCTCTGGCTGACAAGAAGGTGCAGGATAATCCCGTAATGTGTGATGGGTTCACAGACACGCCGACACGGGAGATGTACAACGCAGTGGTTTCAGCACGAAAACTGCATGGGTTACCATTGGTGTTTGAAAAACACAGACGTGACACAAGAGGTCAAGGACACATGGGGGTTCTCAGCCTGTCGTATACTGCAGGTAGGCACCAGCTGCATACTCCATAACGTCCTGCGATATCCGGACACGCTTCATCGGGTTCAGCGTGAACCTCCCGTTAGCAGTCCGCACTGTGTGGGCATGTCGTGTGGAGAGCAGGCAGAGAAGGCGGGGGAGAGAGGGGGTGCGCCC
Organism: Rhynchopus euleeides; assembly: GCA_963210315.1. NCBI lineage: Eukaryota > Euglenozoa > Diplonemea > Diplonemida > Diplonemidae > Rhynchopus > Rhynchopus euleeides. The sequence continues at coordinate 1,544,937 of OY723320.1, read as the reverse complement.
GGCATTTTGCACCTCACACCCCCCCCCTGTTGTATGAAGTCTGACATACCGACGTGGAGCTCGCTCTTGACAATCTCGTCACGGATGATCATGAGACGGGCGATCTCCGTGTTGCAGCGCTGCACCTCCATGCGCGCATCAAACAGGCACGACTTCTGCCGCGTCACCGCACGGTACCCAGGGTGGTGGGCTGACACCACTGCCGCAAGCAGCTTCCGCGTTCGCAACATTTGTTAAGAAAACCCCCCCACCCCACCCGCCCACCCAGGCAATGCCCTCACCCCGCCCTACACTGCAGGCCGCTCTGCAGGCAGGTGCCCTGTGCCCAGTGGAGGTGTGCGTGTTGTGCGTGTCTGTTTGGCAAACGAGATAGCTCAGAGCCAGTCCGGTGGAGGAATCTGCAGCGAGCTAAACATGATCATTGCCCGCCCCCGCCCCCCAGGGCCCCCCCCCCCTTCACTCGTTATGCATTGCATGCAGAGCCGGCGGAGGCAGGAGGGGTTGGTGGGGAGAGGGGTGCACTGCCAGTCGGTCGGTCGGACGCGCCATCGTCCCTGCGCGATTCCACACACCCACCCACCACCCACCAGGCTGGCGATTACCCCTCTGCTCCAGCACCCCAGACAAGGGCCAAGCAGCCACCGCCCCCCGGCACACACAGCTCGGTGGAGACCCCCCCCCCTGCACCACAGAGCAGGAAACATCGCATCGGAAGAAAGTGGCTATGCCACAGTCTGCTTGTTCGGGTGTGGCCCACCCCCACCTACCCACCCACCCGCCCCCCCCCCCCCCCCACTTTCGCCCTTTTTCCCACCACCACCCCCACCACACACCCTTCCCTTTTCGGCTTTACGGATAGAGCTTGGAGGTGTTACCTCGCTTCACCCAATGGTACTGACCGCCTGCACGCTTCCCGGTGAACTTCGGGTTGGAGACTGTGCCGACGTCAGGGTAGAGGAATGAGGCCATGTGGAGGGAGGGTTTGGTGTGGGGCATCAGGTTGACGAGCGCGTTGGAGATGGCGACCCGGATGGCGGAGGCCTGGTTCCAGTTGCTCCCGTTGAAAACCTCGATGTCGATGTCGAAATCGAAGACGTTAAGGTCAGCCTCGTCGAACGGCTGCAGGCACATCTCCACGGGATGGACACGTCCCCGGAAGTAGGAGATAGGGACGGACCCGTTAATGGACATCCTCCCAGACCCATTCGCGTTTTCCCGGACTCGCGCGATCGACTCGGAACTGAACTTATACCCGACACCATAGGCGTACTGCACCTTGCCGTCAACCACAATCCTGTCCCCCATGGCAACCCTCTGGGCCCTGCCAGCAGCATCGAGGGTATCCTTGGCGTCGGCTTCGTCAATCCCTCTCGCGTCGCGCTCCATCCACTCGATGTAGTCTTTGTACATAGCGTACACCACATCCACAATGTCCGGCGCGTTGTTGGTGAAGGTGTCACCCATCAGGTTCACGTTCTTCCGGATCTGCTGCAGGTGCTCCCAGGAGAAGTCGAGGTCTTCGAAGAACCGCCTGCGTGCCTCCTCCACCTTGAAGGCCTTGGAGTTCCGCCGACGCCCGATCGCGTTCACCATGGCGGCGAAGGTTTGCGGGTAGCCCTGTTGTGTGCGTTTCGGAGGGTGTTGAGTGTCAGGGAAGATGTTGCTTGAGGAGGGAGGGGGTGGTGCAGTTGCTCTGCCACCGGAAGACAAGGAATCACTCGGGTCAATTGCTTTGTTATGCTCATCCACATCCCATCCATTATCAACACTCCAAGCAATGTCTCCTATACTCGAGGGTTTAGTAGGAATCACGAGATGTAAAGGTATCCCTTCACTCGTTATTGCAGGTGCAGTGCCATAGGGTCATTGTTGTTTGGTTGCTGCTGCCAGTTTGTTGCTATTTGCAATGCTGTGTTTCTGACGCTGCTCTATCTTTTTGACACAAGCAAGACGGGAGGCATCGTGAGCCCCGTTCCTCACGTTGCTGCCCATCCTCCAGCAGGGGACACTCCGCAATCCCAGCACTGCGAGCCCAAACCACAACCCGAGAGAATGGGAGGCTCTGAGGCTCTGCGGCTCTGCGACAGCCCTTCTTCCCCTGCAAACCCCGCTTCTGCTTGGAAGCAAATAAAGGGCAGCAGATCAGAGACAAACGGCATACTTGGAGCTGGAGCATTTCAGACGTCATGATCTTCATCGTCTCCTGGTTCGGCGGCTGCGGCTCATCCAGCTGGATGGACTCTATCACCTGCAAGAGGTTGTGGTGGTGCGTGGGGGTGTTTTGCAGAGGGCGGGAGGGGAGGGGTGGGGGATCCCCATTCGCGTTTTCCCGCACCCTATTTTTTTTGGGTTATTTACGATAATGCCCTGTTTTTTTTGAAAGTTTCGCGATAATGCCACTTTTCAAAAAGTGGCATTTTCGCGAAAAAAAAGTGGCATTATCGCGAAAAAAAAGTGGCATTATCGCGAAGAAAAAAGTGGCACCCAAAAAAGTGGCATTATCGCGAAAAAAAAGTGGCATTATCGCAAATGCCACCTAAACTATCCAGTACGCACAGGCCCCCCCCCAGCCGTAGGCCAGGGGGTCCACAGGGCCCCCCCAAGCCAGGGCTCAGGGGGGCCCCAGGGGGCTTTGGCCAGGCCACAGGGGCACAGGCCAAAAAAGTGGTACTGAAAAAGTGGCATTATCGCGAAAAAAAAGTGGCATTGGGGGCCTTCGCTCTGGAGTGAGAAAAGTGAGAAAAAGTGAGCCCAAAAATGGAAAAAATGGCAAAAAAAAGAGTGTGGGGAGTTGGGTCCAGTTTAGCAAAGTTGTCATATTTTTCGGGTGTTTTCTGAATGGGGACACCCGAAGAACCCCATGACATGGTCATGACATGTCACCATCTGCAAAATTGATCTTCACCTGACCGTGAAGACCGGAGGTGGTGAACACAGTGTTACGCAATCACTTTAGTGGCGTCCCCACAGTCCAGCGGGATCCGATGTGCCAGGTGGGGGGAGGCGTCGTGGCCTTGGGACACCAGGTCAGGTGCGTGTTCCCCGTTGAGGGGAATTCCATAGAAGACGTGCGGGTTCCCTTGGTATTTTGAGCGTCTCATTGTTCTAGGTAGACCGATACCCCTCCGGCTAAATTGGCCAGGTTGGCGAGGCATTCATGGCGTGTTAGCACTACACCCCTTAATCAGGTTTTTGGTTCCCATGGCGACACCCTCTTCGTCTAGGGTGAGCCTGTAGTGGAGGCAATCTACCTGCGCCGAAATGTCTAGTGCTGTCGAGACCCCACGGGAGGCAGCGAGGAAAACGCTATTACCTGGGATCCCCCGTGTTTAAGCCCCCCCTGGGGGGTCTGGCAAGGGGGGGCTTAACCACAGGGGGCCTCAAGTTGTCAATACCACCGCGATGAGCCCGATGACCTGAGGGCCATCCTCCAGCACCCCGTCGAGGGGCGCTACACCTTCACCCCCTCGCGAGCGGCTCATGAAAGCGATACAGGAGACGGGCGCTGTATGACAAGGCCGTACGGCTGGGGACGAACCCAGTTCCGGAGGGGTTCATCCCCGAGGCGATGAAACACGTGAGCTACGGGACTGGGCGGGCCTGGGCGGAGATGCGGGTCGAGACAGGTCGCAGCCCTGCACCTGGCCGCACAAGCTCTGGGGTTTGCGACGATCCGGCTGCAGGGACCGCGGCGTCGATCCAGCAGCCTGCACGAGGTGTAGCCATGCGGCACCGCCTAGCCCTCCCATCCGGGGCCCCCCTCCAGCGCGCGCAGTCGCTGCATCGGGGGGACGCGGAGGAGGCGGAGCTGGTGAAGCAGCTCGCGGAGGCCTGCGTCAGGGAGAAGCGTGACGATGGCGAGTTCTGCGAAGCAAGAGCGCATCAGGTGGCTGCAGGAGGACCTGTGCCAGATCGTCGAGCCACCCAACGGCAGGCAGCCCCTGCAGGGTTCAGGTGTGGCAGTGTGTGCGGCAGCATTTCCAGACTCGGTGAGACAGGAGGCATTTGGGTCGGGGATGGCTTGCAGACAAATCCGTACGGGAAGTTGGTGTGGTGCTGTACAATGCACATGTCGGGCGGGCGTGTCCTGCACATGTGGGTGGCAGGGCTCTTCGTAACAATCGACCCAACGACCCACCGAATTTGGTCAGGGGCTTGGCATGGCATGGATCATGTCAACCTGTGAACAGACGTTCACTACGGCGGCTGGGGGGCTCGACCCCCCTGTGGCATGTCCTTGCGCGACAATTTATCGTCACATCGGGTAGGGTCCGGGCTACCCAGGATGCAGCCCAATTCACACGGAATCTGCACCCGCCGTTTTGCAATTTGGGTTAGCGTGCTGGCATCGCAGCCTGGCCCCGAGGGACCATGCCGTGAGTAACCGCGCCCACCAGGAATAAATGTTCACTCCCATGGCCTCCGGCGGCTGGGGGGCTCCGCCCCCCAGACCCCCCTGTCCAGCAGGGACAGGCACCCCGTTTGAAAGGCAGCCTACTGGCTCCTGCGTGTCATTTGAACATGATGCACACTGTGCGAAGTGACGCAAGAGTTCACGCGCCTATTTCAGGGCGGGGGCAAGCCGCTGTCGATACCACGTCATCGTCCGCCAAGCTATACCCCCAACTCGTCAATCCTGGGGGAGGTCCTGCACCCCCAAGGAAGATAAGGTTAAACCCCCACCCCCACCCCCAGCCCCGCGACCCCACCCCCACCCCGCGCTTCGCGCGGGGTGGGGGTGGGGTCGCGGGGCCGCGCTTCGCGCGGCCCCCCGCGCAAAAGTGTCAGCAGGGGATGTGCTGTCCTGCGCTGGACGCGGGGGGCGGTGGGGCGCCGGGGGGGTGACGACTGGCCGATGGCCAGGGGGTGCTGCGCGTTCCCGTGCGCTCAAAAAACGATGCGCAAGGGGGCTGGTAAAGGGTGGGCCTCTCCCCCACGGAGAGCCGCCCGTGCGGGGGTGGGCGCGAACCCGACCCGGGAGGCGCGCGTACTGGGGACAAGAACTGCCGAGGCGGGTTGAGCGGGGTGTGGTCCAAAGCTGGCGGCACGCGAGAGGGAGGCGATCGACCACTGACTGGGCGACGGGAGGGGAAGGAGTTGGGCGGGCAGCTGCAACGCGAGGCGCAGTCGGAACTGGCGCACACCTTCGAGGTCACCGAAAGGGCTGCCGCGGAGCGGGAGCTGATCACCGACGCGTTTGTTGACTTCTGGCACAGGAACGAGGGCGGCTGCCTGTCACGAAGTTGTCTGCCGGCCGTTCCTGTGGAACCTCAGCGGACACCGGCGACGACTACGCCGGAAAGCTGGTGACAGGGCTGCACGGGCTTACTTTGGTACCCGGGGGCGAACCGGGGGACTGCTACACTCCCTTCTCTGCTCACGGGTGTCTGCTGCATCTCGAGGCGAGAAGCTGCACGGGCGTGAAGGGAAAAGGGGGTGCGAACGAGACGGAGGAGCACAGCGCAGGGGCGCGGTAGAGATGTGTGTGACGAGGGCGCGGATGTCAAAGCTGTGCTTCCTGAGTGGCGGAACTGGCGGAGGTCGGCGGCGTGAGGCGACGGCGGGCCGGACGACGCTGCCGAAACCCCGGGATACCTCCCTCGAGGTGGTGACGGGCAACGGGACGGAAGCCTCACTTGGTTGCAGCGGGAGGGACGGAGCACTGCGATCGCCGAAAAGCCACTAAGTGACTGCGATGGAGTGGGGGAGGAAGGCGGCCTGGGGGCATGACACAGTGTGTTAGAAGCCTGGGGGGGCATGACACACTGTGCTAGAATCCTGGGGGGGCATGACACACTGTGTTAGAAGCCTGGGGGGGCATGACACAGTGTGCTAGAATCCTGGGGGGGCATGACACAGTGTGCTAGAAGCCTGGGGGGGCATGACACACTGTGTTAGAAGCCTGGGGGGGCATGACACACAGTGTTAGAAGCCTGGGGGGGCATGACACAGTGTGCTAGAAGCCTGGGGGGGCATGACACACTGTGTTAGAAGCCTGGGGGGGCATGACACAGTGTGCTAGAAGCCTGGGGGGGCATGACACACAGTGTTAGAAGCCTGGGGGGGCATGACACAGTGTGTTAGAATCCTGGGGGGGCATGACACAGTGTGTTAGAAGCCTGGGGGGGCATGACACAGTGTGTTAGAAGCCTGGGGGGGCATGACACAGTGTGCTAGAAGCCTGGGGGGGCATGACACACTGTGTTAGAAGCCTGGGGGGGCATGACACAGTGTGTTAGAAGCCTGGGGGGGCATGACACAGTGTTTTTTTTTGCGCTCCGGTGTATTGTGCTTTTTTGTTTTGTTGTCGATGGTGATGACACAGTGTGTTAGAAGCCTGGGGGGGCATGACACACAGTGTTAGAAGCCTGGGGGGGCATGACACAGTGTGTTAGAATCCTGGGGGGGCATGACACAGTGTGTTAGAAGCCTGGGGGGGCATGACACAGTGTGTTAGAATCCTGGGGGGGCATGACACAGTGTGTTAGAAGCCTGGGGGGGCATGACACAGTGTGTTAGAAGCCTGGGGGGGCATGACACACTGTGTTAGAAGCCTGGGGGGGCATGATAGTGTGCTAGAAGCCTGGGGGGGCATGACACAGTGTGCTAGAAGCCTGGGGGGGCATGACACAGTGTGTTAGAATCCTGGGGGGGCATGACACACTGTGTTAGAAGCCTGGGGGGGCATGACACACTGTGTTAGAAGCCTGGGGGGGCATGACACACTGTGTTTGAAGCCTGGGGGGGCATGACACAGTGTGTTAGAATCCTGGGGGGGCATGACACAGTGTGTTAGAATCCTGGGGGGGCATGACACACTGTGTTAGAAGCCTGGGGGGGCATGACACACTGTGTTAGAAGCCTGGGGGGGCATGACACAGTGTGTTAGAATCCTGGGGGGGCATGACACACAGTGTTAGAAGCCTGGGGGGGCATGACACAGTGTGTTAGAATCCTGGGGGGGCATGACACACTGTGTTAGAAGCCTGGGGGGGCATGACACACAGTGTTTGAAGCCTGGGGGGGCATGACACAGTGTGTTAGTATCCTGGGGGGGCATGACACAGTGTGTTAGAAGCCTGGGGGGGCATGACACAGTGTGCTAGAAGCCTGGGGGGGCATGACACACTGTGTTTGAAGCCTGGGGGGGTATGACACACAGTGTTAGAAGCCTGGGGGGGCATGACACACAGTGTTAGAAGCCTGGGGGGGCATGACACAGTGTGTTAGAATCCTGGGGGGGCATGACACACAGTGTTAGAAGCCTGGGGGGGCATGACACAGTGTGTTAGAATCCTGGGGGGGCATGACACACTGTGTTAGAAGCCTGGGGGGGCATGACACACAGTGTTTGAAGCCTGGGGGGGTATGACACACTGTGTTTGAAGCCTGGGGGGGCATGACACAGTGTGTTAGAAGCCTGGGGGGGCATGACACAGTGTGTTAGAAGCCTGGGGGGGCATGACACACAGTGTTTGAAGCCTGGGGGGGTATGACACACAGTGTTAGAAGCCTGGGGGGGCATGACACAGTGTGTTAGAATCCTGGGGGGGCATGACACAGTGTGTTAGAAGCCTGGGGGGGCATGACACAGTGTGTTAGAAGCCTGGGGGGGCATGACACACTGTGTTAGAAGCCTGGGGGGGCATGACACACTGTGTTAGAAGCCTGGGGGGGCATGACACAGTGTGTTAGAATCCTGGGGGGGCATGACACACAGTGTTTGAAGCCTGGGGGGGTATGACACACTGTGTTTGAAGCCTGGGGGGGCATGACACAGTGTGTTAGAAGCCTGGGGGGGCATGACACACTGTGTTAGAAGCCTGGGGGGGCATGACACACAGTGTTTGAAGCCTGGGGGGGCATGACACACAGTGTTTGAAGCCTGGGGGGGTATGACACACTGTGTTTGAAGCCTGGGGGGGCATGACACAGTGTGTTAGAAGCCTGGGGGGGCATGACACACTGTGTTAGAAGCCTGGGGGGGCATGACACACAGTGTTTGAAGCCTGGGGGGGTATGACACACAGTGTTAGAAGCCTGGGGGGGCATGACACAGTGTGTTAGAATCCTGGGGGGGCATGACACAGTGTGTTAGAAGCCTGGGGGGGCATGACACAGTGTGTTAGAAGCCTGGGGGGGCATGACACACTGTGTTAGAAGCCTGGGGGGGCATGACACACTGTGTTAGAAGCCTGGGGGGGCATGACACAGTGTGTTAGAATCCTGGGGGGGCATGACACACTGTGTTAGAAGCCTGGGGGGGCATGACACACAGTGTTTGAAGCCTGGGGGGGTATGACACACTGTGTTTGAAGCCTGGGGGGGCGTGACACACAGTGTTAGAAGCCTGGGGGGGCATGACACAGTGTGTAAGGACCACGTGGGAGTATGTCACTTTGGAGCCAGTTTTGTGTGGCACCCAATTTTTTCACCTCTGCCAGAAATTTTCTTTCGAGATTTTTCGCAAATTTTGCATTGTCCCCAACACCCCTGTGTCACGGGACCTTCGCTCTGTGTCAGTGACACACAGTGACACAGAGCGAAGACCTGGCGGCGTTTTTGCCGATTTCGCCTAAGGTGAAAAAAACCGCCTGTGTGACACACTGACACAATTTGACACAGTTTGACACAGAGCGAAGGCCCCCATTATCGCAAATGCCACCTAAACGATCCAGTACACACAGGCCCCCCCCCCAGCCGTAGGCCAGGGGGGCCCCCAGACCCCCCCTGAGCAGTGCTCAGGGGGGGCAGGGGGGGTCAGCACACAGGCCCCCCACTCAGGGGGGGCCTTGGCCGGGCGAAAAAGTGGTACTGAACCCCTCCCCCAGCTGGGGGCTAAAGGGGGGGTCCTCGGGCTGATCCCGGGGGTTTGCGATAGGCAACCTCGTGCCGGAACCTGTCATAGACTTATGCTATTCGAGGGACCAGCTTGTGCAAGCTTGTACAAGCTTGTGCCCCTGTGGCCTGGCCAAAGCCCCCTGGGGCCCCCCTGAGCCCTGGCTTGGGGGGGCCCTGTGGACCCCCTGGCCTACGGCTGGGGGGGGGCCTGTGCGTACTGGATAGTTTAGGTGGCATTTGCGATAATGCCACTTTTTTTTCGCGATTGGTGCCCCTGACGACCCCATATTGCGTAGTTTGTGCGTAGTGAAAAGGGGGGGGGGGTCTCATTTTTTGATTTACTCAGCCATTCTCTGTCTCTATGCCGGGACCCCAAACTCAAGGAGTTCTTGCTGTTCCGGGGTCAGTGAGGGTGCAGGCGCTTCAGGTGCTGCAGGTGCTGCAGGTTCTTCAGGTGCTGCAGCGCTGGCAGCCTTCGGTGCGGGTTTCGACGCAGTCTTTGCAGGTCTCTTTGGGGGTGCCCTTTGGCGCGGTGCCTGCTTCAGCTCGTCGGGTGGAAGCATCAACGCATCATTAAGCGGTGCCTGCTTCAGCTCCTCCGGGTGGAAGCGTCAACGCATCATTAAGGAAGAAGGAAGCACAGTTGCTACGCTTTTTTGCAGCTGCAGGAAACGACACCATACCCAACAACAATCCCCAGACCGTCGAGGGAGAGTGGGCGCCTGGATCCCGTGACACAGATCTCTAGTGCCGTTGTGATCCCCTCGGATAACGTCTCCTGGACGTTGTCAGCGGAGGTTGCCTGTGTGGCGGTGACCTCCGTATACCCCGCGGGATCCAGTGCCAGTAGCGCCTTCTTCAGCTTTTCGTCGACCCCTCGGCCGACGCTCTCCTTGATGTCAAGGGCCACCTTCAGGGTGGCACCTCGCAGCGCCCTGAAGGCTGTGATCGTATCATCATTCACAATCTCGAGGGTGTTCTACGCGGCTCCTGGAACTCACTTCCTTCTCAGGTGTTTCTGGGCATGGGGCAACCTTGCCCAGGTGTTTCTGGAGTCCCGCCCCACATGTCGTGCGTTCTTTCGTACGGTGTATAGTGAGTTCTGGCAATAATTTTTTGCTCGGTCAGCGCAGTGCCTCCAGTCCTGTCTCAGTAGCCACACAGAAAGGGGGACCAAAAAAAACTGGGGGGGGACCAAAAAGCGAGACCCCCCCCCCCCAGATTGCGTAGTTTGTGCGTAGTGAAAAAGGGGTAAATCAGGGGCACCAGCGATAATGCCACTTTTTTGGGTGCCACTTTTTTCTTCGCGATAATGCCACTTTTTTTTCGCGATAATGCCACTTTTTTTTCGCGAAAATGCCACTTTTTGAAAAGTGGCATTATCGCGAAACTTTCAAAAAAAACAGGGCATTATCGTAAATAACCCTTTTTTTTTTGGTGGCGACAATCACAGGCACTGCGAGAGCTAGGCTACTACACAGACCCGTTCTGTCCCATTGTCGCCCATTTCCCCACAAAGTAGGGTGGGAGATCCCCATTCGCGTTTTCCCGCACCCTATTTTTGGTGGAAGCGTCAACGCATCATTAAGGAAGAAGGAAGCACGGTTGCTACGCTTTTTTACTCTTGAGTAACACCACTCGTGTGAGCGGAAAGCGTCCCACCACAGCTGCAACCAAACGTGCTCTATACACTCACCCCACCCTTCATGAGGCTCAGGGTGTGATCAGTTCAGGGTTTTGTGTGTAGAAGCGTCAACGCAACAAACAAAAGGAAACTCATCAGAGAGGTTGTAGCTGTGAAGTGATAGGGCGCTTTTTGACGTCGACAACCACAAAAATCAAGATTGATTCTGTCCCACCTTGCAAACCAGGGGGGGGGGGGGGGCAGGGGCTGGGGTAATTTTCTGGGGGGTCGTGAACGTCGGGGGGGGGGGGGGGGGGGGGGGCTGGCGTGCAGGGTGCAGGCAGCGCGCGCAAATGCGACCTGTTTCCGGGTGCCCGCGCGCTCCCGGCGACCGTGCACCCTGGGTGCACGGGCTTGGGCTGAATCTGGGTGACGTACGAGTAGGGCTCCCACCCTGAAAATGGGCTATCTGCAGTCACTCCAGGGACCTGACATCACCTGAAAGTGACCCAAAAGTGCGGAATCGACTCGCGGAATCGCGATTGACCCCTTCCATTGCACTCTTTGGGCTCTGTGCGGATCGTAGTGGGGTCACACTATGGGTCTAGGTGCCAAGCTTCACCCATGAAATGTGGGTCTAGTTCAGGGGCTGGTCATATGAGACTGTGATGGGAGGCCGAGAGTCAGCCAGCCCACCCACCCAGCGGGACCCCCTCCTCGGGTGTTCCGAAACCCCGTTCTTTTGAATATTTGGAATCTGTGCGCATCGTAGTGGGGTCACTTTGTAGGTCTAGGTGACAAGCTTTGTCCATGAAATGTGGCTCTGGTTCAGGGGCTGGTCATGGGTGAAGGTGACTGGGAGTAACACACCATGCCACCCCACCCAGCCACCCACCCAGCGGGACCCCCTCCTCAGGTGTTCCAAAACCCCGTTCTTTTGAACGTTTGAAACTTTTGCGGATCGTAGTGGGTCATTTTATAGGTCTATGTGACAAACATCGTCCATGAAATGTGACTCTGGTTCAGGGGCTGGTCCGAAGAGAAAGTGACTGAGGTAGCCACACGGCCGAGAGGGGGGCCGAGAGTCAGCCAGCCCACCCACCCAGCGGGACCCCCTCCACGAGTGTTCCAAAACCCCGTTCTTTTGAACGTTTGAAACTTTTGCGGATCGTAGTGGGGTCACACTGTGGGTCTAGGTGCCCAGCTTCACCCATGAAAAAGCGGTCTGGTTCAGGGGCTGGTTATGGGTGAAGGGTGACTGGGTGACACACACCATGACACCCCACCCCACCCAGCGGGACCCCCTCCTCGGGTATTCCAAAACCCCTTTCTTTTGAACGTTTGGAATTTGTGCGGATCACAGTGGGGTCACTTTGATGGTGTGTGAGCCAAGTATCACCCATGAAACACGGGTCTGGTTCAGGGACTGGTCGTGGGAGAAGGTGGCTGGGAGGCAGCCAGTCCACTACACCCCACCTACCCACCCAGCGGGACCCCCCCCTCGGATTTTCCAAAAACCCGTTCTTTTGAACGTTTGGAATCTGTGAGGATCGCGATGGGGTCATTTTGGCCATGGGGTGCCCATTTACACCTATTACTGGGGAACATCAATTGGGTGAAAGTACCACCTCCTGACCCCCCCCCCCCATCCCGAGTCGGGAGGGGGGTCGGGTAGGGGGGGTACCCCCCCCATACCCCCCCTCGTGACCCCCCCCCCCTGGTAGGGTGCCCGACCAGGGGGTGGGGGTCACCCAAAATTTCGAGGAAATCCTGGTGTCACCCTGAAAACCTGGGTCGCCAGCCTGACCTCAGCCCGCGGGGAGCCCCCCCCCCCCCCCCCCCCCGGAGGAAATCCGTGAACTACCAAAAATCCTTACCCCAGGGCCTGGGGGGGGGCGGGATTTTACTTTCTGCAAAGCACACCTTCCCGAGCAGCGCGTTCGTCTCATCCCGCTCCATGAAAGGGAAGAGGTTGGACACCAACTCCTCTATTTTCTCGTAGTCGAGGGTCGGGACGCGGAGGAGCAGCGCGTTCTTATCGCTGAACTTCTCAGACTTCCGCGCAGTCGAGGTGTACATATCCCGCAGGTTCTGCAGGGTCAGCGCCTGCACATCATCGCGGTTCGCACGGTATTCACCTGGGAAGAGTGGGGAGCTGTGCTGCCGCACAGGGGCGCCCCTGCCGGATGTCGAGGATGCGCTGAACGCAGGGGATGCCTGGGCCTTGGGGTCCGAGGACCCCGGCTTGTAGGGGTCCCACGACTTCTCCTGGAGGCGGCTGAACTCCTGGTCTTCCCTTTCCGACTGGTGCTGCTGCAGCCAGACGCGGAGCTCCACTTCAGACGCGCGCGGCTTCAGCCGCCGCATCGCTCGCAGCACCCGGGTGTCCTGCGCGGCCATACGAACAGGCAACATCTTTGCCTCGGCCCTCTCCCAACCCTCGAAGGGCCCCTGGCAGGTGGGTGGTGTGTGGGTGGGGTAGGGGGGGAGTCTTGCTCGGTCAGAGGATACAAAGGAGATAGGGGGAGGGGGAGGTCAGTTCATCCAGTTCTGCTTGTAGTATCAGTTCGCGTGCGGAGGGGCTGGAGCGGGGGGGACAAAAGAGACACAAATCCTGCTGTGAGTTGTGTGGAGGCCCTGTGAAGTGGCATGAAGGTGATAATCCAAAAGCTTCAGTCGTACGATTTCCTTCGTTATTTCCTTCGCGACTTCGCTACGCTTTGTCGCTCGTAACTAGTAAAGAGTCCGTGTTTTGTTTGTGCGCACGAGCGGCAGTGTGTTGTGGCCCCTGTGAAGGGCGTTGCTGTAATTGAGTGGCTTTGTGTTGCTCTCTCAAAACACACTGCGCGTGGGTACGCTCCCACTGACTCTTTCGCTGTGACAAGCAAGCTTGCTTGGGCAAAAAATAAAAACACGACAGGTCAGATCGCCCGTCCTTCCTCGACCTCACGACACCCCCCTACGCACCTACGGTGCTCAAACAATGGTGGGTGGGGTGGGGTGTCCCGTGACTTTTGTACGACGCAGGTATAGTATAGCACAGTTTCACAACAGTGGCACAGAGCCTCATTGGTTTTGTTTTTGTGGTGCGCCTGACGACACCAAACTGCGTACTTTGTGCATAGTAGTTATGAAAAAGGGGGTGTTCAGGTGCACCATCTTGTCAAATGCCTTCTGCATGAGGATCCGCATCCACCAGTGACTTGGGGTTTCAGGTGTGCATCGGGACACCCTTCCACACACACCGAGCAGGAAAGGAAAGCAGCAAATACGTCGCACAACATTCACTGGCAGGGGTGGAGGTATGGGCAGGGCTGACACTGCATGCAGACTCTGCAGAGACAAGAGGAAGCGGGGCAAGCAAACACCCGGCATGCCAAGAAGGCCAGAAGGCTCTCCCTGGCACACCCGCCACCTACGGGAGGCGCTTTCGCCGCTGCGGCAGCTGGTAAGCTGGTGCAGCGGCCGTGGTGCGACACTCACGCACGGACAGACACACGCAAACACACCTTCTGTGTAACTATTGTACAGTGCAACATTCGATGCCTCAATTGGTGCTGCTGATGTGCCTCCTTCTGCTCCAACTTCCCCTTGCAGTGCCTGTCTGCGGAGGGCACCTCCTGTCGGTGTGGCAGCAGGCAAACAGGTCAGCTGGAGGTAAAAGCGAAACTGTGCCTCAGGCACAGGGAAACAGACTCGCCCTCACGTCGGGGCACAGCCGCTTGGAAGGGAGTCTTGTGGACAAACTGCAGACAAACTGCGTTTGGCCTTTTTTTGGGAACTTGGAACATTTTTACGGTCCACCCTTTTTCCGTTTACGGTAAGTACAGGATGATGAGAGCATCAGGGGAGAATTAGACTATTGGACTGGAGAAAGGAACGGAGCGCAGAGGGGTGTCGTGAGCGCGGGGGGGAGGTGGGGGGGGAGCGGGCTTGGGTGGGCGATGCATTTTAAAGACGCCAACACTTCCCCACCCACGCTCTCCTGTGTCGGACTACATCAGCACACACCCACACCCAGCCTTCTCCGCCTCCTGCGGCCTCTGCGACCCCGCCTCCGACCCAGGCCCCCGCGGGGACAAGAGGTCGGCTGCACCTCTGTGGCCGGCTGCTTGTGCAGCAGAAAGCGGCGTGACGCCATCATTACTAGCCTTGTTCACATCAGCTTGTGCATCTGTGATGAGGATGCGCAATGCGTCAGCGTGTCCGTTCTGAGCCGCAATGAAACACGGCGTCGTACCCTTGTTGTTGGCCTTGTTCACATCAGCTTGTCCCTCTCTGATGAGGATGCGCAATGCGTCAGTATGTCCGTTCTGAGCCGCCATGAAACACGGCGTCGTACCGTCGTTCTCCGCCTTGTTTACATCAGCCTGTCCTTCTGTGATGAGGATGCGCAATGCGTCAGTGTGTCCTTTCTGAGCCGCGATGGAACACGGCGTCACACCTTTGTTCATGGACTTGTTCACATCAGCTTGTCCTTCTGTGATGAGGATGCGCAACGCGTCAGCATGTCCTTTCTGAGCCGCAATGAAACACGGCGTCGCACCGTTGTTGTTGGCCTTGTTCACATCAGCCTGTCCTTCTGTGACAAGGATGCGTAATGCGTCGCCATAACCGTTCTGAGACGCGACTAAACATGGCGTAAAACCAGCTTCATCGGCCTTGTTGACATCAGCTTGTCCTTCTGTGATGAGGATGCGCAATGCGTCAGAATGTCCATTCTGAGCCGCCGTGGAACACGGCGTCGTACCGTCGTTCTTGGCTTTGCCCGCATCAGCCTGTCCTTCTGTGATGAGCATGCGCAATGCGTCAGCGTGTCCATTCTGAGCCGCAATGTAACACGGCATCGCACCGGCATCGTGGGCCTTGTTCACATCAGCCTGTCCTTCTGTGATGAGGATGCGCAATGCGTCAGCGTGTCCGTTCTGAGCCGCCATTAAACACGGCGTCGTACCGTCGCTGTTGGCCTTGTTCACATCAGCCTGTCCTTCTGTGATGAGCATGCGCAATGCGTCAGCGTCTCCGTTGTGAGCCGCCCTTAAACACGGCGTCGTACCGACGCTGCTGGCCTTGTTCACATCAGCCTGTCCTTCTGTGATGAGGATGCGCAATGCGTCAGCGTGTCCGTTCTGAGCCGCCATTAAACACGGCGTCGTACCGTCGCTGTTGGCCTTGTTCACATCAGCCTGTCCTTCTGTGATGAGGATGCGCAATGCGTCAGCGTGTCCGTTCTGAGCCGCAATGAAACACGGCATCGCACCGTTGTTCTTGGCCTTGTTCACATCAGCCTGTCCTTCTGTGACAAGGATGCGTAATGCGTCGCCATGACCGTTCTGAGACGCGAAGAAACAGGGCGTAAAACCAGCGTCATCGGCCTTGTTGACATCAGCTTGTCCTTCTGTGATGAGGATGCGCAATGCGTCAGCATGTCCATTCACAGCCGCCGTGGAACACGGCGTCGCACCGTTGTTGTTGGCCTTGTTCACATCAGCTTGTCCTTCTGTGATGAGGATGCGCAACGCGTCAGCGTGTCCATTCTGAGCCGCCATGAAACACGGCGTCGCACCGTCGTTCTTGGCCTTGTTCACATCAGCTTGTCCTTCTGTGACGAGGATGCGCAATGCGTCAGCGTGTCCGTTCTGAGCCGCCATTAAACACGGCGACGCACCGTTGTTCGCGGCATGGTTCACATCAGCTTGTCCTTCTGTGATGAGGATGCGCAATGGGTCAGCGTGTCCGTTCTGAGCCGCCAGGACACACGGCGTCCCACCGTTGTTGTCAGCCTTGTTCGCATCAGCTTGTCCTTCTGTGATGAGGATGCGCAATGCGTCAGCGTGTCCGTTCTGAGCCGCCAGAAAGCACGGCGTCCCACCGTTGTTGTCAGCCTTGTTCGCATCAGCCTGTCCTTCTGTGATGAGGATGCGCAATGCGTCGGTATGCCCCATCTGAGCCGCCATGTAACAGGGCGTCTTCCCGCCGTTGTCAGGCTTGTTCACATCGGTCTTTCCTTGTGTGATGAGGACACGCAAAGCGTCTGTGCAGCCGCCTGCAGCAGCGACGCTGCACGCACTGCGCCCCAACGCATCCACCGTGTCAGCCGCGAGGCTGCCCGACAGGAGGACATCCTTCAGCAGGTCAGCACAATTCCCTGCGGCTGCCGCATGCAGCACAGTCCACCCTTTCCGCGGTCCCTCTTCCTCGTACGCTCCCCAGAACGTGTCCCCAAGGGCGTGCATTGCCTTGTCCAACACCGCCCGCTTGCAGACACACGCAATCAGCGCAACACCTGCTGTGTGCAGCTCCTGCGGTACGCACGCAACATCCGCATCCTTGCTCAGCAGCACTGCCGCGGTCTTGTCGTGGCTCCCGCCCTTGTTCATGCGCAGCGCTGTCGTGAGCGCATCGTTGAGAGCATCCGCGTGGGCTGCGGGTGCCAGGTTGGCACAGCACAGCGACACCACCTGCTCGTTGTGCTCCACCGACACCGCCACCTCGAGCAGCGTCTTCCCGTCCACAACAGGCAACTCCGTGCTGGGTGGGTAGTTCACAAACCCTCCTTCCCGAGTCACCGGATGGAACTCATACCGACGGTCGGTTTTGACCTTCGTGTCGACGATCTCGAGGAGGGACGCGTTGCGCACCTTCTCCACCTCCGTCATGATGTCTGTGAGCCTGCCCCAGTGATCGAAGTTGACCTCCTGCAGCTCCACCACCACGACGTTGGCCAGGCTTGTGTCGAGCGCCATCTCCAGCAGACGCATCACACCGACGTCAGGGCGCCCCACCACACGGAACTGCGTGTTGGCCGCGATCAGCACCTCCTGCTCCTCGGGGAAGCGGCTGAACTGGGCGATGCTGCGGCCGGTCCGCACCCGCAGCACGAGGATGGTGCCCTGCACCACGGGCCCGTCTGCGTCTGCGGCGCCCGCCCCGTCCGTGGCGTCAGCCTGCCCCAGGAAGTCCTTCACGACATCCGGCTGCTCGCTTGCGCTTGTGGGGTGCGGCATCGTCACCACCGCCCCCACGGAGTACAGCGACGCGCTCACACGGAAGTCCATTGCGCGGAACACGGTCCCCTCGTACTTCGGGCGCGACATCATTGCCCGGTGCAGCGAGTACGCGAACCCCTTCATCGGCTCGTAGCGCTCCCGCCTCCCGCAGAAGGCCACCTCGCGCATCGCCGCGTTCACCCCGTAGCACAGCGGGCTCTCCAGCGAGTACAGCCGCAGGTACGGCTCTGCCTGCCCTTCCACCTGCTGCACCGCCCACTCCGCAGTCATCGCCTCGAACCGCCCGCCGCCGGGACCCCGCTCCCCCGCCTCCAGCTTGTCGCACTTCCCCACGTGCCGCTCCTTGCACTCCGCCTTCAGCGCAATCCCACACGCACCGCAGATCACGTACCCCTCGCACTGCGTCCCCAGCGCAGCCTGCACCGTCGCCAGCACCCGCATTGCGCACGACGCCCCCTGGAAGAAGTCGCTCCACCCACGGTCCACGTCGACCTCTCCGATCCCGTCGCTGTACCGGCTCGGCCCCTTGCTCCCTGCGGCCACCACCGCCCCCGTGTCCTTGAACCCCTTCGCCGCCTTCCCCAAGTCCTTCCGCGCCTCCGACACGAGCGATGCACAGCCCCCCACGACCCCGTCCCGCTCCTTCCTCCGCTCCAGGCACCTGTCCATCGCAGCAATCACGCTGCGGCACAGCGCGTCGTGCCAGTCACCCAGCGCCGTGTCCAGCGCCCCGTCCAGCACCTCCACTGCTGACTCCCCGCCACCGCGCACCCTGCTCACCGCCTGTTTGCGCAGCTGCACCACCGCCTCCCACGCCGTCTTCACAGCATCTGCTGTGGTTCCACACCCCAAAGCCTTTGCGGCCTGCACACCCGACCCCGCTGTTGTTGACATCGTTGACACCTTCCTTCACAACGTTGACCCTGCAGGTTGCAGTATTGCCTGCATGTGCATGTGTGTTGTGCAAACAAATGGGAAGCCTGTGGGTGGCACCAAGAAGAAGAACACACTGCCTGACGGGGCGGGTCCGAGGTGTGGTGCCTCGTGAGGCAAGAGGGGGTGTCGGAGGGAGGGCGGGGTGGGAGCAGTCTGCAGAGAGCACTGCGTCAGTCCTCTCGCCTTCCTCTCCTCTCAGACGCGCTGCACACAGCTGCCTCCAACAGGGCATGGGTCAGGGGTGCGGTGCTTGGGAGGCAGGACAGCAACGCGGTGCCAAGAACGGCGACAACGCAACACAGGGCCACAACCACAGGGACACAGGGCGTGTCAGAGGGCCACAACAACACTATTGTGGGGCACACATACGTCTCGCCTCAGTTCTTCTCACTGTCTGCATTGCTGGACGGCACAGGGCACCTTACCGGGGCTGTGTCTGTGTGGCACAGGCAGGGGCACACCAAAGGCACCTGGAGGTCGTCGGTTTGCTGCCCACACCGGTCCCCTCTCTCTTCCGGCACTCCTGCTGCCAGTGCTGGGGCAAGGAGCTGACAGACGGAACGTGTTTGTTTGTGCAACCGGGGTGTGAATCAGCTGAATGAAGGGAACGAATGTAGTGATACGGCAGAGAAGCAAATGCTGCAGAGAAACACGCCCACATTGCTGCCATCGCTCCTTCTGAGGCTCAGCACACTCCGCGACCGAGCGTGTGATTTGCGATCTACTAAGAAAGTGGCAAGCACGCGAGGCAGCGGTAACAACAGGGGGTTCTGAGCCCCTGTGCACTCAGCACTCAGGGTGTAAAGGAAGACACGGCACACACAGAGACAGACGTGAGTCTCTCTGGTACAAAGACCCACCTCCCGCAGGGGCTGAGCGCGACGCCATCAGCGTCTGAGTCCACCTTCCCCAGTGGCTCGCCTGTGCTGAGGCGGCACAGATCAGTTGAGTCCAGGGTGTCCACCGCAACAACGTCACCTGGCTGCGACACAGCAAGCGAGAAGGGATCGCCGTCCAGTTGCACTGTACGCAGGCAGCTGAGGGTGGCTGTGCACCACACCTTGAGAGACTTGTCGCGAGAGCACGACACCAGGTGCTGCTCGTCGTGGGTCAGGGCGATCCCGGACACTGAACCGCTGTGCTCCTCCAGGGTTTGTGTGTGTGTGAGGGTGTTGATGTCCCACACACGGATGGTCTTGTCACGTGACCCGCTGAAGATTCTCGTGCTCGACACAGCAATGCCGAAAACAGCCTCCCTGTGACCCTCCAGCACTGTGGCGCTCGGTGGTGTGCCCTTCAAGTCCCACACACGCACCTTCCCTTCGCAGTCTCCGGAAACCAGACGTCCGCAGTGTGTCCACGCTGCACTCCACACGTTGGTGCTGTTGTGATCCAGCTCGCACACCTTCTCCGAAGTTGCTGTCAGCCACACGCAGATGGTGCCGTCATACGAGCATGTTGCCAGCCGCGTCCCACAGACGGAGAACGCTATGCAAGATACCGCCCTGATGCTGTTGGTGAAGTCCGCCACCACGGCAGCGGTGCTGGTGTCAAACACAGTGACGTGTCCGTTGCTGTCCCCCAACGCACACAGCCTCCCACACCTCGGCAGGGCGATGCACCGCACAGCGTGCCGTGAGGAGTAGACTGCGGGTGCCTTGACGTCGGGCCAGATGGGCACCAGCCGAACAGCATCCCCGTCCTCCAGGCCCGTGTCGGCAACGCGCTGTGCGCCGTCCAGCTCCTCCTCACACCCTTCGATGTATGCTGCCACGTTTGCAGCCCATGCGTCGACGGAACCTGGAAACATCTCCTCCAGCGCATCCGCCTTCAGCCCTGACACGGTCCCGCCTTCCGGAACACCGACGACACAGCTGTGGCCCGTCCCGGCATGCCGCACCGACACATCCATGTTTGCCTGTGTATCCGATATATGCAAAGCCTTCCTGGAGAGTGTGGTGGTGTGCAGTGTGCAGTGGTGGGGGTTCAGATCGAACGGACAGTGCAGCTCAACATGGATCAGAGGGTGTGGCTGCGTGTGGAGGGCAAAGACTCCCACACGCTTGTTCGGCGGTCCAGAGGGGTGGAGGTTTGGGGGGGACACGGGATATGGGCGGGGCTGGTGGGGGGGCTGACACTGCATGCAGACTCTGCAGAGACAAGGGGAAGCGGGGCAAGCAAACACCCGGCATGCCAAGAAGGCCAGAAGGCTCTCCCTGGCACACCCGCCACCTACGGGAGGCGCTTTCGCCGCTGCGGCAGCTGGTAAGCTGGTGCAGCGGCCGTGGTGCGACACTCACGCACGGACAGACACACGCACACACACCTTCTGTGTAACTATTGTACAGCGCTAGGCCAAATGAGGTCAGCTCCTGTGACGCTAAGTGACACTAAGTGACAGTCAGTGACGGTAAGAGACCGTAAGTGTTGGTAAGTGACAGTAAGTGACGCTAAGTGACACTAAGTGACGGTAAATGACGCCAAAAATCGCGTATGCACACGCCTGGAGGCGATTGCAGGCGGTCCCCACGACCCACCGGCCACCTGACCGGTGACCGCACACGACGCGATGGTCGGGGTACTGACCGGTCAGACGACCGGAATAGGTGTGCGACACCGACACTATGAAAGTGACCCCACTACGATCGAGTCCACACAGCCCACTCTTGCCCTTCCAGGGACTGCGGTGTCGCCAGATAGTCAGTGTGGGTGCACCCACGTGGACTGTTAACCCTCCAGTCACAGCTCGTCAGTCAATTGTTTTAATATGCTCATCCACATCCCATCCATTATCAACTCCAAGCAATGTTTCCTATACCAGCTCGTCCGTCAGTGAGGGGAAGTGGGCCGTGGCTTCTTCTCACTCAGTCACACCTGACAGCGAGGGCCTCCTTGCACGCCGTTTGATTCCACCCCAAATGCGATGTCCCGTTGTGATGGGAGTTCTATGGGAGTATCGAGGGTGGGCAAGAAGACAGAGGCGACTTGATTTCAGTCACAGCTCTGCCCTCTTCTCAGCTCTCTCTATGCATTCACGATCAGCCCTAGAAATTCCCATTGACTGACCTAAAACAAGCCGCCTCTGGGCGAGGCTGGGCAAGAGTAGGTGAGGGTGGGCGAGCGTGTGCGGACGTGGGCGAGGGCGCACGAGGGCGGGCGACGGTGACCGACGGTGGGCGAGGGCGGGCAAGGGCGAGGGCGGGCGGGTGGCGGGCTGTTGTCCCAATGGGTTCCCGCGGTAGGCTCGCCGCTCGCTCATAATTTTCCCCTTCCATTGCACTTCTCGGAATCCGTGTGGATCGCAGTGGGATCATTGTGGTGGTGTAGGTGCCAAACTTCACCCATGAAGTATGGGTCTGGTTCAGGCACTTTTGCAGGTAAAAAGTGACGAGGAGGCAGCTCGCCGACCCACCCCACCCACCCAGTGGGACCCCCCTCACGGATTTCCCAAAACCCCGTTCTTTTGAACGTTTGGGATCTGTGCGGATCATGGTGGGGTCATTTTGACCATGGGGTGCCTGTCTCCACTACTGACTGGGGGTCACCATATGGGCCCAAATCCTGCAGTAAACCGCTACCCTGCAGGGTTGCGTTGCGTCAACGTTGCGACGTCTGACTCCAGACCCAGTGCTGTCGCGGTTTGGGGGGCTCGATGGTTGGATTGGCTGTGGCTGGTCCAGGAGGAAGTGGTGGGACATAAGAGGGCGGAATGCCCAAGTACACCACTACAAACCTCACCAGAAAACAAGCCAACTTGGGCGAGGCTGAGCGAGGGTGGGCGAAGGTGGGCGAGCGTGGTCGAGGGTGGTGCGAGTGCTGGGCGACGCCAAAAAGGCAGCTTGTTTGGTCTGGCTGACGCCCAAAAAAAAGTCAAATTTGGGTACTTCTTGGGTACTTTTTGGGTCACCGAAAAAGGGGGGGGGGGGGGGGGGGTGTCAAAACTTATTTTCTTGGGTGGAAAAAAGTCGACCTCCCAGAATCGTGATTTTCTTCCCCCATTGTACTTTTTGGACTCCGCGCGGATCGTAGTGGGGTCATTTTTGTGGTCTAGGTGACAAACTTCACCCGTGAAATGCGGGTCTGGTTCAGGCAGTTGTGCCTGTGAATGCTGGGAGGAGAGGAGTGGGAGATCAGTTCAGGGGCACTTTGCTGGTTGAGGGTTACAACAAAAAGGGACCTGCAGGCAGGAAGTGAGGGGAGCGGGTGGGGGGGCACCCGCACTCTCTACGGTTCTACTGACTTACCCCAGCCTCTGGACCGTCTACGCTCTACTCTCCTTCTTCAACCTCTGGAATCTCGATGTGTTCCGTGTCGTGGTCCTGAAGCTTCGCGAGTAACTCTTCCTGACTCCACTCTGGGCGGACTACGAGTTCCCTCGCCTCCGCATATTCCCTCAGTTCCGACAGAGTAAAACACCGGTCCATACTCTCAATGAGTTCAAGAATAGCGGGTTTGTTTTTACTCTGGCAGTTGAGGATCCCGCGTGCCAGGGCTTGCTGCACCAACACCCCCTTTAACCACGACACATCACAGTGGAATACAGTGCAAATACTGTCAATCAAGGCAGTCCGCTTGCGCTTGCGTTCAGATGCGTTATTGTCTGCGATCCTCGCGACTTCGAGTTCCGCAAGTCGCAGCTTGCCAATACGGAGCTTCCTCTCCTGCACCGCCTCCAGCTTTCCCCCCAGAGAAGAGATCTGGGCCTCTGTGACACCTGGAGAGGTGCCATCAACCCAATGCTGCATGCAACAGAGCTTGGCGCGGAGGACACCATCCGGATAGCGACCCCATTCATCATCAACACCCGCCGCAGACCCCTTCCAGGACCGCAGGTCCCAGTGCGCCTGTTCTCTCTGCAGCCATCCCTTCCGTGGACTGGGAGTATCTCTTGTACTCGGAGTAGCAACCGGAAGCAAAACGGTGGATGGATGTGCGGAGAAACTTCTCAGCGTCGGCCTTGTCCACCTTGGGGCAGAGGGTCGAACCCTTCGAGATGCCCTGGGCACCATAGTATTTGGCGACACCAGATTCAGCGAGAAGAGTTGGGACAACCTCGTTCAACTGTTCCTCTGACACCTGTGCGGCGAGGAGGATAGTCAAAATATACAGTGCAAGCAACTGTACATGCATTTTCCATAGTCATCGCCAGTTCCTCGGGAACACTGCCCTTCAGTGTGCACGTTTCAGACTCGAACGAGAGGCACAGGGACTGGCCGAAGCAGTCTTCCTGGTGATCTCTCCAGCTCTGGAGGTACCCGTCCTCTGCATTCGCCTCCGCTTGCCACAAGCGCCAGAGGAAGCGGAACAACTCCGAGGAGAACCCGAGCTGGCAAGTGTCACTTGCCTGGGCCTCGCTCTTCGAGAACCGTGACACAAACGGAATGCAGGGGTACACGAGGTGCGCGAAGCAGATTCCCATCCTCCGCACAGTCTCGCGGTCTCCCTCCAACTCCATCACAGCCTCGTACGTCTTCGTATCCCTCTTTGCAACTTCACGAAAGAAGCGCAGGAGGAAATCGAGGACGGTATCGTCGCCGTCAACGAGCTGCGAGAGGGACCAACAGGCGGCCGCAGTGGTGCAGAAGCGGCCGTTTTTTTTTTTGCGACCTGCACCGTGTCGTTTTGTTTTTGTGGCCGTTCGAAGCTTTTTGCCACAGTAGCCCAGACACCTTGATTACATGGGGACATTCTCTCGCAATGAATGCGGCGAAGGCAGGGTCATGTGCCGCATAGTTGGCGGCTGCACACACGGACTTCGTCTTCACTGCACTGGAATCCGTCAGGTCGCAGGTGCAGGTGGCAGTGCAGGTCGCAAGCCGACACACTGTGCTGTTGGCCACATGTGGCAGAGGCGAGACTACGGCATGCTCGAACAACAAGATTGGCGGTACAGCATAGGCTGGCGGGACAATAGGGATGGCAGGACAGTGTAGGCTGGTAGGACAGGATCGGCCGGCGGGACAGTAGGGATGGCAGCACAGTATAGGATGGCGGGCAGGTGCAGGGTGTGTGAGGTCGCCACCCGGCAGGCAGCTCGCCGCCCCACCCCAGCCACCCACCCACCCAGCGGGACCCCCCTCACGAATTTTCCATAACCCCGTTCTTTTGAACGTTTGGGATCTGTGCGGATCGTGGTGGGGTCATTTTGGCCATGGGGTGCCTCTGACCACAAATCCAGACTGAAACCGGCAGAAAATAAGTTTTGACACCCCCCCTTAAAAAAGCCAAATTTGGGTACTTCTTAGGTACTTTTTGGGTCACCGAAAAAGTGGGTTTTAGCCATACCATTGTTTGAGGTCAAATGACCATGATCATCGGTTTTCTGCCATTACGGGGCTTGAGCAGCTCAGAACATGAGAAAACCAACCACTACCTGAGTGACTGTGAGTGACGGTAAGTGAAGCTAAGTGACTGTAAGTGACGGTAAGTGACCGCTAAGTGACACTAAGTGACGCTCTGTGACTGTAAGTGACAGTGCGGTGACTGTAACTGAAGCTAAGTGACCGTAAGTGACAGTACGTGATGCCAAAAAAGCGGAAAAAATGGGACAGTCACCTGACCTCAGTTGACCTAAGTATACTCCTGCATTTCCTAAGTATACTTCTGCATTTTCTCTCTGCTGCTCTCTAGGACAAACAAACCGCGCACTGGCCGGGGTTGAGCTGCAGGTGACTCAGTGCTGGCGGGACAAAAACAGGGCCGGACCGGGGAGATCTAGCATTCACAGGGCCCTGAGGTCGGGGGGAGTTCCAAATGGAGTGGTGGAATGTTGTGTGAGTGGAAAGGAGAAAAAAGGATTGCCGGGTTTCTTTTGTTTTGTTTGTGCAACCTTCTGGTCACCTGCACGTTGGGGCGTGGAGTGTAGGTGAACAAAACATCGCTCCCACTGCAACCTTTTTAGTTCTGAACGCCTTCCGTGAGCACGGTGCGTTTCACACAAAAATACCAAACACTGGAAAAATGTGGGGAAAGGTGGGGGAAAAAGAGTCAAAGAACATGTGGCAAACCTAATAGAACCTAAGGAAAAGGTGTGAAATCCCATATTCTACAGTGGTGTGATCGACCCCTGATATTTCGTGCCCTGTTCGTGGCCAAAAACCCGTTTGGGCCCCGTTTTTTTCGGCCCCCTTTTTCCCCGTTCCAGGAGCTCGTGCCACACAGTGGCACAGAACACACCCCAGAACACTCAATGCCGGGCTGGATATGGACAACTACTCTCTAGATTAGCTTGAACTTGCCCGTCGGTGGACCACCAGGAGGCAGTACTCTTGAGGGCGCTTCCCTCCTTCCATTGCAACGCCATGTTGTGCGGCGCCCGTCGCTCTGGCTCCTGGTCGCCGGCCCCAGGTCGTGGAGCAGCGCCTCTAGCTCCTTCCCACCAGCGCCGCTAGCTCCTTCCGCGACCACGGGCTCAGCAGCTCGGTGCACTGCGCCACGCCGCCCTCCCACAGGAACGGGATCACCTCCTTGTCGACCTCCCTAACCTCTGACGCCCAGGGGTCGTCCGCCCCAGCAACCGGTATACCGAAGCTGGAGGTAGCCCTCCTCCGTGAGGGTCGTCTGCACAAGCTGTGCAGTCAGGCCCACCGGCAGATCATTCACGGATCACACAGCGCTGCGCGCCGGTGATCACGGAAACCTCGACCACTAGGTTGCTCTGCCCTCCTATGATACTCTCATATTGGGTCCCTCCGCCCAATACGAAAGGGAAACCCCCAGCGAGATGCCACTCCTGCACGGTCCTCCAGCCGACCTAAACAGGCCAGAATGGGCCAATACATGCATGTGTAGGCCTATCCAGGCCTATACATGCCCAAAATTCACGCGAAATTCGAGTGGTTCATGAAGAAACACAGGCAATACGTGAAAATTCCCACCAAGAAAAAAAAGGGGGGGAAAAGAGAAAAAAAGGGCCCACCCTGATATTTCGTGCCCCGTTCGTGCGAATTTGCCCCTATTTCGGTAACACCACTACAGGAGTTACTAATTTTTTGTACCCATATTCGTAAAGAGATAAGTCCTCGAGAATATGGAGGATCCTTGAAATCGGTAGTGGACAGTAGCGGACAGGGCGGACATTTCCTTGTGGAAAAAGTGCCCGGAAAAAAAAATCGAAAAGGTCCCCCTTACAGAATTAGCCTTTTTTCAAAAAACCGGAAAATTTCGGACCGCAATTTGTACCCAAGAAAGTGCCAAATTTTCGGACTTGGTCCGATTTGAACGATTTCCGTGCCTCTTGCAACCCCCATGAGGGGGGGGGCTGCTGTTTCGGGTTCTTCCGGTGGTACATGCTGGGGTGTCAGGACAGGGAATCCTGCTCGCTGTACCCGGTGATCCCTGACGCAGCCAGGAAGTGGAGAGCCTTGGAACCCTGGTTGAGGCCTGTAACACCCGGCCTTCCTGCCACTCGTGGCATTGTGGAGTGGAGGTGGTTATGGAGACGGTTCTCTCTCCGTCCGGTCGAGCACAACCGTCCTCTCCAGCCAGGGGTCATCTACTTTCCAAACAAGGGCCAGGAACATGCTCAAACAAACCAATTGATCAGAAAAGCGTAGCAACCGTGCTTCCTTCTTCCTTAACCCTTTACAGCCCAAAGTATATATATATACTTTCGAAATTTTTCATTTTGTCCCGAATGACGAAACGCAGAAACTCTTTTGATCGTGGAATCTACGGCGAGATCTGACCCGAGAAACAAAAAAAATTGGTTAAATTTGATGTGATCGGTTGCCATTACTGGCAAAAGTACTTTTTTCGCAAACTTTTTTGCAGGGGGTCCCCAAGGGGCCTTCCCTACCCTGACACGAGCCTGTGTAGGGCACGTCTCCCCCCCTCTTCTGTCAGCTTGCCAGGCACACACTCCGGTATTATTCATGGACACAGGAGACACTAATTCCAATGAAAGATCAGAGTAGTGACGGGGGCAGTGCCCTCTGCTGTGACCTGTCCGCGAAAGCCGGACTCGGAGTCTGAGGTGTCGGACCCCGAGTGGGAAGAGACCGATGAGAGCCTGGACAACATCAGATTCAAGGGCTGCAAGACGGGGCCGACCCTCTCAGGCGCGAAGAAGATGGGTCCCCTCGCCCTCTTCAAGAAGTTCATCACGGACGAGCTTCTAAACGACATCGTGCGACACACGAAGCAGTACGCTGCAAGAAGGGGGGTGGATGTCTCGCTGGACAGCAGGCTCCTGAAGCGCTTCTTTGCCGTATTCCTCGGCATGGGCCTCTGCGAGAAGGGCGACATGCACGCGTACTGGCAGACTGGGGAGACCCTCACCGCGACACCGGGGCTTGGAGCAGCGATGGGAAGGAATCACTTCCTTTCCATCGCTGCTCCATCGGGTGGATAGGCATTGGTGAATCGGCAAAATAGTTCGCAAGGAAGGCTCCTCATCCCCACTCCCAACACCCCTCCCCACGACCGCCCCAGCTCTTCTGCGAGTAATTGCAACAAATTTTTGACAATCTTTAAAAATTTGTTACTCGGGAAATGTACTGTGAGAGTTCTATTCACCGTGCTGCATCATTTTGAAAACATCGGAGCAGAACTGTGTGTACTTTGAACTGAAAAAAATCCTGATTTTTACTTTTTTTATTGGGCTGTAAAGGGTTAATGATGCGTTGACGCTTCCACCACCCTAGAGCCTGCTGCTTTGATGTGGGTGTGGAGCACATGTGAACACGAGATAGCTAGACACACAGAAAAGGAACAGGATCGTCGGAAGCACTCCTACACTTTTACGCATCATAAATGTGCTCAAAAATCTGGCTTGCCGTGGAATCATTGAGCATTGGGGAGTGGTTTGCCCCCTTGCTGCGTATGACATGTCCATTTTTGACGATTTTTGGGCAGAATTTGGTGCGTGGGACCTTTCGATTTTCATGATTTTTTCGGAATTTCGTGGGGACCGGTACCCCATTTGAGGGCCAAAAATCTCATTTCCGAGGCCTGGGAATGGTCGCAGTGGCCTCAGATGTCCAAAAACGTTCAATTGACCTCTCCTCGAAAATACTACGAGAAACACTTGGCCTCTATGCTGTGAGTGTTGCATTGGACGCTTCCATCCATGTTCGGGCTTGTCGAGTAGGCTGCTGGGTACTCGGGAAGACTGGCCGACTGCCCCCCAACCTTGTGGAATGATCTCGGCCCGCTGCCATGGCTGCGGTTTCGGTGGACCCCCTCAGCGGCGGCACCGCTGACACAGGCGATGCGGACGCGTCTCTCAGTCGCTGCTTCTTTTGCTCCCCGAGCAGTGCAGCTTGGGAGAGCGTCTCGGCTGTGTTGGATACCTGATCTCTGTGTATGTCCCACGGCACCTCGCAGGTGTCCAGTCAGCAGCTCCCCTTCCCTGCATGGAACTGTGAGGTCGTACGTCTCAACACCGGGCCCCAGACGCCCGGAACTCCCCCTGACCCCTGTGAATAATGCAGGCTTGAATGTGTGTCCCCCGGCAGGGAGACTATGCTTCGACGGAGTATGCCCCGCTTGGGGCGTGTGCGGGCATCCGCTTGACGCCGGGGTGCGCGTAGTCGGCATTCGCGCAGATAAGCTGGGCACGACAGACGTGCCGGCTTCTCAGGGGCGTGTCCGGGGGCGTTGCATTGGTACACGAAAACTGTCGCCCTCGGAAAGCTCACGTCGCGTCACCGTGCTCGAGCTGGATCTGGCAGGCTGTGTGTGACAGGCCACCCTTCCGCCTTCAGGTGCCGTCGCTCGGGCAAAAAAGGTGTATTTCTCAATCAAGAGAGTATGCCCCTCACGATTGTGGCACGATTGTGTCTCCCCGGGTCAGGCTCGGTATTCCAGTCGAAAGCGTAAATGCCCCTCGGTACTGTGCTGGGCGGGGTTGTGTCTCGGTCAGGAGAGGAGGTGCCCCTCAGGCAAAATCCTGCGTCTCGCGGTCGGGAGTGAGTGCCCCTCGGCAGGAATGTGTCTCGGCCAGGTGTCCCTCAGGCAGGGAATGTAATGTCTCGGCCCGGTGTCCCTCGGGCATGAATGTGCGTCTTGGCCAGGTGCCCCTCAGGCAGGGTGCCCCGTAGGCGGAAGTGTATGTCGCGGCCAGATGCCCCTCAGGCAGGGTGCCCCGTAGGCGGAAATGTATGTCTTGACCAGGTGCCCCTCGGGCAGGGTGCCTCGTAGGCGGAAGTGTATGTCTTGGCCAGGTGCCCCTCGGGCAGGGTGCCTCGTAGGCGGAAGTGTATGTCTTGGCCAGGTGCCCCTCGGGCAGGGTGCCTCGTAGGCGGAAGTGTCTGTCTTGGCCAGGTGCCCCTCGGGCAGGGTGCCTCGTAGGCGGAAGTGTATGTCTTGGCCAGGTGCCCCTCGGGCAGGGTGCCCCGTAGGCGGAAGTGTGTGTCTTGACCAGGTGCCCCTCGGGCAGGGTGCCTCGTAGGCGGAAATGTATGTCTTGGCCAGGTGCTCCTCAGGCAGGGTGCCCCGCAAGCGTAAGCTGTAGGTATGTCGTGGCCAGGTGCCCCTCAGGCAGGTAATGTCTCGGCGAGATGCCCCTCGGGCAGGAAAAATGCGTCTCGGCTAGGTGCCCCTCAGGCAGAAGTGGGTGTCTCGGTCCGATGCTCCTCGGCAAGATCGTGTCTCGGTCAGGAAAGTAGGAGTTGGATATCACTGACGTCACTTTGCTGCATCAGTATCGACCCATTTATCAGCACCCGACTGTTGCTCTTGGTCCCGCCTTTGTCAGCGCCTCTGTGACGGAACCTCCAGCTGAAGTATGCGTTTGGAAACCTTGAGCGCGATCAAGCGTGAAGCAGGTTTTCGGCGAGGCGCGGTGATAGTCTCGATGGCTGATGGGAATGTCCTCAATCCGCTGCGGCCACGGGCGCAGCGCTGTCCCGCTGTCACGTTCATAAGCGGCGGAGGACCACCTTGAACACCACGGCGTCATCATCCCCATCTTTTTGCGCCCCTCCTTCGTGCTGATCCCCCCGTGCACCTCGCCGTCATTTATTAGAACCAGTGCGTGGGGGTGTTGTTGTCCTCAACCGCGGCTTCGGCCCTCTTGAGACCTGACACGAGCATGGTGTGAGGGTCGTCTTCTCGGTCGGGATTTGGTGCCCCTCGGGCAAGATTGTGGATCTCTCGGTCGGGAGAGCGGGTGCCCCTCGGGCAAAATTTTTGTCTCGGTCAGGAGAACAGGTGCCCCTCGGGCGAGATGCTGCGTCTCTCGGTCGGGAGAGTGGGTGCCCCTCGGGCATAGTTTTGTCTCGGTCAGGATAACGGGTGCCCCTCGGGCAAAACTGCGTGTCTCTCGGTCGGGAGAGTGAGTGCCCCTCGGGCAGAATATTGTCTCGGTCAGGAGAACAGGTGCCCCTCGGGCGAGATGCTGCGTCTCTCGGTCGGGAGAGTGGATGCCCCTCGGGCAGAATATTGTCTCGGTCAGGAGAACAGGTGCCCCTCGGGCAAGACTGCGTGTCTCTCGGTCGGGAGAGTGGGTGCCCCTCGGGCAAAATTTTTGTCTCGGTCAGGAGAACAGGTGCCCCTCGGGCGAGATGCTGCGTCTCTCGGTCGGGAGAGTGGGTGCCCCTCGGGCAGAATATTGTCTCGGTCAGGAGAACAGGTGCCCCTCGGGCAAAACTGCGTGTCTCTCGATCGGGAGAGTGAGTGCCCCTCGGGCAGAATATTGTCTCGGTCAGGAGAACAGGTGCCCCTCGGGCAAGACTGCGTGTCTCTCGGTCGGGAGAGTGGGTGCCCCTCGGGCAAAATTTTTGTCTCGGTCAGGAGAACAGGTGCCCCTCGGGCGAGATGCTGCGTCTCTCGGTCGGGAGAGTGGGTGCCCCTCGGGCAGAATATTGTCTCGGTCAGGAGAACAGGTGCCCCTCGGGCAAAACTGCGTGTCTCTCGGTCGGGAGAGTGAGTGCCCCTCGGGCAGAATATTGTCTCGGTCAGGAAACCAGGTGCCCCTCGGGCAAGACTGCGTGTCTCTCGGTCAGGAGAGTGGGTGCCCCTCGGGCAGGGTAGAATGCTGCGTCTCTCGGACGGTCAGATCGTGTGTCCCTCAGTCAGGAGAGGAGGTCTCGGTCGCTAAAAACGCGCCCCCTCGGGCAGAGTGATTGTGTCATCGCTGTTGTGTCACACCAATTGCCTCTCGGGCGGTGTGTCTTTTTTGATTTGACAACTCCGGTTTGGTGTACCTCGATGAGCTTACCTTACCTTGTCGTCGGACACAACATATCATCGTTGTCCCAAACCCCGTAACCCACGTGAAGTGGATCATCTGAAGTGCAGAATGAGGTGGAGCAGGTGGAGCACGAAACATAAGTAAACCATAGCAAGAGAGGCCAGCAGCAGTCCCGAGTCCATCGCGTTCCTCGTAGCATTTCCCGTACCACACAGGTGTGTTATGTGCAAAAAAAATCGAAAGGTCCCCCCTACTGGCACCCCGGATTAGGACATGTCTCTGGGGGTGTCCGGGGGGCATTTTTGGCTGGGGAAAATGGGCCTTTTTTTTTAAGGAGAGGGGGCCCGGTGCCTGCGCGCGTCCTGTCGTACTGTGGCTGCTTGGTGGGGCTAGCGCAGCAGGTTCTACTTTTGCTTCTACGGGCTCTTAGCACTGTAACATGAACTACACAAACAACAAAGCTCTAGGGCAAACAAACCGCGCACTGGCCGGGGTTGAGCTGCGTGGGGCTCCGTGCTGGCGGCATGAACAAGGGGCTGTAGGCAAATCTACCATTCACAAGGGGCAGCCCGCTGGTGAGGGGAAAAGGGGGCGAGGTAAAGGGGGGGGGGGCAGGGGGGGAGAGGCGAAAGCGACTGACAGCGAGGGCGTGGACCGACTCCGCTGGCGCATTCACCGGAAGAAAGGGGAAGGGGGCACGGGGGTGGGGAACGGGAGGGGGGGGGGGGAGGGGCGAAAGGAAAGAGGGGGGTAGGGGGGGGGGGAGCCGACCTACGGCTATCTCGCTCCCCTGGCGGCCCTACTCCCCTGGCTCTGGGACCCCTGGGAACTCCGCTGCGAAGACCCCCGCGCCCCTGGCCGGCTCGCCCGCGCCCGCTTGCCTGCCCGCGCCCTCAGACGACAACAGACCACGTTGTACGCCTCCGCCTGTGAGGCCTTGTCATCCCCCAACTCGGCCCACCAAGCCTGAATGGCCCGGAGCGCCGCCTCCTGCTCCTCCTGCGGTCGGTGCACGTCGGGGCAGAACTGCTCCTCCCACTCCCCCACCGTCGTGGCCCCGTCGTCCTCATCCATCTCCTGACCACGCTGCGGCGATGCCGACTCCCGCTTCCGCTTCGGCTGCGACGACATCGAGGTGGCTGGTGCTTGCGCAGGGTTGGAGCCTTCCTCGGTGGCGGTCGGGTCGGAGCGGCCGGTGGCCGGGGCGCCGGTGGGTGCAGGAGGGGGATCACCTTCTCGTCGAGGGGGATCACCCTGGTCCTGCGGCTGCGGGACCCTCGCAGGCGGCTCCTCCGCGTCCCGAGGCCCCAGATCCATACAGGTCTCCCCCTGCTCCACGCATTCCCCACACGCCCTGCAATCGCAACCGAAACAACGCCAGTGTTCGACTGCGGTATCCACCGCCTCTGCACAGCGGGCACAGTAAAAGCGGCGGCGCGACGGCTGGGACGGCACCTGGCACATGGGGAGGCCCTGCTCCCCCCCTGGACAGCCAGTCCGCCCCAACACCGGCGAGGGGGCGAGGGCAGACACTGCCTCCGCCAGAGGTGGGGGCACCAAAAGGGGGGTGTAGTGCTTTCCCTGATGCTTGACTCCAAGCACTCCGACGAAAGGCTTCACCCGGGGGCGGTGGACCGTGGGGGGCGCTTGATCAGATAGGACCACCACAGCCCACCCCGACCCCAGCGCAAGTCCATGTACTGCTACCTGGTCCGCCCAAGAAGCCTCGTCCCGGCTACCCTCGACTCGCATGGCCGCAGCCCAGGACTCGCTGTTCGGCTCGGCCCGAGCACAAAGGCCTGGGTCACGTAGCACCGCCTGGACGGCTAGCCTCCGCATGCCCGCCGCCGAGCCTCCCATAATGAAAGCCGCCGCATCGAAGAAGCAGTCGCCTGGTGTGAAACGGAACCCCGTGCACTCCTGCATCCCCAAAGACCGTTGCAGCCTGGACAGACCGTCCCCTCCCCCTGGGGCCCGGCCCTCCAGCAAAGCCTTTGTCAGTGCGGTGCTCGCCGGGGGCGGAGGAGGGGGCTCCGCTTGCCCCGGCGGATGAGGGGCCACCCCTTGGTCCTCGCGTGGCAGAGGTAGTGGCGTGCAGACGCACCTGGTGTCGTCTTCGCCCAGCTCACAGCAGGTCGGGCACACCATCCTCGAGCAGTGACCACACTCCCCATGGTGCACGGCCGTGGTGAAGAGCGACGCACAGAACTGACAGCAACCCGGTGACCCCGACACATCCACGCGCCCCGGGATAACCGGGCCCTGCGGCACCTCGACCTCCACACACTTCGTGTATGTGACCTGTTCCACCACCTGGTCCGGCACCGTGACCGGCTTGAACCCCCCGTCCACGCCGCCCACAAAAAGCGCTTGGCATGGTTCACCTGGGGCCACGAGAAGAGGGGGGAGGTTGTCTCTAAAAACCACAGCGTGGACGTCGAGGGCCACCGCCACCCCACGGAGGGCCACCTGGTCCACGTCTTCGCCACCCCCGGAAGCCAGCATACGCCCCGCCCACTCGTCGGGGTCTGAGAGGAGCAGACGGAGTGTGGGCGCTCGACGGACGCACACCACCGCCAGGCGCAGAAGCTTGTCAGCGTCGATGTCAAACCCCAGGTCACACGCCGCGGCCGTCACCGCCACCACCCACGTTGCTGGGGCCCCCTCCGCCACTGACCCACCCAGGGCGGCGACCTGTTCTGGCATCGTAAGAGCATTACCAAGCCCCTCTGCCAGGTCCTCAATAGCCACTCGCGCCCCTCCTCGCTTGTCTCTCCACTTTTCGATGACGACAGAGGGGGAAAATGAGCCATTTTTCACGATTTTTTCGGTTTTTTGTCCGGACCGGCACCGCATTTGAGGGGCCAAAATCTGATTTCCGAGGCCCGGGAATGGTCGCAGTGGGGGTATGGAAAAGTCGGTGAAAAAAAATGAGAAAAAATGAGAAAAAATCGGCCGAAATTTGCTGTTTTTCGCTTAAAAAAGAGTGTGGGGAGTTGGGTCCAGTTTAGCAAAGTGAGCTTATTTTTCGAAAATTGAAAAATTGGGGACACCAAAAGTCCCCAAACAAGTCTTCGACTTGGCGCGCAGAGTGATTTTTTTGAACGATTTTGAACGATTTTTGGCCGTGCTCGTAGCATTCCCCGTTGAGGGGGTCGCTATTTCGTGTTCTCCTGGCCGCACGGAGGCATTGCCTTACGTCGCCTCTTCCTCTTTTCCTTTGGTGGTGTGTTGGTCTGGCACAGAGGGCGGGACCGTGCTGATATGCACAGTGACGACTCTCCCTTTTGTTTTGTGCCCGCCTCCACCGAGATTCGGCTGATGCCTCTCAGACTGGGGGCGGGCGGTCGCCGACCCTTTTCTGTACGAGGTTTTCCACAGGCTGCACACCTGCCCCGCGGCTGTGTGGCAGTCTTCGCGGAGTGCAATGCGAAGGTCTGGCCTGACGTGGTGTGACTATTTAGACTCCAGGTGTCTCCACCCTTCCTGGTCTGGGGAGCCTCGGTACCCAAGCAGTTTTCGGTCATGCCCTGGACCACGGCCGTGCTAGACTCCTGGTGCAGGCACCCGTCATGGTCCGGGGACGGCCCCCCCAGGCAGTTTAACGTCTTACCCAGGACCTTGGTTTTTTTGGTGAAAAAATGCCCCAAAAATTGTCGGGTCAAAAATTGCTGTTGAAGACGGTGCAAGATCTCTGCAGGCTGGGTGGGCGCTACGCTGACGGACAACGACAAGCCGGAGGCTGCGACTGTGAAGAATCCAAAGAACGGCCCGGGTCCTCCTCGAGATGGCGGTGCTGGCCCCTGTTCCCACCGGTGTGACACGGGGCATTCCGGGACGCGATAGCGCTGCTGCACGGATGCCAACGAGGAGGGCCACCCGAACCCTGAACACCCCGCCAGACCTGCTTGTTACATCACAAACAGCAGACCCAGAGTGGAGTGCCTCGCCCCGGTAAACTCAAACCCTGCCAGATTGACGAGGCCACCACCTCCTGGCACTGCCTGCACGTGCACGACAGGAACGGGTGACCTGCAGGTCGTCGTGAGCAGGACCATGGCAAACCACTCGAACCTGTGTGGGGTACGGCTGCTACCGCAACTCGTCATGTGCGGTGTGCAGCGGGTGCGGGTGCGCCACGACCGGGTGGTGCGTACTCCTCCAGGAGAAGTGGGCGAGCTCATTCCCGCAAACGCCTGAGTCGGGGATGAACTACCTCCTTCAAAAAGCATCGGAGCACATTGGTGGTCGTGGCGTCAGGGAAACCGACCGTCCTGATGAGAATACGGTAAGTGATGAGAGGATGTCGGCGCCGTTTGCCCACGTCGTCAACTGTGGGGAGAGTCTGTCGGAGGCGAGGCGGGGAGGGCCGCAACACAACACGGGAACCGGGTCGCAATTGAAAAAGGGGGACCGGTTCGCGTGTGGAGGGGGGGTGCGGGGGGGAGGCCCGGCAGGCCAAAGGACCGATGCGCCACAAACCCGCGACCGACGCACCAGACATGTGTGGGAAGGGGGGGTGCGGGGGGGAACAGGATCCCAGACAACAGGACAGACCAGCCAGGACCTCAGCTGCACGAGTCTTTGTCACGTGGGCTTGACATCAGGTAAAAGGCCATTGCTACCAACCTGAGAGCAGATAGTGGCCTGGTCTCGGTGACAGCACACGAAAGACTTGCTCTCAACGCGGCATGCGGGTCACAGAAGTCAGAGCGTGGAGGCAGGGTGACGCGTCATGAAAGAGGACGAAGAGGTGTGGGAGAGAGGAGGCGAGCACAAAAGGGCGTCGGCTACCGCACGCCCTTTGGCCGCAGCCGACGACCGACCGTACCGGCCCCCGGCCGGGAGGGAGGTGGGGGGCGTGGGGGGCGGAGCCCCCCGGAAAATTTTTTTTTTCGGCCAAAAATAGCTATTTATTGTACTGAAATAATCTTCACATTATTTTACGCGGAGGGGGGCCTGCTACATAAAGTAACATTATTTTACGCGAGCGAAGCGAGCGTAAAATTGAAGTCATGTTGCCGAGCGAAGCGAGGCGACATGTGGAAGTCACCTTAACGAGCGAAGCGAGTTGAGGTGTGATTACTTTATGTAGTAGCAGGCCCCCCTCCGCGTAAAATAATGTGAAGATTATTTTTTGTGCAATAGGTTGTTTTATCTCCCTGAAATAATGTTCTCTCATCAAAATAGCCTAAGTCCCTGCAAGATAAGAAGATTATTTAATCCTCCACCAGCACAACGTTGAAACGTGCAGCGGATTTTTCGAACCCCATAAAGTTAGATTATTTTACAGTAAAATAATGTGCAGATTTGTTGGACTGCAGGGACCCCAGATCACGCATAGGTTTACAGTGAAGTAATTTAGATTGTTTCGACCTGCCTAAAGACATTGTTTTATTTTGGCCGACTTTTTTTTTAGGTGATTTCCCCTGTGAGGCAATAATGCCAGCTTTTCTTAACAGCTTGTAAGGAACTTGCGTGAAGGAGAGTCAACATTATTTTACCGTCAAATAATCTAACTTTATGGGGTTCGAAAAATCTACTGCACGTTTTCAACGTTGTGCTGGTGGAGGATTAAATAATCTTCTTATCTTGCAGGGCCGCAGGCTATTTTGATGAGAGAACATTATTTTAGGGAGATAAATTTTTTTTTTCGACATGTCGAAAATCCGGCCACCCTGGGGCAGCAGCCTGGACTGGTGGCCACCCCAACCGAAAAAAATCGAAAAAAAATCCGAAAAAAATCCGAAAAATATCGGTGTGGCACCCCAGAGGGCCCGATTTTCGGTTTAGTCGGCCGAAAAAAAAATTTTTTTTTTCGGCCAAATTTTTTTTTTCGACATGTCGAAAATCCGGCCACCCTGGGGCAGCAGCCTGGACTGGTGGCCACCCCAACCAAAAAAAATCGAAAAAAAATCCGAAAAAAATCCGAAAAATATCGGTGTGGCACCCCAGAGGGCCCGATTTTCGGTTTAGTCGGCCGAAAAAAAAAATTTTTTTTCGGCCAAATTTTTTTTTTTCGACATGTCGAAAATCCGGCCACCCTGGGGCAGCAGCCTGGACTGGTGGCCACCCCAACCGAAAAAAATCGAAAAAAAATCCGAAAAAAATCCGAAAAATATCGGTGTGGCACCCCAGAGGGCCCGATTTTCGGTTTAGTCGGCCGAAAAAAAAATTTTTTTTTCGGCCAAAAAAATTTTTTTTTCGACATGTCGAAAATCCGGCCACCCTGGGGCAGCAGCCTGGACTGGTGGCCACCCCAACCGAAAAAAATCGAAAAAAAATCCGAAAAAAATCCGAAAAATATCGGTGTGGCACCCCAGAGGGCCCGATTTTCGGTTTAGTCGGCCGAAAAAAAAATTTTTTTTTCGGCCAAAAAAATTTTTTTTCGACATGTCGAAAAATCGGTAATTCAGTACCCCGGGGGGGTATGGAATCTGGGAACCTCGACCTGGCGACTACGGGTGACTACGCGCGACTACGACACAATGCGATTTTTTGCGAAAAAATCGATTTTTTTCGAAAATCTTACTCTCTTTTCCCCAGCCGAAAAACCGCGCGTAAATCGCCTAAAAGTGACTAAGAATGACTAAATTTCCATACCCCCAGTGGCTTCATTTGGCCAAAAACGTTCAATTGACCTCTCCTCGAAAAGTGTCACTGCGCTTTGTTCGGCACTTTTTGCTTTGGTTTCTTTTTTGCGTTGACGCTTCCACACTCACACTCCTGCTGATGATGGTGTCGTGAGTGAGGAGCACAAGGGCACGAACAAGCACGCGACACTTTCCGCCCACATCGAAGTGTGCTGAAAAAGTGTCACTGCGCTTTGTTCGGCACTTTTTGCTTTGGTTTCTTTTTTGCGTTGACGCTTCCACACTACCCTCGTCCGAGGGGCGCTGTTGTGGAAGACAGCGGTCTGGTTGGCTGCATTTGGTCTAGGGGTGTGACATCGAGTGAGATCTGCGCCGGATGGACGACCCCTCTCGTATAGCAGTCCGCGCGTTGCTCTGTCGTCGGGACCCACACCGCATCCAGCGTGAGATTCTTAGCCGTCGCAGTGTTCACGATGTGTTGTAGCAGGATATTTCCCCGAAAGTTGCTGCAGTGTCCCTTTACGAGGCAGTGCACCAGCGGCAGGTTGTCGATGTAGCAGCGCACTGTGCACCCGCTCGCGATGATGAGTCTGAGTCCCTGTAGGGCCGCGTAAGCCTCCTTCAGGAAGATGTGCGCCCCGCGTTCCTGCTCGGAGAACACTCCCTGCGACACCCTCTCTGACGTCCCCTCGATCGCGATCGCCGCCCACGCTGTGCTCGACGCGTCGCTCCAGACCGAGGCGCCTCGTGTGTGTGGCACACATGTCAGCCAGCTATTCTGTTCGAGGAAGGACATCCGCAGGCGCAGCTCGTGCCGCACCGAGGGTGGTGCCACCGCCTTTAAGTCCCACTTTCCCTTATCTTCCAGCGTTGTCCGGGCAATCCTCCTGATGTAGGACAGCATCGCTGGCGCGAAACAGAGCGGGCTGCGCGTCACGTAACTCTGCCACACCACACTACCGAAAATCTTGAAGGCGCGCCTCGGCGTTACGTCTCCTGCGATCATCTCGGCCAGGCTCCTGTGCGCAATAGCTAGGGAGTACGACCAACCCATGCACAGTACCTGCAGGCGAGCGTCGACGAAATCGTTCCGCTTGTCACCGATACGCACCCCGAAGAACTTCTGTATATCCTCCGCCACCGGGAACTGGTAGAACCAGCTACGCGCATCGGCCAATACAACCCAGTCAGCGTTAGCCAGCCTCTGGGCCACTCTCGTGATGGAATTTAGGCGCATGTCGGGCGGGGGCTTCATCGCCTTGTTCAGCGTCCTGGCGTCCACTATAAACCTGAGGCCCCCGCTCTTTTTGGCCACGGTGTAGGCCGGGTGGATCAGCGTTGATTCTTCTTGCACCAAGACCCCGTAGTCCTCCAGCTGCCCGAGGTGCTGGAGCATGTGTCTGGACACCTTTCGCTTCTCCCTCGCGAACGCCCCTTCACGCCCCGGCAGCAGTGCCTCGCGGAACACCGCCGTGTCCGTTATCATGTCGATGACCCCGTCCAGCTCCCCGTCCGTGTCGAGTTGTCTCAATGCATCGATGTCCAGTCGTGTAGTCCCGATGGGGGCGAGCTTCTGATGTTGTCCCGTGTCTCCCTGCTCGTGTGGTCGAACAGTCGTGTCCCCCAGAGGCACTCCGATCTCTTCTCCGTATATGTGTTCCACTGCCGGCCCGTAGTCCGCGTCCTCCTGTCCGCTGCTCCAGTTTTCGTAGCCCCAGTCTCCCTCCACCGTCTTTCGCTGTGGCACCCGTGGTGGTGGAAGACGCCCTCGCTCGTCGTCGTCATCCGGTGTCGCGTCGTACATCGGTGCTGCGGCTAGAAGCCGCCTCATCTTCTTTTGCATAGGAGGGAAATGGGATGCCACGATGTCTCCGTCGCGACGCCGCCGCTTTGCCCTGCGCTTTTTAGACCTCACCAAGCCAGTCGGCTCGACACTGCCTCGGTCTCTGTGATCCGAATGTTCTCCGCCGCGTCGATGTAGCGCACCACCCCCTCGATGGTGCTGTGTCGGGACAGCAGCCTGATCTCTTCTAGCGGCAGCCCAAGCCTCGCGAGGTGCGTCAGTGCCCCCCGTCTCAACGAGTGTGGTGTCAGCGTCAGCTTCACCCGCTTCACCGCCGCCGCTATGGATGCATAAGTCACAGTCTGTGGAAACACCTTTTTCTCTCGCGAACGCGCCGTCGTGCGCAGGTGCTCTGTGAGAAGCTCGTAGTAGCGTCGAGGCATTCGCAACCCTGTCATCCGTCCGACTCTGTATGGATCGGACTTCGACTGCGTCCACCGTACTGCGACCTGTCCGTTCCCCATCGGCTTGACATCGTCCCTGTCCAAACGCAGGACATCTGAGCTCCGAGCTGCCCCCGCCCACATCAGACTCAGCGCGATCTTCACCACGTCCCTGGGCTCTCGCTGCATGGCTTCCTTTGCCTCCTCTCGCGTTGCGGGCACAGCGTGTTTCTGGGGTTTCAGTGCCCCTCTCCGCTTTAGCGCTCTCCTGAAGTCCCGCAAAATGCTGCTGTGTTCGAGGTGGATGCCGGCGAACCTGCGGAGCGCCGCCACCAGGTTGTTGGTGTACTGCAGCGCCGACTGCACTGACAGCCCCTCCGCCTGGAGGTGTGCCATCCACAGCATCACGCCTTCGTCGTGCGACTCGACACACTCCTTCTCCTGCCACACTTCCAGGAAATCCCCGTACCGCTCCATGGTCCGCGACAGTGTTTTCCAGTAGTTTGGGGAGAGTGCGTCTCCCAAGATGCCCCTCAGCGTCGCTCGCACCACGTTGCGCGCCTTCTCGGTCAGTGGGGCTTGTGTTTTCTTCTTGCGTCCCGTGCTTTTGTTGCTCCTTTCTGTCGGTAGTTGGCGGTGCAGGGTCTGAAGAGGTAGGGTTGGGCGGGCGGGTGTTTGCTTGAGTCATTGCTTTGATCCCTTTGACCCGGTGTGCCCCTTCCCCCTTCCCTTCCCCTTTCCCGACGGTGTGTGATACGGTTCGTAGCGCCAGTCTCGCTGTTGAGGAAAAACGGCTGAGCGGGACCTCTCCGCTTGCTCCTCCCGCGACGCTGCATCCACGGCGTCCTTCACAAATTTGTGGTGTAGAACAGCGGAGAAACCCGCGAACCCCGCATCAAGGCATTTCTGCTCGTACACCCCTCGGGCCGTTTTCCCCCGCACCACCGTCAGCGCCGACAACCTTGCCACTGCGTGGTGCAGGCCCTTGCGGTGAGCCTGGTTCAGCCCGGTGCTGTTGACGAGGAGGAGGATGTTGTCCAGAGTCTCGAAAGCCCGCTTGAGGTGATCCAGCCAGTCTGCCTTGTTCTCGCCGATCGCCCCGATCGCCGCCTCGTTAAAAGCTGTAGACAGCTTGTTCCTCACCTCCCTTCTCATATGAGCTGAAGCCATGGTGCCCCACGTTGCGACTACGTGGGGACTAAAATCTGCGGGTAGCTCCTCCTCCACGGCCTGCAGGCGGTCACCCATCCCCTTCAAAGCCTTCTCCATGTCGATCACCCTGGCCTCCAGTCTCGTGTTTTGCTTCTTGATGGTGACGAGCTCCGCGAGGACTTGGTCCAGCTTGTCTGATCCCTCGTGCGCGCTGGCAGACTGCTCCGGTTGGTTCATGTCCCCCTCCTGCTGCGCGTCGTCTTCCCAGTCATCACTGTCGGAGTGCTCCACAGGGTGTTCCTCCGGCAACGCGTCTGGGCTGGCCAGCCAGGAGCACGCTGGACATATCCAGTGGGGCTCCCCCGCCGTCTGCATAAAAAGCTCGGCGGTGCCGGCCGTCGTGTGCTTTTTCATGCACGACTTTGTCGTGCGGCACCCACAGCGGTAGCACGTGATTGTCGCGCTGTGAGAGACCCCGCACGACGGGAAGATGCAGGCCTCCTGCGGAGCATTCATGCCATCGCCCGGACCTGCCAAGGACGGCACCACCCTGTCCCAGTCCACGGCGGAGTAGGCCATTACCGTTCAACTCTCACCCGTCCGGCTCCCCCACCTGTACGCGCTTCTCCTGCCCCTCTTCCTATGCCGCTCCTCTCTCGCTCGCACCCAGAGGACAGTCTCCCCGGTAGGAAGGTCCTGCCTCTTTTGATACCTCGCTTTCACAGAGTACAGTCTCCCCGGTAGGAAGGTCCTGCCTCTTGGTCTCCTTGATACCTCTTGTTTTCTCCTTGATGTCGCTCCTCTTCGGTCAGTCGTAGCTTTCACTTCCACGTGTTGATGATTCTCGATAATTTGCGTTGACGCTTCCACACTCACACTCCTGCTGATGATGGTGTCGTGAGTGAGGAGCACAAGGGCACGAACAAGCACGCGACACTTTCCGCCCACATCGAAGTGTGCTGAAAAAAAAATCGAAAGGTCCCCCCCAGGGCTGTTCCTAACTGGGGGGCTTGTTCCCCACTTTCAGGATTCTGAACTTTTTTTCTAAGAATTTTTGTAAGGGGAAAAAAAGTTTTTTTCTAAGAATTTTGTTAGGGGAATTTTTTTCTAAGGTTGTTTCGCAGAGGAAAAAACTTTTTCTTAGTTTTCCCCAGTCGACAGGGCGCGCACAAGGATGGAAGGGAAGTCTGTCCCACGTACCGTTCGCCTTGCTGGCCAACTGGAGAGCCAGACGTTCACTACCGTGGCCTCCGGCGGCTGGGGGGCTCCGCCCCCCAGACCCCCCTGTGGCGTACGTCTCGTACTCAAGTCCTTCGAATCCCATCAAGTCGGGGTCCAACCACTCCAGTCGCCTCTGAGGACGCAGCCAACTCGCACAGAATCTGTACGCCCACACGAACAGATGTTCGCTACCGTGGCCTCCGGCGGCTGGGGGGCTCACGCCCCCCAGACCCCCCATGTAGCGTGTGCCCGTCCATCTATCTCACTTCCCCGGGTCAGCGCCGCATCCATGAAGCGCTTCTTCGAAGCCTGACTGACATCGGACAGGAGGTCGGGCTTCCCCACCTGGGAGGTACACTTGCCGCGTTCGCGACATGCGTGACACGCGACACGCTACCTGAAACGTGAGTGTGCCTTGCTAACACGGGCATTTCAACGGTCTGCCGACGACCGTTCCCCAAACCCGTAAACCAGCAGTTTTGGAAAATCGGAGAGATCACCCTGCGCTAGGGGTGCCAACGTTAGGGGTTTTGGTGAGACAAAAATTATTTAGAATTACACAAGGTCAATGCGAGACCCAGCCCACCAAAAATATGCTTTTTTGGGCATATTTGGGTCTGGTCGCAATTGGTCGCACCCCAGGAAATGCCATTTTTTGGGTCAAAAAACGGTTTTTCACTTTTTTCACCTATTTTACCCGTTGTGGCCTTGTAACATTTGTTACAAATGCCGCAAATGTTACAAATGTTACAAATCCGCCGTGGACTTGTAACAAATGTTACAAATGTTACAAATCCGCCGTGGACTTGTAACATTTGGTTGGGACCTCTGATTTCGGACATGTCGCACAATCACCTCAAAATGGCCCGGGGAACCCACGAACGTGTTTTTTGGGGACCAATAATTTTTGTCTCAGAGCGTTGGCTGAAAAATTGCTTCAGTTGGCACCCCTGCCCTGCGCTGAATATGGTGCGCACCACTGCAAAATCCCCGGGAGCTTTTGGGCTTTCAGACCTGAAGGGGCCAGCAGGTGGGTGGCGTCGGGGGCAGCTTTGTAACTGTCCTCCAGCTGCTGGCATGTCCAGCCCTGCGAGAGTGCCAAGGTGTATTGAGTCCCTGCGGAGCACACCCCCCGATGAGAACGAGTGCCAGAT
The DNA here is from genome assembly GCA_963210315.1 of Rhynchopus euleeides. Lineage (NCBI taxonomy): Eukaryota > Euglenozoa > Diplonemea > Diplonemida > Diplonemidae > Rhynchopus > Rhynchopus euleeides. The sequence goes on along the minus strand of OY723320.1, from coordinate 1,501,045 downwards.
GATCCTCATTCATTTTCAGCTGTAACGCGCATGAGGGGCACTCTCTGCCGCAAGCATCTCTGGGCATCACTCGAGAGCTGTCAATGATGACGCGGAGAGAAATCAGAGAAAAAGTCCCGCCTGACGGGCACGCGCCTGGAAACTGTGGGGGGGCGAGCAAAAATTCCCTTGTAAAAATTCTTAGAAAAAACCTGGTTCCCCGACCCAAAAAACCTGGAAAAAGGGCTCGTTCCCCGCCCAGGCCTGGTCCCCCCTACTGGCACCCCGGATTAGGACATGTCTCTGGGGGTGTCCGGGGGGCATTTTTGGCTGGGGAAAATGGGCCATTTTTCACGATTTTTTCGGTTTTTTGTCCGGACCGGCACCGCATTTGAGGGGCCAAAATCTGATTTCCGAGGCCCGGGAATGGTCGCAGTGGCTTCATTTGGCCAAAAACGTTCAATTTACCCTTCCCCAAAAAAAAATTCGAAAGGGTCCCCCTACAAATCGCCGGTCTTAGGAATTTTTTTTTGGGCACCCAGATTTCAAAAATTTTCAAACTACCGTATACGTAAATATTTTGGAACGTAAATATTATGGAACGTAAATATTATGGAACGTAAATATTTTGGAACGCTGGTGGGTTGGCGTTCCAGATTTTTTTCGTTCCATAATATTTACAGGGCTTTCTGCGACTCGGGGACTTGGACCAGGTGATCGGACGGCATACAGAGTCCCTGACGGGACCTACTCGTGCACTTTTCGCGCGATTCCTGACGCAAGCCGTCCTCACCACCGAGTCCCCAACTGGCCCTGTAAATATTTTGGAACGTAAATATTATGGAACGGACCGGCCAAAAATGGGCCCGTTCCATAATATTTACGTTCCATAATATTTACGTATACGGTATTTTCTGGACCAAAAATCAAACTATTGGGGTCCTGGCCGGACATGTCCGGGGGGGGGGTCAAAATTGGATTTCCCGAATTTCCAGGTCCGGACATGTCCGCCCGGACATGTCCGGGCGGGAAATTAATTCGGGAAATGTCCGGGGGGGGGGGGGGGGGCAGGCCTCTGGCTAATTCTGGGGCCGGACTTAACGTTGGGCCGGAGGGGGGGGGGGGGGGGGGCCCTACACGGTGGGATCTTGTAAATTTTACATGTATAACTACAAGTATATACATGTATTATACATGTATAATACTTGCATGTCAACTATTATACACATACATTGGGCGTTATTCCGTTACCAGTAACGGTAATAACGTTATTTTTGCGTTATTTTTTGACCCCAAAAAAGGCAGCATTTCCCGGTGAATCTGACCCGAAACTCGGGTCCCTACCCCCCCTAAAAGAATTTTCTTGGGTAAAATATCACTCCAGGGGGCCACTCCGTGATGTCAAAAAATTGGAAAACGTTTTCTCCTAAAATAACGCGTTATTTTTCCGTTATTTTCATGAAAACTTGCGTTATTCGGACAATTTTGCGGGCGGATGGTGTAGTTTTTGGTGGAGATGGCTCCAGAATACCCCCCTGGGACCATTTTTTGGATAATAACGCACGGACATGTCGAGTTTCGTGAAAAAATCATGTTTTTTGGCTTTTTCAAGGCAAATACTGCAGAAACCCCTGCAACCTTGCAGCATCCAATGTTCCTGGAGTGAAATTTGGAGTGAAAATCACTCCAAAATCACTCAGTGTGGACGCAGAAGTGAATCCTTCAGGAATACACCCGCACACCTCACATTGGCGGTGTATAAACCACCTGATATTTTTACTCGTTACGAGCGACGAAGTAGCGCGAAGTAGCGACGTGCCCATTTTTTCCCGGTCCGTTCTAAAATAGTTACGTTCCAAAAGTCCGTTACTGGTGCTGTCAAAGACGCTTCGCACAATATACGCACGAACTACCCAAAGTACGCTCGGGCTACGCACGAAGTACGCAGGAACTACACAATTTGAACTTTCTTGCACCCCCCAGTCATTATTTGCACGCACTCCAGGTCCCATATTTGCACCAGTGCAAATATGAGACCTGGAGTGCAAATATGAGGAATTTCCGAGTTCGTCGTGATGTGCAAAACATGACTGGGTTGTGCAAGAAACCATCATCTGCACCCCGTATCGGCCTCAATTGCACCCTCGTGCAGGTAAAAAAAGGCCTCGGGCCTCCGGCCCTCGGACCGTTTTTTAATTACGCACACGACCTTCGCGCGGAAAGTGTCATTCAGCCCTGCCAAACGTGCTCTACACACCACCCCCTTCATCAGGCAAGTGGGTTTGTAAGGGTGTGTGGAAGCGTCAACGCTCGGGTGCAGGAAATTTACATTTTGGTCGCAAATGGCGTTACACATGCACTATGCACAACGTGTGCACGATTTCGGCAGAACTACGCACAACCAACGCAATTTGGACCTTTCAACAACACCATTCACGGTACTTCGATTTTGGGTGGGAAAGATGGGGCAAGGAAGTGGCAAAAACTGCGAAGAAGGTCGAAAATTTTCACATTTTCATCAGAAACCATATTCAACGGATTCCAATTTTCGGGTGAAATCAAGCAGGTTGGCACAATGGCTCATGTTCACCCAAAAATGCACCTACCAAACCTCTTTTGCTTGATTTTTGGGACGGCATGGGTGATCCAGAGGCCAAAAATCACGATTTTTTCACCAATTCCTTCGACAACGGACAGTTCCAGACCACAAGGACCACATTTTGGGGTCAGAATTTTCTCGGTCAAAAAATTCGAAAAATCTGAAATCTCTCGGAATTTTGAGCATTTTTTGAGATTGGCATGCCCATTTTAGACCCTTTGCGTGGCTCTAAACCCAAAAATTTGCTCGAAAATGGCCTCAAATAGCCTAAAACAGCCCATTCTGGCCACCCCGAAAAAAAAATTCGAATTTTGAGCATTTTTTGAGATTGGGGGTCTTCGCTCCATCCGCCAAAAAAAACCAAAAAAAACCGGAAAAAACCCGTGAAAAAGTCGGAAAAAAAGAGTGTGGGGAGTTGGGTCCAGTTTAGCAAAGTGAGCTTATTTTTCGAAATTTGAAAAATTGGGGACACCAAAAGTCCCCAGAAAAATCTTCGACTTGGCCCGCAGAGAGATTTTTTTTTGGTGAAAAACGATTTCAACAGTTGTCCAACAGTTGCTGTACAAGACGGCACACCGTTCTCTGCGCATGGGCTGCTGCACGTGAATCATTTGGATGTCCGAGGGGCTATCGGAACGAGGAGGGCCACGAGCCTGAACTACCCGCCAGCAGTGATCCCGTGCCAGGGCTGGCAGGGGGCCGCGGCCCCACCTCCCTTTTTCTGTAATTCTTTGGGAGGGTGGGCCGCCAGGGGTGGCATGGCCCTACCCTCGGCCCTACCTCCCGGGTCAGATTTTGGGGCTTTTGGGTTCGGCCTTGTGGCCGAGTTTTCATGCGCCGCAGCGTATGAAAACCCAACGGCATGCTGGGGGCTTGATGGTGTTCATCGAAGCGCCCCTCATCATGTCCCAAGCGAAGGACCATCTCCGCCTGGAATGTGCAACAGCACCAACCGGTGTGGGGACTCGCCTTCGAAGACTTTCAGGATGTTCACTACCGTGGGCTCCGGCGGCTGGGGGGCTCCGCCCCCCAGACCCCCTGTAGGCTGTCTCGCGACCAAGTCCTTGCGTGTATGGGATTGATCATCGCACACCATCCACAAAGCGATGCAAGCCATGAGATTTGCTGCCGTTCCTGAACACTAGCTGGCAAAGTTTCTCGGGATTGCAGTTTTGCAAGTACTCAAAGGCAATCCAAGATCCCCTGGATTCCTGATTTTTGATCCAGCAGGCGACGACCAAAGGCAGCAACATCCGGTGCCTCTCGAATTGGGGGAAAATGTTCTGTGGTCGTGTATTCGATCCTGTTTGCATCATACCACGGGAAGTCGGGGCGGGGTTGGGCTGCACCTTTTTTCTCGCGAGCTCGGCCCACCCTGTGCCCTACCTCTTTTTTGGTTTGCCCGACCCCCAGCGAGATCACTGGCAGCCAGACCTTGTTCAACATAAACAGCAGACAAGAGAGCAGAATGGAGTGCGGGGCAGCTGCCGTGTTCCCATAAAAACATCGCACCTCTGGCGCTGCCTGCACGAAAGGGACGGGTAACCTGCAGGTCACCCACAGCAGCCTACTGCCTACGTTTTATACAAGATCGGCGCCGACGACACGAAAGACTGTTCGATCTGCGGCGCAACAAGAATCTCCAGTGGGAACAGAACTGAGCGGCAACAGGATGCAATGCAGGCCCACCTCCGTTGCCCTGCGGCAAGAGCAGTCACATCGATTCCGTTGACAGGGCCTGCTCGCTGGTGTGTGACCACAGCAGATGGTGAGCTGCCCCACGGCAGAACACCTGGGACGGGGGATGGCTGCGACTGGGCATTACCAAACTCGTCATGATGTAGGACTGCGGACAATTGGTCACCGAGAGCAAGTATGGCTCCCGCTCAGCTCTCACTGAAGCTGAACCAGATGCAAGTGGTGGGGGGAGGAGGGGATCCCAGGGGAGGACACACCGGCCGGCAACCCACGAGGACTGGCCCGTCCCAGTCGACAGAAGAACAAAGCAGGAACACGGACTCACATGAAACGACATACTGAAGTGTGGGAGGAGGAGGCGAGCACAAAAGGGCGTCGGCTACCGCACGCCCTTTGGCCGCAGCCGACGACGACCGAACCGGCCACCGGCCGGGAGGTGCGTGTGGCGTGGGGGGCGAAGCCCCCCACGCAAGGGGGGTCCGGGGGGCGAAGCCCCCCGGAAAAAAATTTGGGGTTTTTTGGCCTATTTTTGGCCATTTTCCGCTGCATTTGTTTGATTTTGGGTCGGGAAAGGTATGGCCAGGAAGTGGGAAAAATTGAGGAAAAAGTCGGAAATTTTCAGGTTTGCCCATATAAACCATGGGTCACAGATTCCGATTTTTGGGTCAGACTCCAAGTTTGACACAAGGGAAAATAAGCAAAAATTTTCACCTATTTTTGGTCACCTAAGGGGGGGCTTCGCTCCGGGTCACTGACCCAAGCTGACCCAGATTGACCCGGAGCGAAGCCCCCCATTTTCCTAAGGTGAAAAACCCCAGGGTGACCCAAATTGACCCAAGTTGACCCAAATTGACCCGGAGCGAAGACCCCCATGTTCGTTCCCATAGGAAAAAATTTGGGGTTTTTTGGCCTATTTTTGGCCATTTTCCGCTGCATTTGTTTGATTTTGGGTCGGGAAAGGTATGGCCAGGAAGTGGGAAAAATTGAGGAAAAAGTCGGAAATTTTCAGGTTTGCCCATATAAACCATGGGTCACAGATTCCGATTTTTGGGTCAGACTCCAAGTTTGACACAAGGGAAAATAAGCAAAAATTTTCACCTATTTTTGGTCACCTAAGGGGGGGCTTCGCTCCGGGTCACTGACCCAAGCTGACCCAGATTGACCCGGAGCGAAGCCCCCCATTTTCCTAAGGTGAAAAACCCCAGGGTGACCCAAATTGACCCAAGTTGACCCAAATTGACCCGGAGCGAAGACCCCCATGTTCGTTCCCATAGGAAAAAATTTGGGGTTTTTTGGCCTATTTTTGGCCATTTTCCGCTGCATTTGTTTGATTTTGGGTCGGGAAAGGTATGGCCAGGAAGTGGGAAAAATTGAGGAAAAAGTCGGAAATTTTCAGGTTTGCCCATATAAACCATGGGTCACAGATTCCGATTTTTGGGTCAGACTCCAAGTTTGACACAAGGGAAAATAAGCAAAAATTTTCACCTATTTTTGGTCACCTAAGGGGGGGCTTCGCTCCGGGTCACTGACCCAAGCTGACCCAGATTGACCCGGAGCGAAGCCCCCCATTTTCCTAAGGTGAAAAACCCCAGGGTGACCCAAATTGACCCAAGTTGACCCAAATTGACCCGGAGCGAAGACCCCCATGTTCGTTCCCATAGGAAAAAATTTGGGGTTTTTTGGCCTATTTTTGGCCATTTTCCGCTGCATTTGTTTGATTTTGGGTCGGGAAAGGTATGGCCAGGAAGTGGGAAAAATTGAGGAAAAAGTCGGAAATTTTCAGGTTTGCCCATATAAACCATGGGTCACAGATTCCGATTTTTGGGTCAGACTCCAAGTTTGACACAAGGGAAAATAAGCAAAAATTTTCACCTATTTTTGGTCACCTAAGGGGGGGCTTCGCTCCGGGTCACTGACCCAAGCTGACCCAGATTGACCCGGAGCGAAGCCCCCCATTTTCCTAAGGTGAAAAACCCCAGGGTGACCCAAATTGACCCAAGTTGACCCAAATTGACCCGGAGCGAAGACCCCCATTGGCATGCCCATTTTAGACCCTTTGCGTGGCTCTAAACCCAAAAATTTGCTCGAAAATGGCCTCAAATAGCCTAAAACAGCCCATTCTGGCCACCCCGAAAAAAAAATTCGAAAAGGGTCCCCCTATAGAAGTTGCCCCAAAATACCGAAAATAACGCGGTATTACCGGTAATAACGGTAATAACGTTACCGATAACGTTATTACCGTTACTGATAACGGTATTACCGTTACCGATAACGGTAATAACGGTAATAACGTTACCGATAACGTTATTACCGTTCCTGATAACGGTAATAACGGTATTACCGTTATCGATAACGGTATAACGCGGAAAAATAACGTTACCGATTTTCGGATAACGTTATTCGGCCGTTCTGGAACGTTATTAACGGTAAGTTATTTTACCGAAAAAATAACGGTATTACCGTTACTGGTAACGCAATAACGCCCGATGTATGTATACATGTATAATACATGTACCGTAAACGGAAATATTGTGGACCGTAATAAAGGTGAACCGTACTATAGGTGGACCGTAAAAAAGATGGAACAAATGGGATTTTTCCGGAACTTGGAACATTTTTACGGTCCACCTATTTTACGGTTGGGATCGTGGACTTGGCGGTTTTTTTACGAGTTCCTTCGCGACGAAGTCGCGAAGGAACCAAGGAAATCGTACGGCTGAAGCTGCAGGATTAACACCACAGGGCCTCAGCACAGAGTGTGCACTCACCATCGTCCGGGAACTGTTCTCCCACAGTTACTGCAGGGTGTACTACACTAAAGGAGTACGATTTCCCTGAATTTTTCGGGCACTGATTCACGAATTTACATCTGGAGGGAGCCCGGTGGTCTCAGCTTCTGTCTGCGCGCCCTGCCGTACTGTGGCTGCTTTTGTGGGCTCGTGCAGCAGGTTCTACTTTTACTTCTACCGGAATGCTCCTTGCATGGTACTACACTTCTCGAGGTGTGGTGGTGGGTGAGTCTCGAGGTGAGATCGTGCCTTTTCCACACACAGGGAGGACTTGCTTCTCTTGCTGGTGTTGGTTGCGGTGGTGGAGGGAGGGTCCAAAGCTGGGAGGTCGGGAGGCCTACGTGTGGGTGTCTGCGGCGTGGAGGCCGCAGTCCGCGCCCCGCAACCCACCAGCCCGCGGGCGAAAAACGCATTGTCTTTTCCATATTCAGTCCCAATAAATGGTGGACCGTAAAAAAGATGGAACGTTTGGCCTTTTTTTGGGAACTTGGAACATTTTTACGGTCCACCCTTTTTCCGTTTACGGTATATGCCTGAAATATACATGTAAAATACATGTATATCAAGTAAAAATACAAGTATAATACTTGCATGTCAACTATTATACTTGTATTTTTACTTGATATACATGTATTTTACATGTATATTTCAGGCATTTACATGTATTTTACATGTATAATACTTGTCATGCAAGTATTATACATGTAAAATACTTGCATGACAAGTAAAATACATGTATAATACTTGCATGACAAGTAAAATACATGTATTTTACTTGCATGCAAGTATTTTACTTGTCATGCAAGTATTTTACATGTATAATACTTGCATGACAAGTATTATACATGTAAAATACATGTAAATGCCTGAAATATACATGTAAAATACATGTACCGTATACGTAAATATTTTGGAACGTAAATATTATGGAACGTAAATATTATGGAACGTAAATATTTTGGAACGCTGGTGGGTTGGCGTTCCAGATTTTTTTCGTTCCATAATATTTACAGGGCTTTCTGCGACTCGGGGACTTGGACCAGGTGATCGGACGGCATACAGAGTCCCTGACGGGACCTACTCGTGCACTTTTCGTGCGATTCCTGAGGCAAGCCATCCTCACCACTGAGTCCCCAACTGGCCCTGTAAATATTTTGGAACGTAAATATTATGGAACGGACCGGGCAAAAATGGGCCCGTTCCATAATATTTACGTTCCATAATATTTACGTATACGGTATATCAAGTAAAAATACATGTATAATAGTTGACATGCAAGTATTATACTTGTATTTTTACTTGATATACCGTATACGTAAATATTTTGGAACGTAAATATTATGGAACGTAAATATTATGGAACGTAAATATTTTGGAACGCTGGTGGGTTGGCGTTCCAGATTTTTTTCGTTCCATAATATTTACAGGGCTTTCTGCGACTCGGGGACTTGGGCCAGGTGATCGGACAGCATACAGAGTCCCTGACGGGACCTACTCGTGCACTTTTCGCGCGATTCCTGAGGCAAGCCACCCTCACCACCGAGTCCCCAACTGGCCCTGTAAATATTATGGAACGTAAATATTATGGAACGGACCGGCCGAAAATGGGCCCGTTCCATAATATTTACGTTCCATAATATTTACGTATACGGTACATGTATTTTACATGTATATTTCAGGCATTTACATGTATTTTACATGTATAATACTTGTCATGCAAGTATTATACATGTAAAATACTTGCATGACAAGTAAAATACATGTATAATACTTGCATGACAAGTAAAATACTTGCATGCAAGTAAAATACATGTATTTTACTTGCATGCAAGTATTTTACTTGTCATGCAAGTATTTTACATGTATAATACTTGCATGACAAGTATTATACATGTAAAATACATGTAAATGCCTGAAATATACATGTAAAATACATGTATATCAAGTAAAAATACATGTATAATAGTTGACATGCAAGTATTATACATGTATTTTTACTTGATATACATGTATTTTACATGTACATTTCAGGCATATACATGTATTATACATGTATAATAGTTGACATGCAAGTATTATACATGTATAATACATGTATTATACTTGTAGTTATACATGTAAAATTTACAAGATCCCACCGTGTACCCTACCCTACCCTACCCTACCCTACAGCACGTCGGGGGTACCCACAACCCGACCCAACCCTACCCTAGGGTGAGGGTTGGGTACCCATAACCCGACCCAACACGACCCTACCCAGGGGTCAGGGCCAGGGTTGACCCTAGACCCAACCCTAGGGTTAGGGTCAGGGTTGACCCTAGACCCTACCCTAACCCTAGGGTTAGGGTCAGGGTTAACCCTAGACCCTACCCTTGACCCAACCCTAGGGTTAGGGTCAGGGTTGACCCCAGACCCTACCCAACCCTAGGGTTAGGGTTAGGGTAAACCCTTGACCCAACCCTAGGGTTAGGGTCAGGGTTGACCCTAGACCCTACCCAACCCTAGGGTTAGGGTTAGGGTTAACCCTTGACCCAACCCTAGGGTTAGGGTCAGGGTTAACCCTAGACCCTACCCTAACCCTAGGGTTAGGGTCAGGGTTGACCCTAGACCCTACCCAACCCTAGGGTTAGGGCTAGGGTTAACCCTTGACCCAACCCTAGGGTTAGGGTCAGGGTTAACCCTAGACCCTACCCTTGACCCAACCCTAGGGTTAGGGTCAGGGTTGACCCCAGACCCTACCCAACCCTAGGGTTAGGGTTAGGGTAAACCCTTGACCCAACCCTAGGGTTAGGGTCAGGGTTAACCCTAGACCCTACCCTAACCCTAGGGTTAGGGTCAGGGTTGACCCTAGACCCTACCCAACCCTAGGGTTAGGGCTAGGGTTAACCCTTGACCCAACCCTAGGGTTAGGGTCAGGGTTGACCCTAGACCCTACCCAACCCTAGGGTTAGGGTTAGGGTTGACCCTAGACCCTACCCTTGACCCAACCCTAGGGTTAGGGTCAGGGTTGACCCTAGACCCTACCCAACCCTAGGGTTAGGGTCAGGGTTGACCCCAGACCCTACCCAACCCTAGGGTTAGGGTTAGGGTTAACCCTAGACCCTACCCTAACCCTAGGGTTAGGGTTAGGGTTAACCCTTGACCCAACCCTAGGGTTAGGGTCAGGGTTGACCCTAGACCCTACCCAACCCTAGGCATAGTGCCCCAAACATATGGGTGATATGGCGGAAAAATTTTTGGGGTGTTTTTGGGTGAAAATCCGGGCAACCCGGGCCCTTTGGGACCACATAGGCCAGGAAAGGCCAAAATTTTCGACTTTTTTCGGAAATTTTCCGATTTTTCACAGTGTGGCAGTCCGCAGACACAGATTTTCGGGTCAGAAAAAAAAAAATTTTTTCGACCCAAAAATTTCGGATTTTTTTCCGGAGGGTGTATGGTGACCATCCCGGAAATCCGAAAAAAACCTGATTTTTCCTGATTTTCGGATTTTTCTCGAAATTCGCCCTTGTGTCAACCAGTGGCAAATTTTTCGGAAAATCGGGAAAAAACAGGAAAATCCGGAAAATCATACACCCTCCAAGAACGGGGAATTTGCCCGTGTGTGGTAAAAGTCCCAATTTTTATGAAAAAATGACAAAATCGGGGCGACTAGACCCCATTTTGGGTGGTTTTCGGGTGAAAAACGTACCCTATGCATCCCTGGGGTACATTGTATACCATCCAGGGCCTCTAGGACCAGTAGAAGTGTGTGAAAATGCCTTTTTTTTACCCAAAAAAAGGACCCTGCAACGATGTTGGAGGACCCTGCACACATCCTGCAGCCATGTTGTAGGCACACTATAACGCAATAACCACCCAGAAACCACTGGGAATGCCCTAAAAGGGGTGTATGGGCCTGTCGGAACAGGTTTTCTCCACCGAATTGCCCAAATTCGGTCCGATATTTTGAAAAAACTGTGAAAAATGGGGGTTTCGCCCATGTGGGGTAAATGTCCCAATTTTACGAAAAAATGATAAAATTTGGGCGACTAGACCCCATGTTGGGTGGTTTTCGGGTGAAAAATGTACCCTAGGCATCCCTGGGGCACATTGTATACCATCCAGGGCCTCTAGGACCAGTAGAAGTGCGTTAAAATGCACATTTTTACCCAAAAATGACCGTGCAACCACCTTGCACAGGACTCACCCCAGAAAAGCGAAAAAAATGTCAAAACATGGCCAAAAATGAGGGTTGGTGGGCCCAAAAGTGGGTAAAAACCTCCGGAAATTCATATCCGGAGTGGGTTTGGGGGTGGGTTGGCACTGTTGACCTCCAGACCTGGATATTTCAAAAAAATTACAGTTTTTCTCAAGGACATCTGGGGGCCTAGGGGGGGGGGGCAGTGATGTGTGCCTTGATTTTTTTTGGATTTTTTTGATTTTTTTGGGTGTGTTTTCAGTGATTTTTTTGACTTTTTTGACCCCCTTTGGGGTTTTTGCTTGGCTGAGAACACTCATCCACCCAAACATGTTAACAAACACCCCCACCCCTTGAGATGCCTGGGCGCAAGGCTTGCTGGTCGCACGCGGAGTACACCGACACGGAGCAAGGGAGAGGGATCATCCCTCAATCATCCCTCCTGTGTTTGTATGGGTATATCCCCCTGTTTTGTACAGTGGCAAGAATCTGACTTGCGAGGGCACTTCCTGAGCTTGCCTCATAGGGGGTAGTGCCCTGGTTTTCCTTTCCCAGGAGATGTCAGAAATATGCGGGCTTTCGCCGAACTACAGATTTTCGCTGTTAGCCCTTTGGGGTTTTTCCGAAAATCCCGAAAATCCCGCCCCAGGTCCCTCTTATGGGTCCACCGACGGACAGAGTCTATATTATCGTGTTGTGTGGGATAGTGGGTGGGCAGCTCGCTCACCCCCACACATACACGGGGGATTGACTTTTATGGATTTTTATGGATTTTTATGGATTTTTATGGATTTTTATGGATTTTTTTGAACCGGGCTCAGGAAACCCTGATTTATAACATCACTGGGGGGGGGGGGGGGGGTCAAAATTGGACCCGGACATCCGGACACCCGGATTTCCGGTCCGGATATGTCCGCCCTGTCCGCCCTGAAATCGCCTAAGGGGCCGGGGGAAATCCAGGAAATTCGGGAAATCCAGGAATATGAAGAATCCTCCTATGGGACTCACAAATATCTCCTTCACAATAAGGCCTTTACCTCGCGGCCGTGGTGCGACACTCACGCACGGACAGACACACGCACACACACCTTCTGTGTAACCATTGTACAGTGCAACATTCGATGCCTCAATTGGTGTTATGCCTTCCCCCTCCTTCCTGCTTCGGGCTCAACACAGGCAAGAGGAGCAGCCCACGTGGGACTCTCCGTACGCTAAGAGGCTGTTGCTGACACATTCCACACTCACCCAAGTCGCAACAAGCGAGAGAGCCGGGTCGCTGGTGGTGCGCATCGAGCGACGCAGCACAAATAGGGTCTCAGTCCTCACTGCATCGCTGCAGACAGGAGGTCGGCTGCACCTGTGTGGCCGGCTGCTTGTGCAGCAGAAAGCGGCGTGACGCCATCATTATTAGCCTTGTTCACATCAGCTTGTCCTTCAGTCATGAGGATGCGCAACGCTTCAGCATGGCCGTTCTGAGACGCTATAAAACACGGCGTCGTACCGTATATGTTGGCCTTGTTCACATCAGCTTGTCCTTCTGTGATGAGGATGCACAATGCGTCAGCGTGTCCGTTCTGAGCCGCCATGAAACACGGCGTCCAACCGTCGTTCTCCGCCTTGTTTACATCAGCCAGTCCTTCTGTGATGAGAATGCGTAATGCGTCACCGTGTCCGTCCTGAGCCGCCATTAAACACGGGGTCGTACCGTCGTTGTTGGCCTTGTTCACATCAGCTTGTCCTTCTGTGATGAGGATGCGCAATGCGTCAGCGTGTCCCTCCTGAGCCGCCTTGAAACACGGCGTCGTACCTTTATTGTTGGCCTTGTTCACATCAGCTTGTCCTTCTGTGATGAGGATGAGCAATGCGTCAGCGTGTCCGTTCTGAGCCGCCACGAAACACGGCGTCGTACCGTCGTTCACCGCCTCGTTTACATCAGCTTGTCCTTCTGTGATGAGGATGCGCAACGCGTCAGCGTGTCCATTCAGAGCCGCGATGCAACACGGCGTCACACCGTTGTTGTGGGCCTTGTTAACATCAGCCTGTCCTTCTGTGATGAGGATGCGCAATGCGTCAGCGTCTCCTTTCTGAGCCGCCATGAAACACGGCGTCGTACCGTCGTTCACCGCCTTGTTCACATCAGCCTGTCCTTCTGTGATGAGGATGCGCAATGCGTCAGCGTGTCCGTTCTGAGCAGCCACACAACACGGCGTCACACCCACGTTCATGGCCTTGTTCACATCAGCTTGCCCATCTGTGATGAGGAGACGTACTGCGTCAGCGTGTCCACTGCGAGACGCAATGAAACACGGTGTCCTCCCCGCATTGTCGGCCTTGTTGACATCAGCTTGTCCCTCTGTGATAAGGATGCGCAATGCGTCAGCGTGTCCGTTCTCAGCCGCCTTGAAACACGGCGTTTCACCGTCGTTCACGGCCTCGTTCACATCAGCTTGTCCTTCTGTGATGAGGATGCGCAATGCGTCGGTACGCCCCATCTGAGCCGCCATAAAACAAGGCGTCCTCCCGTCATTGTCAGGCTTGTTCACATCGGCCTTTCCTTGTGTGATGAGGACACGCAAAGCGTCTGTGCAGCCGCCTGCAGCAGCGACGCTGCACGCACTGCGCCCCAACGCATCCACCGTGTCAGCCGCGAGGCTGCCCGACAGGAGGACATCCTTCAGCAGGTCAGCACGATTCCCTGCGGCTGCCGCATGCAGCACAGTCCACCCTTTCCGCGGTCCCTCTTCCTCGTACGCTCCCCAGAACGTGTCCCCAAGGGCGTGCATTGCCTTGTCCAACACCGCCCGCTTGCAGACACACGCAATCAGCGCAACACCTGCTGTGTGCACCTCTTGCGGTACGCACGCAACATCCGCACCCTTGCTCAGCAGCACTGCCGCGGTCTTGTCGTGGCTCCCGCCCTTGTTCATGCGCAGCGCTGTCGTGAGCGCATCGTTGAGAGCATCCGCGTGGGCTGCGGGTGCCAGGTTGGCACAGCACAGCGACACCACCTGCTCGTTGTTTTTTTTTGGTACCCGGGGGCGAACCGGGGGACTGCTACTCTCCACCTCTGCTCTTGGGGTGTCTGCTGCTTGTCGAGATGACATGCAGGGCGGAAGCCAACGACACAGTTGCTGTTGGCCACGTGTGGCAGAGGCTAGAGGCTAGAGGGCCGTGTACTTGGCAAGTTCGAACAACAAGGGCCAGACCTCTTCTACAGTCTCTCCCCAAATGGCGACCGTTCGAAAAGTCCAGGGCCCAGAACGCGCAAAAAACAGGGTTGAAACAGTCCCTGTCGAGCGGTTTGCGGGACCGAGCGGGCCATCCCTCCAAACCACTCGAACTGGGGGAGGGAACTGCAGAGGAGGGGCGGAATCGAGGGGAATGGTGGAATCAGGGAGCGAATTTACAGGGGTCCGTGGTGCCGTGGCTCTCACACACGTTCTGCTGGTGCCACTCCGAGTTTGTGGCGAACTTTTTCGGACACCACCGACCCCCCCAAAGGGCAAGACTATTCACACTGTGCAAGACTCTATTAAGGGGGAGGGGCGGGGGGGGGGACGATCAGATTTGTTTGTTTAGGCGCCGTGGGACCGAATGGACTTTCCGGACCCACGGCTCGAAGGTCAAACTATACACACTGGAATCGGTGATGATGCTTGGGGGCCTAGGCGCGAGGGGAACGGACGCGGGGGTCCCAACCACCCACCCTAGACGGACTATACACACGACTCTACCGAAGAGGGGAGGAGGGGGAAGGGGGGGGGAGGAGGTTGCACCCTACGTGCACCGTCCTCTCCCTGCATGAACGCTTCACCTCCGCCGACGGGGCCCCTGGCCCCCTACTCCGATCACCGCAGCCTGCCTCTCCTGCCCGCCGCCACGGTCCCTACGGTCGCCGCCACCCCTGCCGCCGCCTCTCCCGGCTGCCCACCTGTCGCGACCCTGCCTCCCTCCACCCTGGCCGTCGCCCCTCCTGTCCCGGGGGTCCGCCACCCCTCCCCCGCCACGGCCGCCCCGCGGTCGCGCCGCCTCCTCCGGGTGCCGCTCACGCGTCCGTCTCTTGTCCACCCGGCTGTTCACGCGCTTGCACGCGAAGAACTCCTCCACCCGTGCCGCACTCGCCCCTTCCCGCCTCGAGTTGAAGTCGGCATCAACCGACCGTCGATCCGCCACCCACTGCTTGTAGACAGCGTGTGCCGTCTCGACCTCCAACTCTGAGCGCCCGTGCTGGCCGAAGAGCTCGAACCAGCCTTCTGCCGTCCGAGGGACCCACGCCGCCTCCTTCGCTCCCTCCGCCGCCGCCTTCGCTGCCGAAGGAAACACCATCCTGCCGTCCACCTCTGCTGGCCCGTCAGACCGACTCCCTGCCCACTTCCCCATACCCGCGCGAGCTGCTGAGATCAGGATCACTGACACTTGGGTGGCTGTGTTTGTGTTTTGGGTGCCTCCCGTTGACGTGACCGTGCCCTCGTCGCTCATGCCGTCCACCCCCTCCGACAACTCGTCGTCGAAGGCGATGCCGCCGTCCGCCCCTCGAGGGAGCTCCATCGTCGATGCTGCTGCCGCTGCCGCCGCTGTCGCTGCCGCTGCTGCCTGCCGAGGGATGGCTGTGGGTCCGTTGTTGGAGCCTTCCCCCAGAGGTGTCGCCGCTGCTGCCGCCGCCGCCGCCGCCGCACTCGACGGGGTGCCCCCCACGGGAGCTGCCGAAGGGGATGGTGAGGAGTGGGGAAGGGCCGGCGAGTGCCGGGATGGAGTGGGTTGGGATGGAGTAGGTTGAGAAGAAGTAGAGTGGGATGATGTAGGGTGGGATGTAGTAGGTTGGGATGATGTAGTCTGAGATGTAGGGTGGGATGTAGTAGGTTGGGATGATGTAGTCTGAGATGTAGGGTGGGATGTAGTAGGTTGGGATGATGTAGTCTGAGATGCCGTCGGAGGGTGGGTGTTATGGGGTGAAGGGAGGGGGTGGGATGTCGAAGAAGACGGGTTGTCGAGGTGTGCTTCACCGCACCACCTGTATGTCGCCGGGGACTTGTCGCGGCACGTGAGGCACACTGCCACCCCGCACTCGCTGCATCCCCAGCACCCGCGAACGCTCACCGGCGTGGTGCACGCCCCGCAGCTCGTCTGCCAACCGACCTGGAGGCTCATCAGCCGCGCAGCTTCACACCCCCGGACGCGGATATCCTGCCCCACTGGGCACGCGTCCACCTCCAGCGCCCACTGCTGCAGCGGCTCGGGCAGGATCACGGGCACAAAGTGGCCCACCGCTGTGCCGTCTGCCTGTCCCGACTCACCCACAAACGCCACCGCCGCCATCCCTGCCGCCCGCCTCGCTGCGCGCCACACTCTGACCCCCTGGCCCTGCTTCCTGAACGCCAGGATGTTGATGCAGAGGGCCCTCGCGAGCCCCCCGAGGACCAGCTCGTCAGCCCACGACTGCAGCCCCGGCCCTGCCCCGCTGCGGCCCATCAGCCGAGCCCACGCCTCCGGCGCCCCCTCCACCAGCGCGCGCAGCCCGGCGTGCGACACCACCGCCTCCACTGCTCGCCTCCGCGCCTCGGCCGCTGTCACAATCAGACTGGCCGGCAGCTGACCGACCACCGCGTCAAACAGGCAGTCGCCCACGGTGTACTCCGCCCGCCACCGCACCTGTCCCTGGAGGGACCCCACCAGGTCCTCGACTTCCAAACACTGTGACACATCCGCGGGGGCGGCACTCTGCCACTGGGCGATGAAGGCCGCCACAGGCTCCGTGGCCGACAGCTCCTGCACGCGCTGCCACCGGTCCGCTTCCCGCTCTCGCTGCTCGGCTGCTGTGCCCCGCACCGCCCCGGCGGGGGTCACTGGCGGCGCGCCCGATGGAGGAGGTGTGCACCCGTCTGGTGACGCGGCCGGTGAAGGTGCTGCCGTCGCTCCCGCCCCACCCGCCCGTCGCTTCTTCGGGGCCGCACCCGGCTCCCCTGCCTCCTCGCACACCTCCTCTTTCACCACCGCCGCCCACCCGCGGGGCCGCCCCGACGCCTGCACCAACCGCAAACGCCCCCTCGGACAAGCGCACGGCAGGTCCTCCCCACCACACGCCATGCACGCCGCCTGCATGCACTTACGGCACCGGAGGTGGAGAGACTGCGGCCCCACCTTCTCCCTGCAAATGTGGCAGATCGCCCCAGCCTGGCCGGCGAACACCCTCTCCATCGGCTCCGCAACGGCCGCCTCTGGCCCCGCCGGCAGCTGCGATGTGTCCACCTCCACGTCGACCCGCACAAAACCCCGCCCGTCCGCACACAAAGCGAAGCGTGTCCGCACCTGCGCCTCCGGCCTCGGCCTGCACACCACTGGCTCCCCGTAGTCCCGCAGGACGAGGATCTCCACACGCAGCACCACTGCCAGCGCCCGCAGCACCGCCATGTCCGCCCATGCCTCCTGTGGCACACTGCCATCTGGCAAGCGTGTCGGCGCCCGCATCCGGCAGCTCCATTCCGCAGGATCTGCCACTTCTGGCCGCAGCTCCGGAGCGTTCAGCACCAACCCGACTGCCTGCCTCCGCGCCTGCTCCAGCGAACACGGCGCGTCACCACCCCTGATGACGGCCTCAACCCCGTCGACTGCTTGCCCCGTCGGCATTGTGCCCCCCAGCTGCCGCAGCTGGTACCAGGCGGGGAGACTGGCTGCACACCCCTCCTGCAGACACTGCGCTGCGGTCTTCTCCCCCCGGGGGTCGCACCTCTTCCGCCACTGCGCCACCTTCACGTCGAAGGCGCGCTCCTCCGCTGGCGGTTCGGGGTCCGGTCCAAACTCCCCCTCGCTCCCGTCCTCGTCTTCCCCACCTGTGTCATCTGGCGGCACCTCCTCCATCACCACCCCCGGCATCAGGTCCCCGAACTGCACGTACGTCGCAGGGTCGATCACCGGGGTCGCCTCCAGGCACACCTGCCTGCGTGTTCCCCCTGCCTGAGAGCACAGCTCCCCACACGCCAGGAGGGACAACCCCACCGCCTTCTGGAACGCCCAGCCCATGCTCCGGGCTGCTTGCTGGGCCAGCCCCACCCTACCCACGCCCAGCCTGGACGCCCCGATCGCCACCAACCTGTTCATGATGGAGGCCGCGCGCTGCCCCCAGCCTCCAAACAGTTCGATCACAAAGGGCTCAAAGGCCAGCCGACCTCCTCGCACCGCCTCGTCGTCCCGGTACTTGCGGACCTTGTCCGCTTGCCGACGCGCTGCGGCCCCGCCCACCGTCCGCGCCGCCAACTGGACGTACGACGGCGCCAGAGGATTCACCACCGCGACGTCGATCGCAGTGACCCTGCCGTCCATGAACCCTTGGCGCAGAGTGACATCCCCTGGGCGCCTCCTGTCCTGCAGCAAGCCGGCGGTTTCCCGCTCCGCACCCAGTCCCACCTTGCGGGCCATCCCCAGGAGCGCGTCGGCCACTGCCTCGTGCCGCAGCACCGCCCCCCCGCCCTTCTCGCAGAGCGCGGCGTGTTCCCCATGAGGATCCAGCACCCCGTCTCTCCCACAGCACCCACACCGCTCCAGCGATCCGAACAGCGGCAGCCCCATCCGGAGCCGTAGCACCGCCTGGAAGGCTTGCGCGGGCATCGCCTCCCAGCGGCCTGGGCTCCCTGTCAGCCATGCCCCACACCCCCTCAGCAGCTGCGAGTTCAGCCTGGCGCGCGTCGCAGCGTCTGCTCCCTCCATCAGGGCGTTGTACCCTGCCTCCAGGATGCCGAGGGACAGGGTGCGCTGCTCCGGGGCTCTGACTGGGGGTGCATCTGGGTCCACCTGCCACCCCTCTGCCACCATCTCGTTGTACGAGAGCGCGGTCCGCCGCCAGCCCTCCGCGTCCCAGACGAAGTTGCGGTCCAGCCTGCGGCAGAGCCCCGCAGTCCCTGCACTCGACGCCAGCGCCGCCGCATGCCAGTGGTCCGCGGCCTTACGGACACCGAGGCCGCCGACCCGCACCGGGAGCGACGCCTGCAGCACCGCCTCCTGGGGGAGACACTCATCCTCGTACCCCAGGAGCCGTGCGAGGCTCCGCTGGACCCGCGCGTCGTACCTGTCCAGATACTTCGTCGCCCCCGTAGCCCCTATAGCCCGCATGAAGAAGACCATACGAGCAAACCCCAGGCACTCCCGCAGCAGGACGAAGGCGGTCTGCGAATCCGACAGCTTGTCCAGCGCGTCCAGCGACCTGACGAAGACCTTGACCCGAGCCTGCATGTACTCCTCGCACCATGCCGCGTCACCAATGGGGGCTCCGAGCAGCTCGAAGTTGCTCTCCCGGATCCATCGGATGCCCTCAAGTGGCGATCCCTTGGGCTTCTCCTTCACCTTCAGGCCCCACCCTTCCCATGTCGCGAGGGAGTGACCCGCTATGTCCACCAGCTCACACTTGTCCTCCCGGACCGTAAGCCCCATGTCCCGGCTGCGCCGCACGATGTGCTCGTACGCTCGGCTCACCGCGTACCCTGAGCCCATCACCACCCCGTCATCGAGGAACCACACTGTCCCTTGGACACCCGGGAGTTGTGCCACCTCCTCTGCTATGGGCGCGATCGCCAGGGAGAAGAGCAGCGGCCCCAGGGGGTCCCCCTGCTGCACACCACATGCTGACTGCAGGCGTTTATCCCCAAACTGCAGGTTCGTGGGTTGCGTGTAGCACCACGCCACCCACGGCAACATCCCCGGGAACTTCTCCTCAACCTGCTTCAGGAAGGCTGTGCGATCGACCGCGTTAAACGCGTTCGTGTAGTCGATCTTGAGGATGCACGCGTCCTGGCCCTTGCTCCTCGCAGCGAAGTTGGCGACCACCGCCGTCGCCGCCTCCGCCCCCTGCCGTACACCCACCCCGACCTGCTTACCCCGAAGGAGAATCGTCTTCGCCTCGTCCCGATGCCTCGCCGCGATGAGCTTCGCCACCAGGCGCCTGATCGACTCGCCACACGCGATTGGCCGCACATCCGTGTCCCCCTTGCGGAGCGCCGTCAGGCTCGCCCCCGCCAGCCATGCCCGTGTCGTGTCCGGCGCCGCCCCCCGCGCCAACCCGTTCACCAGATGCGTGAGCGCCGGGAGGGCACGTGCAGTCGGGTGCGCCACCGCCGCCTTCAGGTGATCCGGCCTGAGCCCGAGGGAACCCCCTGCGGACCCCGTGGGAAACCCGTTCACCGCCTTCAGCACTTCCAGCGGGGTAAACGCCTCACAAAGTGCTGGGTCCACCTTGCCGCACTGCGCCGGCTTCCCCGTCGGGTGTTTCTTCTGGAGCTGCTGCAGCGTCTCGTCCGACTGGGGGGCGACCGCATCCGGTGTCAGAGCCTTCACCGCCGCCGACGTGCGGCCCTGCGCCGTCAACTTCTGCACCCGCCCCTGCCAGCGCCGGTGCTCCTCCGTCGGGTCCCCCTGCCCCGCCGGGGGCCGTGCTGGCTCGCCCCCGGGCTTGCGCTTCCCCGCCTCCGCAGCCCACACCTGGGCGTGCTCCCCCTGGCGCAGCCTCCCGATCAGCAGCCGCCGCTGGCGGAGCGTCTGGGCCTTGCGCGCCTTGCCCATCCGCTCCTTCCGCAGCGCGAGCTGCGGCACCATGGCGAGCACCCGGTACGCCGCGTCCGTCTGCGTCGCTGCCGCCTCCCGGCACGCGTCCCGGAAGCACGCCGCCCATTCCCCCTGCAGCTCTCTGGGGACCGCCTCCCACGTCCGCACCCCCGACTCGGCGATGCGCCCCCACTCCGGCAGGCCCTCGTAGCGGCCCTGGGCCGCACTCGGCTCCCCCAGCTCCTCGGCCTGCACCTTCGGCTCGCAGGCCCGGCACACCTTCGCCTGCTTGCGCTTCGAGTCCGTCAGCGCCATCACCGTGCTGCACACCGCACACGTGCGCAGGCCCGACTGCCGCAGCAGCTGCTGCATCTCCCGGGGGGAGATACCGTCCTCTTCCACATGCTTGTTCATGTGTTTGGTGAGGGACGAGCGCTGTATCGACGACCCGCCCCTCACCAGCGAGCGGGAGCACGTGTCGACCGGACACCAGCACTTCGACGTGGCGACCTCGACTAGCTTCCCCGAGATGTCCACCCCGTCGCCTCCCTCGGCCGGCTGCTCTCCCGCGTTCTGCGCAGTCAGGGTGGTGCGCTTCGCAGCCCGCTTCAGCTCTGCTAGCGCCGTAGCGGACGCAACGACCTTCTCGTAGTGGGTGCTCGCCAGTGCCACCACCCGCAGCGGATCCCCCTCCTTCCTGCCCGGTCCCCTCGGCGCTTTGGGGCGCGGCTTCGGGACCGCCCCGATGAGGAGCGTGGGCTGCCCCGGCTGCACCACCAGCACCTGGAAGTCCCCCTCACGCGCCGCGAGGTGCAGGGTGAGGTGGTCCATGTGCCTCTCCGCTCGCACCCCGCATAGGTACTCCGCGTATGCCTCCGGCGACGTGAAGAAGCCCTTGAGGTTGGGCTGACTCGCAGCCAGCGTTGCGATCGCGTCCCGCTCGCTCTGCACCTCCTCCTGCTCGTACCCTAGCGCCAGGTACCCACAGTCGTGCTGCGACACGTTGGGGACCCGGGATGCTCCGACCGGCAGGATGGCGTCCACCGCCCGCATGCTCTGCCCCTCGCCCCCACCGCTCAGCGCGTCCGGTGCCAGCGCTACGCAAGCCGCTCCGTCACCGCTCGCATCCCAGACCAGCCGCCCCTTGCCCATCAGCCTCGTCGCCTGCGCTTCCGACGCAACCGCACAGGCAACCCCCGTCTCCGACGGCGCCAGCACCACCTTGGGGTACCGGCGGAGAGCCTCCCGCGTCTTGGCCCGGTACGTCGGTGCTGCGTACACCACCGGGAGGTCCCCGCCCTGCACCCACACCACCACACACTCGCCCGCGTCTGCCCAGCGCTGCAACGCGCCGTCTGCCACGACCAGGTTGTCCCCTGGTACACAGCTTCGTACCCCAGCTGCCTGCAGGACCGGGAGGGCCTCCTCCGGTGGCCCGTCTGGCTTCCAGCACTCCGAGGGCACGTGCGCCACTCCCGGTCCCGGCCCTGGGCAAAGCACCCCGTCCCCCCGGCGGGCGCCCCCGAACACTCGCACCCCCATGAGCGCCGCCCGCCGTACCAGGCGACGCCCTCCTCCCACCCACCACATCGACACCGCTCGGCTCGGTCGGCGAGCCCGCCATCTGCGTCTGGGCTGGCGGCCCTCCCGAGGGTACGGCTCAAAGAGCCACCAGATGCTCAGCTGCGCACACGCCATGAGCAGCCACGGACCCGCGGCCCCGCACAGTCCCGTCACCCACCCGCCTGCTGCGCCCGCTGCCACATCCACCCAGGCGAGGCCCTCCACTCCCCACGCAGGCAACAGCCCCATCGGGTCCGCCACTCCCGCCAGCACCACAAGCATCCACAGCGTCAGGGAGAGGGCCTGCGCCCCACTCGGCCACCACGCCATGTGAGCGCGGAGGGTCGCCCACCGCGCACCCAGCCACCCCGCACTCAGCAGCACCGCGCCGCTCCCCTGCAGCCCCTCCCAGCCTCCTGCCTCCGCCTCCACACACGCCCCGCACCAGAGCGTCCACCCGATCCACACCAGCTGCAAGCGGGCGACGCGGAGGCGGCCCTCTGCCATGAGCCCCCAGGCTGCTCGCCCCGTCACCTGCGCCACCCATGCCACACTGGCTCCCACGTCGCCGCAGAGCAGCGCCACCCCCGCCACCATTGGCCCCACGATGCCGCTCCGCTGCGCCGCCCACCATAACACCCGGAGTAGTCTGGCCCGGCCGTGAATGCCCCACCCTGCCCCACAGGTGCCGTCGTCGCCGCTGCCGCAGTCCCACGAGCACTTTATGTTGGGGTCCTTGCAGGTCCGACCGTCACCCCACGGCTTTGCCACGGCCTCATCGCGCGTGCATGTTGTCTTCACCCCAGTCACTGTCACTGTGTTGTTGACCGCGCAGGTGCAAGTGGAGCCCTTGAGGTCGGAGAGGGTCGGCTTGGGGTCCGCACACGTCTGTCTGCCACCACACCTCCCCCCTGGCCCGCCGAAGTTCCTCAGGCCCGACCCCGCAATGCTGTAAACCTCCCCGCTGCTACGCTCCAGCACTGTGGCGCTCCGCAACCCTTTCAAGTCCCTCACACGTACTTTGCCTTTGTCGTCCCCAGTCGCCAGACGCCCACCGTGCGTCCTCGCTGCCCTGTACACGCTGCAGTCCAACATGCACCCCACCTCCTTCGTTGATGTCAGCTGCCTGCAGATAGTGTCGTCAGAATAGCCCGTTGCCCACCGCGTCCCGCCGACAGGGAATGCAGTAGAAAAAGTCCCGTTGCTGTGTGCCAGGCCCGCAGCAGTGATGGCGCCACATGTAGTGAGGTGCCCGTTGTCGTAGTGACCCGCAGCACGCGGCGTCTCACACCCCGTCCGTGCGATGCGGTATGTATTGTTGCGATGCATCGATGAGAAGACTGCTGGTGTCCTGACCCTGAGCCGGCGTGGGGCTAGCTGGACAGCGCTCCCGTTCGCGAGACCCGTGTCGGCCACGCTGGCTTCGTTGCTGTTGTTGTCCCCACCGACCCTCCCTGCCACCACCCGGTCACCACCCCAACGGGGGGGGGGCACCCTCCCTGCCACCACCCATTCGCCACCCAAAGGGGGGGTGGCCCAGCTCCCGTTCCACCTCCCACCCAATCCACCCATGGGGCCCCCAAGGGGGGAGGGGAGAGACACAGGCAGCGGTACCGTTGGCCTGGTCCCTCGGGGGACCTGGCCCAGCCAACTCGCGGGGACCGGGGGCGACCCGGGCTGCCACCCCTTCCGCTGCTGTCGGTGGGCTGGGGCACGGCCCGGCGGCCTCACCGTTAGCGGAACCGCCGCTTGCAGCATGTTGGGGGGACGTGGTGGGCGTGCCGCAACCACTACTTTCCCGCGAGAGGTGCGCACTGCCGGCGGGTGAGGCCGACGCGCTCCCCTGCCTTGCAGGCAGGGTGTCAGCAGAGGCCTCGCACGAGGCCCCTGCTCCTCTCGCCTGGCGCGCCCCTCGTCAGGGGCGGCCAGCCCGCGCTCTCCTGCGACCGGGGGCGACCCGGGCTGCTTCTGCTCCAGCGGTGCTGTCGTCAGCACCGCGAGCGCCACCACCGCCAGCGTCGCCCCCATCTGGGCCTGCCATCGCCTGGGCGGCTCTCGCCCTTCCATCGCTCGTGCTCGTGGGGTTGGGGGTTGGGGGAGTGGAGGGGGATGGATGGTGGGGAACAGAGCCCAAGGGACAAGTGGCCCAAGGGGGAGTGGGTTGTTGGTTGCAGTAAAATGAATCTAAGGCCCAACCAGCCCTCCCGGCTCTGCCCGCCCACAAGGTCAAGAAGATTGGAAAGGGGAAAAGGGTGAGGGAAGGGGTGGAATGGGGGATGCCCAAGGGAGGGGGGGGGGGGGGGGGGCCCAACCAAACCCAACCGACCAGGGAGCACGAGTGTGTATACCAATGAAGTACAGAAACAATGAAGTACAGAAACTGTAGCTTAAGAAATCGTTGGTGCGACACGTTGGTGCGACACCACCTGCTCGTTGTGCTCCACCGACACCGCCACCTCGAGCAGCGTCTTCCCGTCCACAACAGGCAACTCCGTGCTGGGTGGGTAGTTCACAAACCCTCCTTCCCGAGTCACCGGATGGAGTCTATGCCGACTGTCAGTTTTGACCTTCGTGTCGACGATCTCGAGGAGGGACGCGTTGCGCACCTTCTCCACCTCCGTCATGATGTCTGTGAGCCTGCCCCAGTGATCGAAGTTGACCTCCTGCAGCTCCACCACCACGACGTTGGCCAGGCTTGTGTCGAGCGCCATCTCCAGCAGACGCATCACACCGACGTCAGGGCGCCCCACCACACGGAACTGCGTGTTGGCCGCGATCAGCACCTCCTGCTCCTCGGGGAAGCGGCTGAACTGGGCGATGCTGCGGCCGGTCCGCACCCGCAGCACGAGGATGGTGCCCTGCACCACGGGCCCGTCTGCGTCTGCGGCGCCCGCCCCGTCCGTGGCGTCAGCCTGCCCCAGGAAGTCCTTCACGACATCCGGCTGCTCGCTTGCGCTTGTGGGGTGCGGCATCGTCACCACCGCCCCCACGGAGTACAGCGACGCGCTCACACGGAAGTCCATTGCGCGGAACACGGTCCCCTCGTACTTCGGGCGCGACATCATTGCCCGGTGCAGCGAGTACGCGAACCCCTTCATCGGCTCGTAGCGCTCCCGCCTCCCGCAGAAGGCCACCTCGCGCATCGCCGCGTTCACCCCGTAGCACAGCGGGCTCTCCAGCGAGTACAGCCGCAGGTACGGCTCTGCCTGCCCTTCCACCTGCTGCACCGCCCACTCCGCAGTCATCGCCTCGAACCGCCCGCCGCCGGGACCCCGCTCCCCCGCCTCCAGCTTGTCGCACTTCCCCACGTGCTTCGTCTTGCACTCCGCCTTCAGCGCAATCCCACACGCACCGCAGATCACGTACCCCTCGCACTGCGTCCCCAGCGCAGCCTGCACCGTCGCCAGCACCCGCATTGCGCACGACGCCCCCTGGAAGAAGTCGCTCCACCCACGGTCCACGTCGACCTCTCCGATCCCGTCGCTGTACCGGCTCGGCCCCTTGCTCCCTGCGGCCACCACCGCCCCCGTGTCCTTGAACCCCTTCGCCGCCTTCCCCAAGTCCTTCCGCGCCTCCGACACGAGCGATGCACAGCCCCCCACGACCCCGTCCCGCTCCTTCCTCCGCTCCAGGCACCTGTTCATCGCAGCAATCACGCTGCGGCACAGCGCGTCGTGCCAGTCACCCAGCGCCGTGTCCAGCGCCCCGTCCAGCACCTCCACTGCTGACTCCCCGCCACCGCGCACCCTGCTCACCGCCTGTTTGCGCAGCTGCACCACCGCCTCCCACGCCGTCTTCACAGCATCTGCTGTGGTTCCACACCCCAAAGCCTTTGCGGCCTGCACACCCGACCCCGCTGTCGTTGACATCGTTGACATCTTCGTTCACACCGCTGACCCTGCAGGTTGCAATGTTGCCTGTATGTGTGCATGTGTGTTGTGCAAACAAATGGGAAGCCTGTGGGTGGCACCAAGAAGAAGAACACACTGCCTGACGGGACGAAACCGCGAAACAGAGGAACGGCGCGGCGGGGCGAGAGGGGGGTGGGGGGGAAGGAGTCCAATGCATTCGATCTTAGGAACTCGGTGTCATCCCCACCCACCCTCCCCATGGCCTGCCAACCCCCCCAGCACCCACATGCGTGCGTACATCGTGGTCGCATACGCTATCCTTCTGAGCAAGGGAACTCAGCGCAGCGCTGGATGAGAAGAGGGGTACTGGCAACTTTTTATCCCCATCCACCTCACCATCCACTCGTCAACACTCCAAGCAGCGGGGGTCTTCGCTGGTCGTTATCCTTCGTCAATCTTCGTCAGGTTTTCTGCCAATTCAACAGGAAATGCACCAAAATGCACTGACAATCACCCCGTAGCGAAGACCCCCCTGTGTCTCCGATACAAAATCGCAGACCGCAGTGCTGGAGGAGAAGGGTGGTGGTGGTTGTGGTGGTGTGGGAGCTGGGGCCGCTTCGAACAAACCGGGGGCGCAAAAGCAGGACAACCCGGTGCACAGCCCCCGTTCGGCAGCCCAAGGTACAATAATAATATTATGGGGGCCCTCGCTACGAGTCACTGTGAGTCACGAGTCGTCAGTTGTCAGCCAAACATGGCTGACTTCTCACTTTTTCTCACTCAGTCACACTTGGTAGCGAGGGCCCCCTATTATAAGTGTCGAAACTCGACGAAGGGTGGGGCGCGGGGGAGGGGGCGGGGGCACGAATGGTCTGTCTATACACGCCGTACTGCACCCGCTGGCTTGTCCGAGAGAGTAGGCGGCTCGGCTAGTCAAGGACTCGAGAGGAGGGAGGGCTTGGGGGGACGGGGGAGGGAGGCACGAACGGAAACACTGTGTGAAGCTGAAGTCCGCTGAAACCTTTGGGGGGGGGGGGGGGTAGTAGACTGGGGGGGGTGGGGGGTGGGGAGTGGGAGGGGACACCAGCTTGCCACGGCGGGTGTCTCGAAAGAATGGTCGATGTATGTGTCTCGTTCTGGCGTGATCATGAGATACCCCCCTGAAACTGGCACAGAAAAATCCCGACTATAATCACGCCATTTCAAGGCTCTCTCTTCGGTGCAAGGACTTTATCCAGAAAGTCCCGGCGACACCGAAACATTATTTGCCTCCCTCCCCTCCCCCCCCACCCTTCCCCTGTTTTGACAAAACGCCCTGTCTGGGGTGACCGGGCCCTTTGTACACTGTAGCTGCAATCCAGGGAGGTGGGGGGTCGTGCAGTCGGAGTAAAGAAAGGAAACACAAGGATGATATCCTTCGATCGATGTGCAGGTTGTGTCCCGAGGTCCACAGCGCTACTGCTCCGGGGGGTGGGGGGAGGTGGGGGTGGCTAATGTTTACTGGGGGGGGGGGGGCAAATACAAGCATATATGCTTGTATTAAGCGTGCCAGCTCGCATAATGCGGGGCTTTCTGGAAAAATTATAAATGGTTATACTGCGAATACAAGCATACTAAAAACCCAATTTTTGTTGACCAGGCTAATACAAGCATACATGCTTGTATTAGCCTGGTAGAAAAATTTATATTTTTGTGGTGGAAAACCCCCCAAAAACCCCAAAAATACCCAATATTTTCTACCAGGCTAATAGAAGCATATATGCTTCTATGGGGGCCTTCGCTACCGGGTGAGAAAAAGTGAGAAAGCGCCCTATCACTTCACAGCTACAACCGCTCTGATGAATTTCCTTTGTTTGTTGCGTTGACGCTTCTACACACAAAACCCTGAACTGATCACACCCTGAGCCTGATGAAGGGTGGGGTTAGTGTATAGAGCACGTTTGGTTGCAGCTGTGGTGGGGCGCTTTCCGCTCACACGAGTGTGCTTAAAAAAAATGAGCGGAAAAACGCTTAAAAAAAGAGTCAGGGGAGTTGGGGGGTCCCTAGCCTGGGGAGCATATTTGAACCCCGAATCTCGAAAATTATGCCGGCGTGACTCGTCCCAAAGCAGGTTTGGGTCGCTCTATGGCGAGTTGGTGTAAAAATCGCAAACCAGAGTGACTGCGAGTGACTCGCAGTGGGGTCCCCGGGGGGGGGGGGGGGCTGCTTGATGAATCAGCGGAGTGCGGTGTGCAGCTGATGCACCACCTTCTTTTCCTCACTAGTCTCACTTAGCCTGAAAATTTTATTTAAATCCGGATTTTCATAATATGCTTGTATTCGCATGTATGCTTGTATTAGCATGTATGCTTGTATTTGCCCCCCCCCCAGTAAGGGGGTGGGGGTGGGGGGTTTTCGGTTCACTGGAAAAAAGGAGCCGGCGGTACGTAATGTGTTTGTTTGTGCAACCGGGAGAATAATGACACCGGTTCTTTTCGCGCTGGGTCTAATTTGTTTGCGTTGCTCAAATCCGCTACTCCCGATTCTCGCGTACAATAGGGGGGGGGGGGGCAAAAAGTGACCCCCCAGTCGGGCCACACTTTGGGGGGTTTGGGGCACTTTGGCGACAGGAGGCGGAAAGATCACTGCTGACCGGAGGGGTGGGGTGGGGGGGAGCAGGGGCGGTCACCAGCGAGAGTGGTAATACAGAACGGAAATATGTACATTTCATTTACAGAAAAACTGCGGGGGGTGGGGTGGGGTGGGGGGGAAACGGGGGGCAAAAGCTGACCAGATAGTGGGTGGGAGGGCAGATAGTGAACTGCGTTGTTAAGGTCAGCCACATCCATTTTCAAGACTCCAAGCAGGGCAGATAGTGGTTGGGAGGGCTGTGCGGTTCGCCCACACTGCTGCACGTCGCAGTCGCCGGGGGAGGGCCCTGAGGGCCCTGGCTGGTTTGGGGTTTCGCCTCTACAGAGGGTCTCCCCTCCCCTCCCCTCCCCTCCCCCTTTTGCGCGGGGAAGTGCAGCGGGAATACTCCGAGAGACACGTTTTTGTTTGGTGTCGACAATCACAAGCAAGCTTGATCTGTCCCATTGGCGCCCCTTACCCTGCAAGCAGGTTCGATGGCAAAGTGCTTTCAAAGTATAGACGGGGGAAGTGCAGCAGAACTACTCCGAGAGGCGCTTCTTTGTTTGCCTTCTATATAGACAGCCGTGAGTGTCGCATGGGGCAACCTCCACCAAAGCAAACAAAAGATAAGGCGTTGTTTGTGCGCCAAACCCGGGTGAACAAACTTCACGTGTTTTGCCTGATGGAGGTTGGTGTGAAATGTGCGCACAGCCATCGCAACAAGGCAAGGTAGATTGTGTTTGTCACCCAAAGCGCTGCCAACCATCATTTTGACTGTGACAAGACAATTCTTGTTGTGTGTGAAAAACAGCGTGCCCGCCATAGGTTTCCGTGACCACGAGGCGTTGAAACCCCTTCCCCACCGCCACCCGTGGCACCACCCCTCCACTCCAACCCGCCGCAAACCCTCCCCACCCCCTCCACTGTCGTTGCAAGTGCATCCAGAGGTGCAGGGGGTGTGCAGGGTGTGGCGCACTAAACATGCGATCTATAAGCTGAACAGCGCAGAACAGCCCATCCCCAGGTGAAACCCTCAGGCCGCGCATCGCCCCTGTGGAGCTGGGAAAGCCGTCCAGACAGGAAATCGTACCCCTTCCGCTATAAAAATGGAACACTATCGACACATGTCACTGAACACGGGGGAATGGGGAAGGGGAGAGGTTGTGGTGAAACGCACACGACGTCCCAGTTCTCGTCGCCGATGACGGTGTCGTTACGGACAGGCATTGTGTTGTGTGGGAGAGGTTGTGAGAGTTGTGGTGAAACGCACACACCTCGACCTGTGATGAGGTGAGATGTGGCTCTGCAATTACGGCACTACGCGTGCCGTAAACTCAAATCGGACCTGCTTTCTCCGTGTTCCATTTCCTCCTTCATTGCATGAGGCTACATAAGAGAAACACCCTGCCCAGCAACTTCAAAAAGGCAGATCCGGGCTACTTTTCGTTGAGCGCACACTCCTGTGTCACAGGTTGTGTAAGCCCCTGTGAAGTGGCATGAAGGTGATCCTTCTTTTAAAGCTTCAGTCATACGATTTCCTTCGTTACATCGCGACTTCGCTACGCTTCGTCGCTCGTAACTGGTAACAAAAAAATACAACCCACACCCTCCACCACCGCCACCCCCACCTTTGTGTTATGTGTTGCATGTTTGTGTGCATATTCATTGTTGCAAAGAAAGGTGCACCCCCCTTCTCGCACTCCCCCCCCCCCCCGGGCCAACGGCGGGGGCATCAACACCAACACCACCACCACAAACACAATAATGTCAAAAAAGTACAGGATGATGAGAGCATCAGGGGAGAATTAGACTATTGGACTGGAGAAAGGAACGGAGCGCAGAGGGGTGTCGTGAGCGCGGGGGGGAGGTGGGGGGGGAGCGGGCTTGGGTGGGCGATGCGTTTTAAAGACGCCAACACTTCCCCCACCCACGCTCTCCTGTGTCGGACTACATCAGCACACACCCACACCCATCCTTCTTCGCCTCCTGCGGCCTCTGCGACCCCGCCTCCGACCCAGGCCCCCGCGGGGCGGAGCTCCTCACAGACCCGCCACCGCGCACCGACCCGCCCCCACCGCCACCACCCCACTGCGGCGGCCCCCCGTCGCTCCCTGCTGGCGGAGACGGCGGCTTGCTGCTGCCCTGCTGGCTACCACCGCCACCGCCACCACCACCACTCCCTGCCTCTTCATCCTCAGCCACACCGTCCGACTCCTCCCGCTGCCCCCGACTCCGGGACACTGCGGCAGCCGCAGCCGCGGCCGCAGCGTCGCGGCGCGACGCGGTGGACCTCCCCGACGCGCCGAGCGGGTCCCGGTCCCCCCGCAGAGTGGAGAGGTCCTGGCTGCCCCGCCGGCTCCCGGAGCTCCCCACCACGGACGGGGGCGGGTTGGTGCCGCCGCCGCCGGCGTTGCCGCCGCCACCACGCGGGCTCACGCCGGAGCGGCTGGCGGCGGAGTCGGAATCAACCTCCCTCGCCAGATCGGATGGCACATCGGAGAGCCTTGAGGAGCCAGCCCGGGAGCGGGATTTGAGGATCGACGGCGGCCTCCCAGGCTGCTTCGTCCCCCGCGCCGCCAGCGGGGTGTTGGTCTGCTGCGACCCGCTCCCCACCCCCCCTGCATTGGACCCCGCGGGCTGCGTCGACGCGACGCCTTCGGCGTCGCCCCCACTCGCCAGCGTCTGCGGCTGGTTCCGCTGCATCCTCCCATCCCCAGGCCTCGTCTTCACAGGCGACTGGTGGAGCTGCACCCCCTCCCCACCCGGAGGCACCGGGGGGGACCGCCCGCCGCCCCTCTCCTCCCCCTCGCCCCCCACCTCCACCACCTCGTCGAACCCGGGGTCCGGCTCCGCGGTGAAGAGGTCCGGCCTGCCCCCGCTGGCGGAGAGGGGGTGGTGGTAGCTCTGGGACCCCTCGTGCATGCTGCCGCCCTTCCCCTTCACGGACAGATAGTACGGCGCCTTGACTGAGGCAGGCGACAGAGGGGGTGACCCGGCTGTCCCAAACGCCTTGTCGAGAGCTGTCGAGCCGTATGGGGTTATGGATTGGTTGTGGGGGTCAGCTCCACCCCCACCTCCACCGGCAGGGCTGCGCGAGCGCGACGGGGAGAGAGATGATGTTGCGGGCGCCATGTTGTCCGGGGAATCCGAGTGGGGGCGGTGCTTCTGCTGCTGCCCCCCGACACTCCCCTGGGGGGGCCGCGAGCGGGGCGGGCTGACGGTGGGGCTGATGCTGTCCGGCCTCCCCATCGGGGCCCTCACCATGCTCGAGCTGGGGGAGCGGTAGCTCCCCTCGTGCGGCTGCTGGGGCATCGGGATCCCACCGCCCCCGCCCCCCCCTCGGGACATCGACATCGACATCGCCAGGGCGTCTTGCGCGGGGAACATGCCCTGCATATTCCTCAGGGAGCTGCGCGGGCTGTTGAGCTCCCGTGTCCCCCTCGGCGACTTCACGGAGGGGAACGGGGAGGGTTGCCTCTGCGGGGACCCGAAGGGCGCTGGGGAGGATCGCCCCCCAGGCGAAGGGGGGCGGGGTTTTGAGACGGGGGATTTGACAAGCTTTGCCCGGGCGCTGGCGTCGACGATGCGCTGCGCCTCCGCGTCGGTGAGGGGGTCCCCCGCCCAGTCGCCGTAGAACCCTACGGACCGGCGCGCCCCGGCGCTGCGGGCATCCGCAAACACGCCGGCATCCGCCGAAGGGGAGAGGGGCGACGCAGGCTCGTTGTGCTTCCCCCCACCACCCCCACCCCCCCCCCAGGGGGACTGAGGGAAGTCCGCATTCCCGTTGTTATCCAGCGTGAAGGGGATGAGCCCCGCCGAAACGCTGGCCTGCTGCTGCGCCCCGGGGTACGCCTGCACCTCGCTGCTCTGCATCCGCACCGGCTTATGCAGCGAGGGCAGCGACCCGCTGGCAGCCGGTGGGTTGCCCCCACCCCCAACCTCGGCGTTGTCGACACCCCCGCGCGCGGTCCCCTGCTTCTGCCCCTCCACAGTCCATATCGGAAGCCCCGCCTCTGGAGGCGAGGCTGTGTCGGCAGACAGCGACAGCACATCTCGCTGCCTCTGCGAAACGGAGGTTGGGAGAGCAGCAGGCGCACCCCCCCCGCCAGCCCCCCCGAACCCACCCGCCCCGGCGAAGCCGGGGGACGGGGGGCGGCTGTCGCCGCGGTATTGCTGAGGGGAGGGGGGGCGGTGGTGGTGGTGGCGGCTGTGGCTGTGGCTGTGGTTGCCGTTGGCATAGCCCGGGGGAGCGGAGATCTGCTTCCCGAGGGCGACGGCGCGGGGGTCGGAGAAGATGGAGTTCCCCACAGTGCTGTCGTTGTAGAACCGGGATCCGTAGGGGAGGCTGTCCGCACCGCCACCCCCGCCACCCCCACCGCCCACCATCAGATCCCGGGCGGGGGAGTGCGGCGCACCGCCGCCCGCACCTCCACCCCCGCGGTATTCACACCGATTCCGGAAGGGGCTGTGGCTCGTCGTCACCGCGCGGAGCGCAGTGAAGGGGGTTGCGCTGCCACCCCCGCGCCCCGGGGAGCTGCCCGCCGCACCGCCTGGCAGCCCGCCCCCCCCCCAGCCCCCCGCGCCGGGGCTGCTGTGGTGGACGTGCGGGCCGAGGGGGGAGCGGGGCGGGCTGCCGTTGCGGGTGCCGCCGCCGGGGTGAAGCGCGAGCGGGACCGGCATGTCCGGCTCCGGCGGCGTGAAGACCGGAGCGGAGGATGACTGAAAAGGGGCGCGTGGCGCCGGTGGGTAGTGCTGCTGGTGCTGGGGTGGCGGCAACCCCCGGGGAGGGGCGCGTGTGGGCGAGGCGCTTCTCCCCCCTGGCTGCTGCTGCTGCTGCTGCTGCTGCTGCTGGTGCTGCTGCTGCTGCTGGTGGTGGTGGTGTGGGTGTGGCCTCAGCCTTATCAAAGCCGAGTCCACCTCCTGCGCGGTGGATGCCAGCGAGTGTGCATCATCATCGGCACCCCCTCTCCCATGCGGGGGCCGCGGGTGCTTCCCGCTGTAATGCGCAACCCTCCCGTAGCTGCTGTACTGCTCGGTCAACCCCTTCCTCCCATAGAACGCCTCCTCGTCGCCATACCCCCCTCTCGCAGGGGACGGCGGGTCGCTGACGTATTGCGGCGGCATAACCAGCTTGGTTCTGCGGTGTGGCGGGGAGGGGCGGCGGCCCGGCTGGTGGTGCTGCTGCTGCTGGTCATCGTCCAGGAGGCTGGCGAGGGACTTGCCCCTGAGGACACTCGGCTCCCGCCACGTCATGGTTAGGGGGTATGGGGGGTGGTGGCACGGTGGGGGGGCAGAGGGCGGGGAGGGTGGAGCAGGTTCGGCTCCACTGCGCCCTGACCCATGTGCTGCCTGGGTGGGGGTGGTGTTCCAGAAGAGGCAAAAAGTTGGGCAAAAACCTCGGCAAAAAAGACTTGGAGTTGCGTTCTTTGCTTGTTACGGACGGTGCCTGCTAGTGCATGTGTGCAGATACCGAACGCTGCCACGAGTCTTTTTTAGTGCGAAAAGCTAGCTGTTCTTCCAAAAACCTGGGCAAAAAGTTCGCCCAGGGGCAGCTGATGGCACAGTGGCGGCAAGGAGAGGAGGGGGGGAGGGGAAGTGGGGGTGTTGGGTTCCTATAACTGGGAGGGTTCACGAATTGTTCCAAATGCGGCAGTCTCATGCGTGTTTGTGTGTGGCGCACTTCCATTGGCCGTAGCGTTACCGTCGACTTGTCTTCACGGTGGACTCCAGCGGCCCTAGCGGGAGTCTGGGAGCGGGAGTCTGAGCGGGTGTCAAAGACTCCCGCTAGCGGGAGTCCAGACTCCCGCTAGCGGGAGTCTATACTCCCGCTAGGGGGAGTCTGACTCCCCCTAGCGGGAGTCTTTTCACCTATTTTCATCCATTTTTCCCATGATATAGTTACAGTCTACTGGCGTGGGGGGTAAAATCATGGTGGAAGAGGGATGGGGAGGGGCTTGTTTTGCTTCTGTCAGTTTCCCCGGACTCTGGACTACCTACCTATCCTCCTGGTAGCGGCTGCACCTGCGGAGGTGAGCGGTTAGAATTTGAGGTGTCAAAGTGCGGCCATCGCCTGTCGTAGTTGTGTTACACCTTGGGCAAGACAAGCCATCCTGCAGGCCTCATCTTCTTCGTCAGAACTGTCATCCCCCTCCTGCTGTGCGCGTTGGTCAAGCGTGCTCAAAGTCGCCTCGGATGACACGAATGGTGTGAAAGTCGCCCCCAGCGGGATTGGCATTTTGCACAAGCAAAGCGATAATTTGCGGTGTCCTTCGGGGAACCGGAACAGGAAGTAGGGCGCGCTGATGGGTTCAACGAAGTCCTGTGTGTTGCAGTGCACAAACCCCTTCTGCAGCTGTGTCAACTGTGTGCAAAGAACATACACAGCCAATCTATGAGCGTGTCGGGTGTGCAGACACGGACACAGAATGACTTCTCTATACCCGAGGATCCCGTCCTGCGACAGGTGCGCAACCTTCCAAGGCATGCCCGATGCGCGCCGCTTCTCTTCTGCCATCGCAAGATCTCTCTCGTAAGTTGCGGAGCTGGCGATTGTAACGGCATCTTTCTTGCGATGTCCGTTCTCTGCTTCTTCATTCGTCGTTGTTCTGCAGAGGCACTGCATCTTCTGGAGCCCACCAATGATGGAGACTGTGTACGTAGGCATTGCGCGTTGATCCCTTTTCGGCATGCTCCATCAACCAGTGAAATATATGCCCTGAGATCCGAGCACGCAAGAAGGGAATCCGGGCTGACTCATCCTTGCATCCCCAGAAGCGCCAGGGGATGTCTGCATACCGGAAATGCATGAGGTCTGCAAGGGAGACAAAGAGGTAGCGGAACAAGCCCTTGTAGGTGTGTCCTGTGACAGGCAAGCACGACCTTCCGGAACTGAGCACCTGTCCCATGCTGCGACACATTCAGTGCAAGGTTTGTACAGGTCTTGTCGAATATTTTTTTGTTGTCTCATCCAGTACCCTGATCAGCCGCATGGCGAGCCCCTTGCAGTCATGGAGTGCTGGGGTGACGTAGCGGGCATTGGGAAGCACACCTGCCAAGAGGGAGGGGTAGCCAGCCTCTTTCATCTCAGAGAGAGTCAGGTGCGGGTATCGATGCACCTGTTGATACCAGCGTTCTTCTGGGATGTCGCACAGTGAGCATCGGTGCTCTCGCCCCCCGCATCGCCTCATTGTTGCCCACTGCTGATCTATACTCCCGCTAGCGGGAGTTGGACTCCCCCTAGTTGAGACTCCCGAAAAGGGTTAAACCCGGTAGTGGTACCCTACCCCCGCTGGAGTCCACCGTGCAAGGCCGGATCAGCCCACGGGTGGGTTTGAGGAAGAAATCTGGGGGGGCAAATTTTGCTGCGACTTCCGGTTTCACCCGGCCGAACTCCAGCATCTATCCAGACCCACGGTGCCAAGCCGTTCGCCCGTGTCGCGATCATTCGCGGCTTCAGGCTGCCCCCGACGACACGTTTGTATCCTGCACCTTGCCATACTTCGCCTCCACCTTGTATATGACGGAGAGCGCCCTCCTTCCGCATCGTTGCGACTTCCCTGACAGCGAACTTATCCATGTCAGGGAAGACATGGCGATGATTGCGTTGGCCACCTGGGTGCTGTGCTGGTGGAGCTCCTTGCTCAACACCGTTGCTAGGAGCCTTCTAATGGATCCCAGTGTCAGCACACTGCCCCCTTTTTTAACAGGGAAGGCCGTGCAAAAATCATGCACAATGTTCGTCGCCTCCGCAGCCTCGGGACTCTCTGCGCTCTTCTTCTTCTTAATCGACTTTGCCGCCGGCTTCGCTGCCGGCTTCGTTGTCGTCTTCCCCATTTTTGTGAATCAGGTCTGCGAGCTGGGATGGGTGGAAACGTCCGTTTCGTTTGGTGTGGCTGTACTTCAGTGACGAGTGCCACATTGCATAGGTATCATGGGAAAAATGAGTGAAAATAGGTGAAAAGACTCCCGCTAGGGGGAGTCA
This sequence comes from Rhynchopus euleeides, assembly GCA_963210315.1. Taxonomy (NCBI): domain Eukaryota; phylum Euglenozoa; class Diplonemea; order Diplonemida; family Diplonemidae; genus Rhynchopus; species Rhynchopus euleeides. The sequence continues at coordinate 1,464,270 of OY723320.1, read as the reverse complement.
GACTCCCCCTAGCGGGAGTTGGACACCCCCTAGTTGAGACTCCCGAAAAGGGTTACCCTACCCCCGCTGGAGTCCACCGTGTTGGCGCAAAAACTGATGCAACCGGGTGAATCACAAGAGAGAAGGACGGCAACGACAGTTCAATGCCAGTCGGGTGTTCTCCGAACGCAGAACACATCCCAAACAAAAAAGCTGCAAAAAAAACGAGAAACGGGAGCGGGGTTTTTCGTTGATCGCAGGAAAAAGAGACAAAAAAAAGGATGCTATTCTGCACAGAACAAAGTCGTGTTGTAAGGGTACTGCACACAGAGGCCCACAAACGCTGCCAAAGGGATGGTCAGGCGCCGGCATCAGATGCGACAGGGGGGTGCGGGGGGGGGGGGGGGAAAGACAATAAAGTAGAAAATAGGAAAATAGCTCCAGCGTGATTCGCACAGAGCTGATGTGTTGAAACAAAAACAATACTACAAGATACTCTTTGGCCTCTCTCCTGAGAGTTGCATTGGACGCTTCCACCGGAAATCTGGCAGGGAAGGGGGAATCGAGCACCGTCATCAGTCACAAAACAGCGCACGACCTGACGACAGGCGGCATCACAAGACACACCACTTCGACCTGTGCGGAGGTGAGATGTGGCCCTTCCTGCAGGAGGCACTGGAAGAATGCACTGCCTGGTGCAGGGCGATGCACTCTGGTGTTCGAATTTTCTTTCATTGCATGAGGTGACGATGACAGAACGAGAAAGAGCGGGGGCTCAGTGGGGTAGTGCTGTCCTAAGCATGCAGCAGCTTGATTGCGATGCAGGCACTACCAGACCTAAACCTCTTTCTTTTGGATTTGGACAGCATTGAAGTCGCAAGGACTCCAGGAAGACCCTCTCGACGAAAGGGAACAAACTCCCTACATGCAACCAAAAACTGTGTATTAGTGCAAATCTGGAAGAGTAACAAAGAGAAGATCCGAAGGGTATTCGTCGATGAGAACACCCCACCACGCGCCTGTCATGAAGTGTGGTGATGTTCTGCAAAGGATTTGCACTGGCACAGTTTCCTGCGTTGTTGGCACAACCCTCAAAATACCGCCCTTTCCGTTTGCTTCACTCACTCTGGGAGACATGAAAAAGAGAAAAGAAAGCCCTCAGTGGGAATCATTTCCCTCAACACCTATCCCTTGCAGGGAGCTGTGTTGGGGTCGCAAATACTCCTGACACACTTCAGGAATCTGTCACTTGCTTGCATTGCACGCATCCCACCAACGAAAACTATCTGTGCCCCCGCTGGATCGTAAAGTGACAGCAAAACGAGACAACAAACCAATGACTGCCGAAAGTTGTTTTGTTGGAACGCAGACCCCCACTCTTTGTGTACACGTGTGAGTGGGGGACGCACGATCCAGCTCAAGGCACAGAAAGTTTCCCCAGTTGGGCTACGCCGAACTGACAAAAAAAATGGCACCCGACTCCAAAACCGCACAACCTTCCTTTGCCCAACTGGTGGGAAGGATTACGTCACACGTTTCCCCAGCCTCCCCTATAGTTGGTGGAAAACCAAGACGTCTTACCTGCCCGCACATCCGAGAATGTAGGGCTGTGGCAATAAACACACTTCCGTCCTCCCTCCCGGAATGCCAATCGTCTCGCCTGGATGCGTCCCCCACACAGCAGAAGCGGGGGCACCGATCTGTGTTCAAACTGTGCCCGTTTGTCACCCCTGTTGTGAGCGACTCACTTTTCGGCACTTCTGGGCGAAGGCCCTCAGCAACTGACTCCTTACTTAATGATGCGTTGGCGCTTCCACCACCCCTAGAGCCTGATGATTTGACGTGGGTGTGGAGGCGTGAGACATGTGAACACGAGATCGCTTAGCTGAGCTAGGCACACAGATTAGAGGAAGCACTTCGACACGTTTACACATCATTAATAATGTGCTCATAAAAAGGCGCGCGTAATGGCTTTGGTTGTGCAACGCACTCCTGGCCCGAGTGGGTGGCGCATCAAACAACTGACGTTGGTGCGGGATCACACACATCGAGAAGCAAGGCGAACGACAAAATAAGGTTGCCGTGCATTGCAAGTACCCAGCACTTCCCCCACAGCTGCACAGCCACCTGGCAAGTGCCTTGTTGGGCGAGAAGCAAACAGGCTGAACATCCTTGTCTGCCAAAACACAAAGCGGGGCGTCCCGTTGATGTGCAGGATGCCGAACTCTGCGACGGGGCTCACATCACAGGGCTGTCGTCCACCAGCAGCTGCTGCTCCATCTCGCTCACCGGCTGCTTGTCGTGGTGCCCGTCAGGAGACGAGCAACTGTCCTGCAGCCCACCGAACACACCCGTGGGCCCAACATCGGCGTACCCCTCATGCTCCACGTTGGAACTGTGGGCCTTGCGGTCCGCAGCCCGCCTACGACACCCGCGGTACACAGCAACGGTGACGCACACCAGAGCAAGCACCCCGACAGTGGCAGTCACCACGATCAGCGGCGACTCACTCTGCGACGTATGGGCCCCCCCTTCAGCGGCCCAGCTCACGACGAGTGACTGGCTGGTGCCGGAGGACGGAATGTACAACAGCCTGACCTGTCCAGTGGAGGGGCAGTACACATTCCTCTGGCCTTGGTGCAGAGTCGTCGTGTCTGCCGTGAGCGTCCCTGGGAGTTGAGTCACAGTCACATCCACGAAGCTGTACGGCATGCAGGGGATGATCCACTCCTGTGGGGTGATGGAGGAGGTGTCGACGGAGCCGTGGCCTGTCGTGCAGTGCATTGTCGCTGGGATGGGTGTGGTTGGAGCAGGTGCGACAGCGGACCACTTGAAGGTCACAGTGTGGCTGAGCCCATCCCACGGCGTGTACACCAGCGACATCTTCCCAGAGGAGGGACAGGTCAGAGGCTGACCGTACCCAAAGTACAGTGGCGAGCCGTCGATCTTGAGCTTGTAACCTGACGGGGAGAAGATAACGTCCATCCATAAAGTGCTGTCCGGCGTGCAGAAGATGACCCACTCCTGTGGGGTGCTGGAGCTGTGGTTGACCGAGTCGTGGTCTGACATGTAGTGCACTGCCAATGTGCTGGGCACTGCGGTGTCCTGGTCGGAGGGGGACGACGTGCTGGGTACCGCTGTGGCAGTGTGCCATTGCAACCTCACAGTGTGTCTATCCCCATCATACGGGGTGTACAGCAGCGACACCTCCCCAGAGGAGGGACAGGTCACACGCTGGTTGGACCCAGAGGACATCGACCTCCCGTCTAACGTGAGGCAACCTGACGGGGTGTCGGTAACGTCCACCAATAATGAGCTGTCCGGCGTGCAGGAGATGACCCACTCCTGTGGGGTGCTGGAGCTGATGTAGACGGAGTCGTGGTCTGACATGTAGTGCACCGTCGCTGGGATGGGTGTCAGCGGCCCTGGGGTATCAGGGGTCCGTGTAGGTGCGACAGTGACGGGGTACCACTGGATGCTGACAGAGTGGCTGTACTTGTCGTCCGGGGTGTACAGCAGCGTCACCTTCCCAGAGGAGGGACAGGTCACATGCCGACTGGAGCCCAGGAACGAGCCGTCTAACATGAGGGTGTACCCTGACGGGGCGTACTGAACGTTCATCCTTACAATGCTGTCCGGCGTGCAGGTGATGAGCCACTCCTGTGGGGTGCTGTAGTAGCTGGAGACCGAGTCGTGGTCTGTCATGTAGTGCACAGTCGCTGGGCTGTGTGTAGGCGGTGCACTTGACATGGGGGCCCATGTGTGCAGGGCTCCGGCGGGTGCAGCTGTGGCAGGGAACCAGGAGAAGCTTATGTCGTGGCTCTGCCCATCGTACGGCGTGTACAGCATCGACACCTTCCCAGAGGAGGGACAGGTCACGAACTGATAGGACCCAGAGTACATCGGCTTGTTGTCCAACTTGAGGCTGAAGCCTGAAATGATGCAGCGCAGTATCATCCTTAGAGTGCTGCCCGGCGTGCAGGAGATGACCCACTCCTGTGGGGTGCCGTAGTAGCTGTAGACTGAGTCATGGTCTGACATGAAGTGCACCGTCGCTGGGCTGGGTGTCATGGGGGCCCGTGTGTGCGGGGCTCCTGTGGGTGCAGCTGTGCCAGGGAACCAGTAGAAGCGTATGTCGTGGCTCTGCCCATCGTACGGGGTGTACAGCATCGTCACCTTCCCAGAGGAGGGACAGGTCACGACAACTGATTGGGCCCAGCATAGTCCATGGGCTTGTTGTCCAACTTGAGGCTGAAGCCTGAAGGGACGCAGCGCAGGCCCACCCATAAAGTGCTGTGCGGCGTGCAGGAGATGACCCACTCCTGTGGGGTGATGTAGGTGTAGCCGCCCACGGAACCAGGGTTCCCAACGTTGTGCACAGTTGGGGGTGTGGGCGTGGGGTAGTCTGTCGGCGGTGCGGGAGTGTGCGGCGCCTCAGTTGCAGGTGCGTAGGTCGAAGGTGCTGCAGTCTGTGGCACAGGAGTCAGCGGGATGGGTGTGTCGGCTGTGTCAGCCGGAGCTGCATCTGCAACCAGCGTCACAGCGAGCGGGGTGTGCGTGCCAGGAGCGCCAGTGAGCGGCGCATCAGTCGTTGTGCTGGTCGCAGGCTCGGCAGTCGCATTGAGTACAACCCAGCTGGCATCCACCTGCTCCGGGATGCCTTCAGCCTCGGGGTCCGGCCGGAAGGACAGCACCACCTGCTGGGAGGAGGTGCAGGGGGCACTCCCCCCGGTATCAGCCTCCAAGACCAACCCTCCCAACCCCCCCAACGTGAGTGCGGTGGGGGTTCTGACGTACGCATTCACATAGCCCCCCGGGATGCACGGGATGACCCAGTCCTGCGGGGCGGAGTAGATGCCGGCGACAGTGCCCTCGCGAGGGACCTGCACAGCGCCCTCTGCAGCACACACCGCCAGGGCGGCAAGCACCGCGGCACGCATTGTTGCAGGGACACCTCACCTGCAGTGTGGCGGTGCGTGTTGGTGTGGTGAAGCGTGTGAAGCAGAGTGTCGTGGATGAAGACGCAACAATTGTAGTCACCACAGGGCGGGTACGGCTGCACAAGGCGGATGTTTGCGTAATGGAGGGGGGATTTGATCGTCGAGAGGGAATGGAAAAGTAAATCTCCCAGCACCTTCTCGCAATGTTAGTCCTTTTTGTAGTCACTACACCAGATATGTTGTACAAGGCAGATCATGTAATGGAGGGGGGGGGGGTGGGCTGTCGGGGGAGGCTGCAGGTTGGCATTCGCTCACACCTCTGTGTTCTGTACCCTGATGATCCACTGCATGAGGTGGCAGATGCTGGGAGAACAAGGGGCCCAGCGTGGCAGCCAGTGTGCCAGTGGGTGGTGTATCAGGTAGATCACGCCGCAAAGAATACAAAATATCCTATCCCCGCCGTATACAGAGTGCGGTTGCAGGGCCTCCTTCCTCTGCACTCCATTCCCTCCCCACGCCGCGTGTTTATGATAGCAGCACTCCTGGTGGCTGAAACCTCTCAGGACTCGGGCCTCAAAGGAAGCCCACTTTCCCGAAACGTTTCCTCGACCATCAAGCGCACACCACTTACCGGTAGTTAAAGTCAAGTCCTCCTGCAGCCTGATGAGCGGGCTGCAGTACAGGATTTGCTTCGCTAAGCTTCCTCACTCGCCTCTGCAACTAATGAAATGGGACGCGAACATGGCCCACTCTACTGTCATGTGGTTTATTTCTGTGTACGAACATGGCCCACTCAAGACGGGGGAACGGGAAGGTGCGAGCCAGTGCTGCCACCCGGTGAACCGCGTGAGAGGTTGGAGTGAAACGCACACACCTCGACCTGTGCACGAGGTGGGATGTGGGGTGCGCAAATAGCGGCACTGCACGGGTTGCCGCAAGACTCAATTGGCCCTCCTTCCTCTGCACTCCATTCCCTCCTTTGCTGCAAGAAGGAAGGCCATACAAGGTGGTGTTGTCGTCAAAGGTTCGCACAAACTCCTCAGGAGCACGCTTCGCGCGAACTACACATGAGGGCGCTCGAGCTACGCACAAAGTACGAGTATACCTACTTTCTGATCGCTTATAACGGTACGCACGCATTGAACCGTCGCAGGCGGTAGACATGTGGATCTGCAAGAACTTAGCAACTTGACACCGTGAAATGATACGAAAGGGGCAAGGGGCTGAGGCTGAGGGCTGGGGGGAGCTGCCCTCAGCACACAAGGGTGGGTGGCAGAGGTCACAAGGCCAGCGCGGACACTCACCCCGTGCCCTTCAAGACTGCAAGCACAGGGAGCAGCCGAACAGCCAAATGCAGGGCGTGCCGTGGCACCGCTGCCGCGATGGCAGTTTGGGGGGCAGCAGCACGAAGGGCAGGGCGTGTGTCAAGAGTGACCGAAGGACCAGAAAAGACAGGGCTGCTGTCTCGACGCCGAAGCCGGAGACAGACGACAGGAGTCCTGTTGCGGTAACAAGCAGAGAGAGGGAGAGAGGGCGCATGCACGGCAGCCAGGCCACCGTGTGGGATCGCCCCAACCAAGCCGCCACCAGGGCGATGAGACCTGGTGACTGGGTGAAGCAAACAGGCTGAACGTCATTGTGTCTGTCAAAAAGCGTGGCAACCGTGATTCCTTCTTCCTTAATGATGCGTTGACGCTTCCACACACACTTACAAACCCACTTGCCTGATGAAGGGGGTGGTGTGTAGAGCACGTTAGGCAGAGCTGAATGACACTTCCCGCGCGAAAGTCGTGTGCACAAAAAAGAGTAGCGACCGTGCTTCCTTCTTCCTTAATGATGCGTTGACGCTTCCACCACCCTAGCCTGCTGCTTTGATGTGGGTGTGGAGCACATGTGAACACGAAATAGCAAGACACACTGAAAAGAAGCAGGTCGTCGGAAGCACTCCTACACTTCTACGCATCATGCATGTGCTTAAAAAATGTCACTCCAGTACAGCCGCTCTTTACTCGTATTTTGTTTGTGATGCGTTGACGCTTCCACACACAAATGCCTCAACTCCTGTGATGGGGGAGGCTAGTGGTGTGCGGAGCACGTTTGGCTGTGGTGAAGTGACATTTTCTGCTCACAAGTGTGCGTAAAAAAACAAACGGGGCGTCCCGTTGATGTGCAGGATGCCGAACTCTGCAACGGGCTCACATCACAGGGCTGTCGTCCACCACCAGCAGCTGCTGCTCCATCTCGCTCACCGGCTGCTGCCCCTCAGGAGACGAGCAACTGTCCTGCAGCCCACCGAACACACCCGTGGGCCCAACATCGGCGTACCCCTCATGCTTGGAACTGTCAGCCTTGCGGTCCGCAGCCTGTCCACGACACCCGCAGTACACAGCAACGGTGACGCCCACCAGAACAAGCACCCCGACAGTGGCAATCACTACGATCAGCAGCGGCGACAGACCCTGCGACTCATCGCCTCCCCCTTCAGGGGCCCAGCTCACGATGAGTGGCTGGCTGCTGAAGGAGGACGGAATGTACGACAGCCTGACCTGCCCAGTGGAGGGGCAGTCCACGATCGTCTTCCCTAGGTGCAGAGTCGTCGTGTCTGACGTGAGCGTCCCTGTGAGTTGCGTCACATTCACATCCACGAAGCTGTCCGGCGTGCAGGGGATGACCCACTCCTGTGGGGTGCTGTAGAACCTGGAGACAGAACCTTCCTGCGACATGGAGTGCACCGTCGCTGGGACGGGCGTGCTCGGTGCAGGTGCAGGTGTAGATGGAGGTGTAGGTGTGGCAGCGGACCACATGACTCTCAGAGTGTGGCTGTCCCCATCGTACGGCGTGTACCACAGCGACACCTTCCCAGAGGAGGGACAGATCACACGCTGATCGGACCCTGAGCGCATCGACTTGCCGTCTAGCTTGAGGCTGTAACCTGACGGAGTGTCGGTAATGTCCATCGATAAATTGTTGTACGGCGTGCAGGAGATGACCCACTCCTGTGCGGTGCTGTAGATGCCGGACACCGAGTCGTGGTCTGTCATGTGCAGTGTCTCGGTATCCTGGTCGGAGGGAATAGACGTGCTGGGTACGGATGTGACAGCATGCCACGCAATTTCCACATGGTGTAAGTACGCATCGTCTGGTGTGAACAGCAGCGACATCTTCCCGGAGGAGGGACAGGTAAAGAAACGATCGGACCCGGGGTAGATCGCTTTGCCGTCTAACGTGAGGGTGAAACCTGTCGGAGCGTGGCTATTGTACACAGATAATGAGCTGTGCGGCGTGCAGGAGATGACCCACTCCAGTGGGATGTCGTAGAACTTGTTGATCGAGCCATGGTCTGTCAGGTACTGCACCACGGCTGGGATGGGCGTCGGTGGCGCTGGGCTGGGTGGTGCTGGCGTCGCGGGGGACCGCGTGGGTGCAGTTGTGGCAGCGTACCATTGGAGCCTTACAGGATGGCTGTGCCCATCGTACGGGGTGTACAGCAGCAACATCTTCCCAGTGGAGGGACACGTCACACGCTGATTGGACCCACGGTACATCAACGTTTCGTCCAACTTAAGGTGGTAACCGATCGGGAGGGAGATAATGTCCATCCATAAAGTGCTGTCCGGCGTGCAGGAGATGACCCACTCCTGTGGGGTGCTGAAGCTGCTGTCGACTGAGTCGTGATCTGTCATCTCCACGGCTGGCGCTGGGGTCTCAGGGCTCTGTGTGGTCCATGAGAATCTCGCATAGCCCCCGAACGGACCGTGCGGCGTGGACAGCACTGACACTTCCCCAGAGGAGGGACAGGTCACGGGCTGATCGGGCCCGCGGTTCAGCGCCTTCCCTCGAACGTCTAACGTGGAACCATCTGTGAAGGAGGAAATGTCCATCCATACAGTGACATGTGGCGTGCAGGAGATGAGCCACTCCTGTGGGGTGCTGTAGGAGCTGTCGACCGAGCCTCTGTCTGTCATTTGGTGCACCGTCACTGGGCTGGGTGTCGGTGGCGCTCGTGTGCGGGGCATCTGTGTGTCCCACGAGAATTTCAGTCTCTTGCTCGGCGATAGCGACGACGGCGTGTAAAGCAGCGAGACCTCCCCAGAGGAGGGACAGGGCACACGCTGATCGTTCCCCCGGTACATCAACTTCCCGAATAATGTCAAGTGCACACTGTAATGTCCATCCATAAAGTGCTGTCCGGCGTGCAGGAGATGACCCACTCATGTGCGGTGCTGTAGGTGTCGTCGACCGAGCCTTTGTCTGTCATTCGGTACACTGCCGGAGCTGCATCTGCAACCAGCGTCACAGCGAGCTCTGCAGCACACACCGCCAGGGCGGCAAGCACCGCGGCATGCATTGTTGCAGGGACACCTCACCTGCAGAGTGGCGGTGCGTGTTGGTGTGGTGAAGCGTGTGAAGTTGGAGAGAGGGAGGGGGACGCAAAGCACCTGGCTTCAGCTGAGATCGCACAGTGGGCGGGAAGGGGAATGGGGATGTCACTGGGAAGCGAGAAAGAGTGAGCCACCTCACAACACTTGGCTGTGAAGTGACACGGATTGACACACAGTGGCACAGAGCGAAGGCCCCGCAGGCGACATATCGTTGGGCCCACACTCCTGACTGTGTCAGAGATCGTCATGCCACTTCACGGAGGCTGTGGAAGCGTGGCCTGTGAAGTGGCATGAAGGTGATCCGAATGAGGCTTCAGTCGTACGATTTCCTCCCGTTGTTTGTGTCAAACGCAGTGCGGAAGGCGCCCATAACTATAAAGGCTGCAGTGGGAGCAATGCTTCGTTCACCTACACTCCACGCCCCCAAGGTACAGGTGACCAGAAGGTTGCACAAAACCAAAAGCGACTTCGCTCCGCTTCGTCGCTCGGAACTGGTAAGCACTGGAAATCGTACTCCTTTCGCTTTATTATAGACAGACACCCTGTCCAGCAACTGTGGGAGAACAGTTCCGGGCTACTTTTTGTTGAGCGCACACTTGCTATAAATACATCGATGTGTCTGGCGCAAGCAGTCGCTGTCAATCCTTCTCACCGGTTCGGCTACGCGTTGACGCTTCCACACCCACTTGCCTGCGTAAAGGTAAGTGGGTGCGGAGCACAGTGAGTCGAATCCGACAGCGGCACGTTCCTCCTACACGTGTGTTGAAAAACTAATAGTACGAGCAACGAGAACGGGGAGCGGGGTTTTTCGTTGATCGCAGGAAAGAGACAAGGCGAAATTCTGCACACAACACAGTCGTGTGGCCAGGGCAATGAAATAGCGGCGAAACGGGAAACGGGAAAAAAATCATACGGGGAGCGTGGTTTCTCGTTGATCGCATCGCAGGAAAAAGAGACAAGATGCTATTCTGCACACAACAGAATTATGAGGTGTTCCGCGGCGCGGGCAGAACCTACTTCACTGAACTAATCAGGCAGGTGCGGCATTGCTTGCTTGTGCGCTGGTTCGATACCGGGTCTGGACATGGGTCTCCACATGTCCTGCCGACAGTCTTCTTCGCGGGAGTCAGGAGTAGTCGTGCCTGGAGGGCCACTGGAGGGCATCCGATTGTTATTGGGCCAACATGTGACGGCTGGATGGGTGAAGCAACAACAGGCAAAAGATACGGTTGCTGTTTGGGCGCAAAGTGTCACTGCGCTTTGTTCGGCACTTTTTGCTTTGGTTTCTTTTTTGCGTTGACGCTTCCACACTCACACTCCTGCTGATGATGGTGTCGTGAGTGAGGAGCACAAGGGCACGAACAATCACGCGACACTTTCCGCCTACATCGAAGTGTGCTGAACTAATCTGGGGAGAGAAAAATACAAAAAACAAGCGCGCGCCCCGTTGATGTGCAGGATGCCGAACTCTGCTCATGTTACAGGCGGCGGTCCACCAGCAGCAGCTGCTCCTCCATCTCGCTCACCGGCTGCTTGCCCTCAGAAGGCGGCACACACCTCAGCGCAACATTGTCGTACTCCTGGCACCGCACGCTGGAACTGTCAGCCTTGCGGTCCGCAGCCTGTCCACGACACCCGCAGTACGCAGCAACGGTGACGCCCACCAGAACAAGCACCCCGACAGTGGCAATCACCGCGATCAGCGGCGGCGACAGACCCTGCGACTCATCGCCTCCCCCTTCAGGGGCCCAGCTCACGATGAGTGGCTGGCTGCTGAAGGAGGACGGAATGTACGACAGCCTGACCTGCCCAGTGGAGGGGCAGTCCACCTTCCTCTGCCCTCGGTACAGGGTCTTCATGTCTGCCTTGAGCGCCCCTGGGAGTTGAGTCACAGTCACATACATGTCGCCGTGCGGTGTGCAGGAGATGACCCACTCCTGTGGGGTGCTGTAGAATCTGGAGACAGAGTCTTCCCGCGACATGTGGTGTACCTGGGTTGGGACAGGGGACCATTTGAACCTCAGTGTGTGTCTCTCCCTATCCTGCGGCGTGTACAGCAGCGACACCTCCCCAGAGGAGGGACAGGCCGCACGCTGGTTGGACCCGTCGTTCAGTCTTCTCCCGTCTACCTTGACCACGTAACCTGACGGGGTGTAGGTAATGTCCATCCACAAACTGCTGTACGGCGTGCAGGAGATGCGCCACTCCTGTGGGGTGCTGTAGTAGCTGTAGACTGAGTCGTGGTCTGACATGTAGTGCACCGTCACTGGGCTGGGCACTGAGGTCGCGGGGATCGAGGTACTGGGTGCAGCTGTCGAAGTGTGCCATGCGAACATCAGAGTGTGGCTCTGCCCATCCTGCGGCGTGTACCGCAGCGACATCTTCCGAGAGGAGGGACAGGTCACACGCTGGTTGGACCCAGAGGACATCGACCTCCCGTCTACCGTGAGGCTGTAACCTGACGGGGTGGAGGTAAAATCCATCAATATAGTGCTGAACGCCGTGCAGGAGATGAGCCACTCCTGTGGGGTGCTGTAGGAGTTGTGGACTGAGTCGTGGTCTAACAGGTAGTGCACTGGGCTGGCCGTCACTGGGCTCGGTGTAGGTGGCGCTGGGGTCACAGGGGTCCATGTGCTGGGTGCATCTGTGGCAGGGTACCACTGGAGCCTCACAATGTGGCTGTGCCCATCGTACGGGGTGTACAGCAGAGACACCACCTCAGAGGAGGGACAGGCAACCTGGTGGTACGACGCAGAGTGGATCACCTTGCCGTCCAATCTGAGGTTGTAACCTGACGGGGTGTCGCGAATGTGCATCCATAAAGTGCTGTACGGCGTGCAGGAGATGAACCACTCCTGTGGGGTGCTGAATCTGGTGGGGGAGGACCAGCCACGATCCGACCTGATGTGCGCCGCCACGGGGGCGGGTGTCGGTGGCGCTGGAGTGGCGGGGGCCCATGTGGGTGCAGCTGTGCCGTCCTGGTCGACCTCCTCTGAGTCTGTCATGTTGTGCAGAGCGGTATCAGCCGGAGCTGCATCTGCAACCAGCGTCACAGCGAGCTCTGCAGCACACACCGCCAGGGCGGCAAGCACCGCGGCACGCATTGTTGCAGGGACACCTCACCTGCAGAGTGGCGGTGCGTGTTGGTGTGGTGAAGCGTGTGAAGTGGGGGCAGGGCAGCAGGAAGGCTCGGGTGAGAGGGCGCAAGGGAGGGCAGAGGCAGAGACCGGGGGAGCGGCACGGGGCGGGGTTGGCAGCAGCAACGGAGTGGCACGACGACACACATCAGCGGAAAAGCTGAACAGATACGATCCCGTCGGGCTGCTTGATGCACTGCCCTTTAGATCAGAGGTGGCCAGACACATGGCTCTTCTTAGCTGAGGACGCCTGACGCGCCCATTGTATCGAGGTGCTGTTCACGCTGCCGTGTTGGTGGGAAAATTCGGTAAATTCAGTACTACTAGGGACCGTCTTAAGGTACCGAAATCCGTCAAAATGACGACATTTTTCGACATAGGCAATTTTCCACCAGAAACCCTCCAAAAATGCTGAAAAAGTGGCCAGACCACCCCAGAAACCGCCCCTGGGTGTGGTACACCCACGTTGGTGCCCCGGAACGCGGCTGAAACGCTGTGTTGAAAAAAGTGTCATGGTTTGGTACCGAACCCCTCCCCGGCTGAGTCTCCCGAGCACCCTGTCACCTGCGGCATCAACATCCCCCGTCATGTACCACGTTCTGCCGCCTCTGATGAGGCATCTGAGCACTATCGGGCCAAAAAAATGGTATTTCAGCGAGTGTTCTGTCAGGTTTCTGCCGATATCCTCAACAAAGACCGGGGTGTGTCTGCGAATGCAAGGGCGTCGCTCGGGAGGCGTTGTTATGTGCCCTCCCCGAGGTGTCGGATGCATCCGGGATTTCATCAGGGGTAACGGCAACAGCGAAGTGGGTGTGGTGTATCAACTGTGTCACCCCGGCTCTACGACACTGCAGCGGCACTTCTCAGCGGCGATGATCCCCGTCCTCTGCACCATCCCCCACTTACGCGCTCTTCATTGCAGCACTGAAAGAGCTAAAAGAGATGCCGGACGACAGCCAGAATGCTGGGGAACTCAGCCGCAGATGGAAAGGAGAGGCCGGATACGGTGCGCGAGTGGAGTTTGGGGCTTCTGGCTGGCGTCTTTGGAAAATATGCCGGTGTGGGTTCCAAAGCCTTAGTCGGTGTACAAACCGCCAGGCGCAGCGGTCGGTGGACGCTGCAGCAAGTGCTATCAGGAAACGCTGGCGAGAAGACGCTCCTTCCCAAGCTTGTCACACTCATTTGCTCCCAAATTGAACCGGAGGCAGCAGTGCCCACCCAAGACAACAAAAGGCGGCATATTGCGGGCAAGTTGAGCGTGACGGGCTCGGAAGGGTGGTTCGGATGAGGGGGCCGGAACCAAACCATGACACTTTTTTGAGCATGGTCACGGATTGGCTCAGAAGTGACCAAATACCCCCAAAAACCACCCAGACCGCCCCCAAATACTCCCAGGGGCCGGGGTTTCAAGTTTACAGCCATTTTGTGCGTGTTCCTTGCCTATGTGAAAAATCCCGTAATTTTCCCCCCTTACACGGTGGGATCAAAAAAAAGGAGCCGGCGGTACGTAATGTGTTTGTTTGTGCAACCGGGCGGGTGATTTGCGCGTTCTACCAAAAAATGTAGTACTATTTTTGTCCACTATAAGTTGCCACTATATAGTGACTATCTACTGGACACATAGTACTATATGGAAACGGTATACTGGCGAATTTGGCACACTTACTCGCCACATAGTGGACACATTCTCAATTATACTGGACACATACTGGGCAAATAGTGGCACGGCGACTATAATAGTCGCCATGTCAGTATTATAGTGACTATTATAGTGGACGTGCGACTATTATAGTCGCATGTCCACTATAATAGTCACTATAATAGTGGCATGTCACTATTATAGTTGGCCAAATTTTGCTTATATGAACACTCCGCCAGGGTTCTGAGTTGGTACCGTACTAGGTACTACCACCCGGTACCACCCCCAACATTGGAAATCCAGACTTGGGTCCCAGCCCAAAATTTTTCAGAAATTATGAATTTCCGGATGAATTCCAGCCAGCAGTGTGGTCATTTTGCTCTGGGAGATGAGTTTTTGGCCACTCAAATTTTTTCAGTCCTCACGACGAAATACCACAAGCAAATATGACCGACTCAAAATCTGAAAAAAATGAAAAATCCGAAAAATTATTTTCTCGAAAAAAGTGGGTTCGTGGGTTTCGTTTTTCCCCACAACCCCGAAAAAAAAATTTGGAATTTTTTTCAGATTTTGGACTTTTTTCAGCAAACTGATTTTTTTTGGTTTTACTTTTTGGGGTGGTCCATATTTACGTTGGGAAACCTGAAAAATTCTCGAGTGGCCAAAAACTCATCTCCCAGAGCAAAATGACCCCACCACGGTTCGGAAAAATTCCGGAAATGCTAAATTCGCGAAACCAAAAATCGCGATTTTGTGGTACCAGGTGGTACCGGGTGGTACTACCTAGTACGGTACTAAATCAGATCACTGACTCCGCCTTCACCAAAGGTGAAGAACTTCCCAAGACAAGCGGTGTTGCACCCCCGTGGTGTCGCGCCCCTTTGGACATCGACCCCAGCGGTAACCCGCAGGTTGTTGTTTCTTCAAAGAAACACGTCGATTCTGTTCCCCACAGCAGGGGTTTCCCTGCTGACCCATGGATGTTTTCTCATTCTTATTATAACAGTTGATACAATACACTAGCTCGGCAAATGCCTGGAGCCCCACCGGGAAGGTGTGTCGACATATAGCTCGGCACACGCCTGAAGCGCCACCGTGACGAAATGTTCGTCTCTGCTGAATCACTCCTACACAGGGGGGCTTCCGGTTCCTGTCCATGCAGAGGTTCTCAAGGCAGATAATGCCGAGACTTGCGGTGCGCTCTCGTTTGTTGATCCAGAGACGAAAAATGTGGAACGGCATGCTGCCCGTTTCTTCATTTTTCACCTTGCGTTGCAAGGGGGTCGCCCTCACGAGGGAAAAATGTGGAACGGCATGCTGCCCGTTCACTCATTTTTGCCTTGGGAGACACCCATTTGCCAAGGCGTTCCGCAAGGGAAACGCTCCACTTCGGCATGCAAGTAAAATGGCCAGTATATACTGGACATGCCGTCACTATAATAGTGACTATCATAGTGGACCTGCGTGTATGCGACACTATAATAGTGGACATGTTCAGTATTTTCTGGACATGCCACTAAAATAGTGACTATAATAGTGACATGCGTGTATGCGGTCACTATAATAGCGGACATGTTCAGTAAATACTGACATGTTGGCCGCACATCCACTATAATACTGGACATGTTGAGTGCATGTCAGTAAAATAGTCGCAATGCCGGCCATATAGTGGACCAAAAACGCAGTTTACTGGACACTTAGTGACATGTCCTGGGCGTTTACTCGACATGTAGTGGCATCCCATGTTCGAATAGAAGTATGTGTTCACTATATACTGAGCACTTACTGACCATATAGTCGACATGGCGACTATAATAGTGACTATAATAGTCGCAGGTCCACTATTATAGTGACTAATATAGTCGCCATGTCACTATGTATAGTACTATTTTTTCATGATCCCACCGTGTAAGGTTTTCCCTAGGGGGGGGGGGGGGGGAGTTGATGTGATGAAACTGAAAACAGAGAAACGAGTGTCGTTCTGCGACTTGGTGAGATGGGATTCCTTCTGCCCCGCCCCCTCGCTCGCGCCGCATCACAAAACAGGAGACATTGTGCATCATGCAACTTCCTCTTGTGTCGTCTTGAGATGAAACACAGGGACGGGTCAGCAAGGTGGGTGTTGTTCCGCGGGCACTATCTGTACGGCCCACAGACACAGCGCTACAACCCAACTTTAACGAGTCCCTCCCACTTCTGGGGTAGACTGCTGGCTGGTTGGACAAGTTACACAGGTCAAACCATTCTGCCACGATTCTTGAACCTCGGAAGTGGCCTTGTTATGACAACCAGTTCCCTGTACGGGCAGGAGAAGCCCAGGACAGCACAGAGGCTGGCAACTGTTCCCCAGGATACACAGCGGATATCATCCTTGGCAGTAGTGAGGTGGGAACAATCGTGTGCGGAAACATGAAACAGGCACACACTGGGAGAAGATGTCGCGTTTCCGCGGCACATGTGACACAACACGAGGGGGTGATGATGAGGGGCTGGCAGCTGGGGTGGGGGTGGGAAGGGGGGTTGCCACACAGTGCAGCAGGGAAGGGAAGGGAAGGAGAGGGACAGGGGGCACCACTGCACACAGGCTATGCCGCTTCGGTGGGCTCGTTCTGTGTCTTCTGTGTGCGCGCCTTGCAACATGCAAACGCAACCAACGCCAGCACACACAGAAGCACGGCCCCACCAACACCGACACCGATGCCGATCTTCTGTGCTTCGCTCAGCCCGCCCGACTCATCCGACTCCGACACGGGCAGAGGGCCTGGTGTCGCAGGTGCCACCGTCACAGGCGACCCTGTCTGAAGCACACAGCGGAACTGCCCCGACACCTGCACGCGCGATGCACCCGACGTGCACTGCACTGCCTGGCACCTCCCGTGCGTGTCGGGCACAGCATGCACGGCCCCACCGGCTGTGCAGGCCAGCCCGTGGTGAACGCCTGCACTGGACACATGGCCCAGGTTGCCCGGTGCAAGCACCGTCGCTTCGCGCCGTGCCGCACCCGCACCCGCTGCGTTCAGAGCATCCGCAAGCGACGCAGTCCCAGAGATGAGGTCCGCGTGTGCCACCTCCGCCTGCACGAGCCCCACCACCCACAGCCCGCCCTGCACCACAACGGCATCCACCTGTGCCACCTCCCCCAGCACCCCGCCCAGCAGGGCTTTGAACTCAGCCTCCGTCGCCTCTGTCCACTGCGACAGGGTTGCCGCCTCGTAGAGCACCGTGAAGGAGACCAGTACACCCGAAGCCCCATCGGCCACACACAGCGGCACCGAGGGGGAGGCGGCCCTGTACCCTGGCGTGTGGCACACACACCCGCCTTCCACGCACGTCGATGCACCGTCCAGCAGCCCGTGCCTGCAGTCCTGCGTGGTGCGGCAGAACACAGTGGGTGCCGTCGGGGAAGACACGAACTCCAGAACAAAACCCTGTGACTGATAGGAACGATCACTGGTGAACTGCACCACCGCAGCACCCTCGTAGTGCATCGTCGGAGGAAGGGACCTACCGTTCAGCGTACCGTTCAGCCTTGTCTGCAGTGGGAAGGTGCCGTCGCTCTCCGGACGATAGATCAGGACGAAGTCGTAGTTCCGTTCAGTGCTGAACGACAGCCACGTCAGGCGAACGAATCGTCCGTCACACTCGAGGCGCCAGCAGCGGTTCTCGTTGTTGCCGTAGTTCAAGTGTGTGATGTTTGCGTTGCCCTCACGAAGCAGCTCTCTCTCATCAGTGCACTGGGAGGGGAACTCCACCCCTTCAATTGGGGCCTCCATCGGGGACAGGTCGGTGTCTGGTGCAGAGGTAGGTGGTTCTGGGACACACGAGTACTGCAGGGTGATGCCGTTCCCAGCATGTAAGTCCGAGCCGAAGCGCACCACTACAGGGCCTGGAAGGTACGACCTCTGGGGCTTGCTCTGTGAGTTCAGCATCTGCAGCATCGGGAACGATGGTTTGCTCGCGTCATGGACAATGACGTAGCTCTTGTACGCCAGGTGAACCCTCGCCCACACCAGCTCAACCACCCCGTTGCATTGGATGTGCCAGCACGCTGCAAACTCCTTCGGGTAGCTGCGGGCGGGGTCCGCAGGGAAGGCAATTGTACCCTCGGTGGGATGCTCAAGGTGCATGTAGGTCTCGTAGCAGTTCTCGTCCACCGCTGTGTACCCTGCAGGCTGCGGGCTGTCTGCACCCTCGCACGGCACGTGCAGCAGCTTGTTCGGGGAGCTGGGCCCCTCGTCCGTGACACGGCCCCCCAACGCGCTGTTCACGAGCCACTCACGCACCTGTGCCGGTGTCGGTGCCGTCGCCTGCGCGCCGATGTACGCCGCAGCTGCACCCGCAACAAGCGGGCTGGCCATCGAGGTCCCGGAGTAGATGCCGTATGCGTCGAACTGGGGCGGTGCGTTGTCCGGAGGCTGGTGTGAGGAGCGCGACGAGTTCACCCGCATACCGGGTGCGAACAGGTCCACACACGTCCCGTAGTTCGAGAACCAGGCACGGAGGTCCCCATCCTCACCGGTGAACGTTGTGGCACCGACTGTGATCGCCTCGTCCACACGTGCAGGGGAGTAGGTGCAGGCATCAGAGTGGCTGTTCCCAGCAGACACAACAACCGTCACCCCTGCACGCACTGCAGCGACGACAGCTGCGTCCAATACCGGGGTCCCATCCCGGCCAAGCGACATGTTGATGACACCACGACGCCCAGATGCACGCGCGTGTGCCACGGCAGCCTCAATCCCCGACAAAATATTAGAAGTGGGCGTTGTCCCGTCGTCCCCCAGGACCCGCACTGCGACAATGCGTGCCGACTTTGCAAACCCGAACTGTGTGCCGGCCACCGTCCCAGCAACGTGTGTCCCGTGCCCGTTCACATCGTTGGTGGAGGGGTAGGCAGAGAAGGCCTGCACGCACCGCCCCTGCAGGTCTGGGTGTGTGCAGTCCACCCCGCTGTCCACGACGTACACATCCACCCCCTCGCCCCACGAGGCGTTGTGGCGGAACCCTTCCGGCACGTGAGCGTCTGCCACGGCGCGCCGCAGCCCCCACGGCACAGGGGCCTCCTGCGTGTCCCCGCACTGCAGCTCCACGGCAGATGCATACACCACCCCGTCCTCCTCCACTTGGTCTAGCACCCCGGCAAAACGGGTCTGCAGGTGCGCCAGCTGTGCGGGCGTCAGCGACATGGACACGGCGTAGAAGTACGGCTCGATGGCGCCAGCAGACTGCTCCGCGCCACCCGCCAGCGTCTGCCCCTGCCGCCGCTGCAGCGGGTACGCCTCGTCGTCCATCTGAAGGGCCAGCGCACGCAGCTCCGCAACAGAGTGCACGGCGGTGTTCTTCACAACCATGTTGTAGACCTTCTGCCCGCCGTCCGCAGCAGCACCTGCGCTGTGCACTCCCACGAGCAGCGCCACGAGGGCAGTGCTGCGCAGCAACATCATCTGGGATATCATCTGTGTGGTGTGGGGTGTGCGGTGGTGTGTCAGGGTCTCCCTCAGCCTAGCATCGCCAGTGATTCATGGAGGAGGTGTGAGGCAGGGTGTGGGGGGGGCAGGGTCCTGCGGTGAGCCACCCTTCTTGCTGCTGCAGCTCGCACCACAGCGACGCACCCACCACCTTGTGTTTACAAAGGGTTGCCGTGCCTTGGTACTTTCTGCTATGTGCAACCGGGTTTCTGTCGTTCTGTCGTCCATCTGAAGGGCCAGCGCACGCAGCTCCGCAACAGAGTGCACGGCGGTGTTCTTCACAACCATGTTGTAGACCTTCTGCCCGCCGTCCGCAGCAGCACCTGCGATGTGCACCCCCACGAGCAGCGCCACGAGGGCAGTGCTGCGCAGCAACATCATCTGGGATATCATCTGTGTGGTGTGCGGTGGGCGGTGGTGTGTCAGGGTCTCCCTCAGCCTAGCATCGACAGTGATTCATGGAGGAGGTGTGAGGCAGGGTGTGGGGGGGGGGCAGGGTCCTGCGGTGAGCCACCCTTCTTGCTGCTGCAGCTCGCACCACAGCGACGCACCCACCACCTTGCGTTTACAAAGGGTTGCCGGGTGCTGCTCCTTTGTCTTGTGCAACCGACTTATAGCTGGAGTCGTGCAGGATCATTTGCGAAGAAATCCGAAAGGTAAACGAGAAAAAGTCCAATTGTTTCAAGTATACAGATCAGGCAGGGAAGCACATTATATGTATATGCAGACTACACGCCCACATTGCTGCCACAGCTCCTTGTTAGGCTTAACACACTTCTCGCCCGAGCGGGTGGTTTGCGCGCTCTCCCAAAAAAGGAGCCGGCGGTACGTACTGTGTGTGTGTTTGTGTAACCGGTCCAATTCTCACAAACCCGTCCCCCTTTCTCTCTCCCCCTTCTGAAAGTAAATACATTCTTACTCAGCGAGCCCAGCGCCGCTGGAAGGTCATCCGTGTCAGGGAATCAGCCTGATTGTCCGCAGAGCGAACGTATGTGCCCTCCAAGACAATGCCAGACACCTCAGATGGCGCACTTCACGCAGAAGAGCCTCAGCCATTGGGTCCAGAGAGAAGCCCTTCCGCATGATGCCCAGCACGACTGGTTGTCGCACAGGCACCTAACACGGCAGGGAGAGGGCCGCGGCAGCGAGGAAACAAACAAAATCAAGACCACGAACCACCGCAAATAGTTCCTTTGATGAAAATAGGGGAGTGCCAGCGCAGCAGAGAAAATGCCACAGCCCAAACCCGTCCCGTAACAGAAGCCCCAACCCACCCGGCTCGTATCGGATACCAACGATAACAACACGATGGATGGGGGCGCCATGCGTTGTCCCGGAGCTCAGCGACCTCCGCTTGAATGCACAGCCGGGCCAGATCATCCAGGGACACCTCGCACTCCCAGAACGTCTTCGATGAGCGGACGCCACCAGAAGCAGTGCGCGACATCCAGCGCAGCATCGGCGTGATAACGAGCATGGGAAGGAGCAAGCAGTGGCGCCGCCAGATAAGTGCACCCATCAGCCGCCACCAGACCCGCACAGGGGCCAAGCAGCACCACAAGGCACCATCCGCAGCAGGCACAGCCCTTTCCACCCACACGGCTCAGCCGGAACAACTTAACTCCGAGGCCCACTCCAAACCCAAGGCGACACCGCGGGGGCAAGGCTCTGAGCACTCACCCAGAAACAGCACGAAATCCTCACACAGCTCCCGAAGACGAGCAGCAGCAGTGCGAAGAAGAGAGCCAGAGGCTGCCAAAAGAAGGTTGTCGATCCACGCCAAGCTCAACACCGAGACCCTCGCACGCCCGCTCCCCAACCGTGTTCGTCACAGCCTGCGCGCCCCGAGGGGCACAGGTATAGCCCATAGGCAGCCGAGTCAGCCACCGTTTAGCAGAGCCAACCCAAAAGCCAAAGCACCGGCGCGCCGTAGGATGTAACCCGAACTGGAAAAAGCGTAGCAACCGTGCTTCCTTCTTCCTTAATGATGCGTTGACGCTTCCACCACCCTAGAGCCTGCTGCTTTGATGTGGGTGTGGAGC
Source organism: Rhynchopus euleeides (assembly GCA_963210315.1). Taxonomy (NCBI): domain Eukaryota; phylum Euglenozoa; class Diplonemea; order Diplonemida; family Diplonemidae; genus Rhynchopus; species Rhynchopus euleeides. The sequence goes on along the minus strand of OY723320.1, from coordinate 1,442,683 downwards.
ACATGTGAACACGAGATAGCTAGACACACAGAAAAGGAACAGGATCGTCGGAAGCACTCCTACACTTTTACGCATCATAAATGTGCTCAAAAAAAAGGAGCGGAAGTCAAACTCGCAAAAGGCCTCGTGTCGATCAGCACACGGTAAGAAGCTAAAGGACAAGAAGGATAGGAAAGGCCAGACACCCCCGCATTGATGGAGGTGCAAGCCAAAACAGAACGAAGAGAACCGGGCGCTGCCTTCGCCAGGTGAAAGCAGAATGGAACCACACACCCAGAGCCGGCACGGTACAGGCTCCGTCAATCCAAGGGCACCCATCCTAGCCAGGTGAGGGGTCAGCTTGTTGGTGCTTGTTGGCGGAAATAGACCGAACCGTACTGTAGAGTACGGTGAGGAGTGCCCGGGCAGAGCGGGAGAAGCGTCGGGAGGGCCTGTCGGGGTCGCTCACATCCCCTCTGATTCGATGATGCGGTGATTCCATCACCTAGAACAACTCCCACCGCCCCACACATGGGGTATACGACAAAGAGAGGAACCGCTTCCAACAAGGGTATCAGGACGAACCAGCTAAAATCGCGAAGAGGCCAAACAGGTCATCGGTCGTAAGTCCACTGCGACAAAACACTCTGCAGCACACACCGCCAGGGCGGCAAGCACCGCGGCACGCATTGTTGCAGGGACACCTCACCTGCAGAGTGGCGGTGTGTGTTGGTGTGGTGAAGCCTGTGAAGTGGGGGCAGGGCAGCAGGAAGGCTCGGGTGAGAGGGCGCAAGGGAGGGCAGAGGCAGAGACCGGGGGAGCGGCACGGGGCGGGGTTGGCAGCAGCAACGGAGTGGCACGACGACACACATCAGCGGAAAAGCTGAACAGATACGATCTCGTCGGGCTGCTTGATGCACTGCCCTTTAGATCAGAGGTGGCCAGACACATGGCTCTTCTTAGCTGAGGACGCCTGACGCGCCCATTGTATCGAGGTGCTGTTCACGCTGCCGTGTTGGTGGGAAAATTCGGTAAATTCAGGAACACCGTACTCCTTGTCGCTGTAATACGAGAACCCACCACTGCAAGAAAGGCAGATCCAGGGTTTGTGCGCGGGGGCCAGAAACACTGCCAAAATCACTGTGGGAAGTCACACGGGGAGCGTCTTTGTAGTTCTCCGTAACACACTGCGCAGCACAATGCACTCCCACACTGGCCCCTTCGCTGCCACAAAGGAGTGGTGCGATGCAAGACAAGACAACGAGCCCCACACACACAATGATGCAATGGGGATTAGGCATGTTATAGAAGGGGGTAGAGACGCCCCACAGGACGACTCGCAAGGGGAGGCTGGGGGAGGGGCCCGGGGGGTTTGATCGTCGAGAGTGAATGGAAAAGTAAATCTCCCAGCACCTTCTCGCAATGTTAGGGGGTCTTCGCTAGCCGGTGCAAAAAAGTGCAGGCTGGTGCAGGGCAAAATGGGCCGAAAATGGGCAAAATCGGAGGCAAAAAAAAGGGCGGGGAGTTGGGTGGCCCCTAGCTGGGAGCACGCATTTGGACCCAAAAAATAATGTCGAGCGGTCCCTGTGCATTGTTCAGCCCTCACAGGACGAGAAGGCACGGCGGGGCCCGTGTCACGGGTAAACATTGAGATCAACCTGTCATCCTGGGCCAAGAGGGGAGCTGGCCGCCTGGGGCAATGCAGGAGCAACGGCGAGTGCTCGTGCTGGCACGAAGCGGAGCCAGGCAGTGTTGTCCCGAGACTGGGCCGAGCCAGGCAGTGCTGTCCCGAGAATGGGCCGAGCCAGGCAGTGCAATCCCAAGGGTGGGCCGAGCCAGACAGTGCTGTCCCGAGAATGGGCCGAGCCAGGCAGTGCTGTCCCAAGGGTGGGCCGAGCCAGACAGTGCTGTCCCGAGAGTGGGCCGAGCCAGGCAGTGCTGTCCCAAGGGTGGGCCGAGCCAGTCAGTGCTGTCCCGAGAGTGGGCCGAGCCAGGCAGTGCTGTCCCGAGACTGGGCCGAGCCAGACAGTGCTGTCCCGAGGGTGGGCCGAGCCAGTCAGTGCTGTCCCGAGAGTGGGCCGAGCCAGGCAGTGCTGTCCCGAGACTGGGCCGAGCCAGGCAGTGCTGTCCCGAGACTGGGCCGAGCCAGACAGTGCTGTCCCGAGGGTGGGCCGAGCCAGTCAGTGCTGTCCCGAGACTGGGCCGAGCCAGGCAGTGCTGTCCCGAGACTGGGCCGAGCCAGACAGTGCTGTCCCGAGGGTGGGCCGAGCCAGTCAGTGCTGTCCCGAGACTGGGCCGAGCCAGGCAGTGCTGTCCCAAGGGTGGGCCGAGCCAGTCAGTGCTGTCCCGAGAGTGGGCCGAGCCAGGCAGTGCTGTCCCGAGACTGGGCCGAGCCAGGCAGTGCTGTCCCGAGGGTGGGCCGAGCCAGGCAGTGCTGTCCCGAGAATGGGCCGAGCCAGGCAGTGCTGTCCCAAGGGTGGGCCGAGCCAGTCAGTGCTGTCCCGAGAGTGGGCCGAGCCAGGCAGTGCTGTCCCGAGACTGGGCCGAGCCAGGCAGTGCTGTCCCAAGGGTGGGCCGAGCCAGACAGTGCTGTCCCGAGGGTGGGCCGAGCCAGTCAGTGCTGTCCCGAGACTGGGCCGAGCCAGACAGTGCTGTCCCGAGACTGGGCCGAGCCAGGCAGTGCTGTCCCGAGACTGGGCCGAGCCAGGCAGTCCTGTCCCGAGGGTGGGCCGAGCCAGTCAGTGCTGTCCCGAGAATGGGCCGAGCCAGGCAGTGCTGTCCCAAGGGTGGGCCGAGCCAGACAGTGCTGTCCCGAGGGTGGGCCGAGCCAGTCAGTGCTGTCCCGAGACTGGGCCGAGCCAGGCAGTGCTGTCCCGAGACTGGGCCGAGCCAGGCAGTGCTGTCCCGAGAATGGGCCGAGCCAGTCAGTGCTGTCCCGAGACTGGGCCGAGCCAGACAGTGCTGTCCCGAGACTGGGCCGAGCCAGGCAGTGCTGTCCCGAGAATGGGCCGAGCCAGGCAGTGCTGTCCCGAGACTGGGCCGAGCCAGGCAGTGCTGTCCCGAGACTGGGCCGAGCCAGGCAGTGCTGTCCCGAGGGTGGGCCGAGCCAGTCAGTGCTGTCCCGAGAATGGGCCGAGCCAGGCAGTGCTGTCCCGAGAATGGGCCGAGCCAGGCAGTGCTGTCCCAAGGGTGGGCCGAGCCAGACAGTGCTGTCCCGAGGGTGGGCCGAGCCAGTCAGTGCTGTCCCGAGACTGGGCCGAGCCAGGCAGTGCTGTCCCGAGACTGGGCCGAGCCAGGCAGTGCTGTCCCGAGAATGGGCCGAGCCAGGCAGTGCTGTCCCAAGGGTGGGCCGAGCCAGACAGTGCTGTCCCGAGGGTGGGCCGAGCCAGTCAGTGCTGTCCCGAGACTGGGCCGAGCCAGGCAGTGCTGTCCCGAGACTGGGCCGAGCCAGGCAGTGCTGTCCCGAGAATGGACCGAGCCAGTCAGTGCTGTCCCGAGACTGGGCCGAGCCAGGCAGTGCTGTCCCAAGGGTGGGCCGAGCCAGACAGTGCTGTCCCGAGGGTGGGCCGAGCCAGTCAGTGCTGTCCCGAGACTGGGCCGAGCCAGACAGTGCTGTCCCGAGGGTGGGCCGAGCCAGGCAGTGCTGTCCCGAGACTGGGCCGAGCCAGGCAGTGCTGTCCCGAGGGTGGGCCGAGCCAGTCAGTGCTGTCCCGAGAATGGGCCGAGCCAGGCAGTGCTGTCCCAAGGGTGGGCCGAGCCAGACAGTGCTGTCCCGAGGGTGGGCCGAGCCAGTCAGTGCTGTCCCGAGACTGGGCCGAGCCAGGCAGTGCTGTCCCGAGACTGGGCCGAGCCAGGCAGTGCTGTCCCGAGAATGGGCCGAGCCAGTCAGTGCTGTCCCGAGACTGGGCCGAGCCAGACAGTGCTGTCCCGAGACTGGGCCGAGCCAGGCAGTGCTGTCCCGAGAATGGGCCGAGCCAGGCAGTGCTGTCCCGAGACTGGGCCGAGCCAGGCAGTGCTGTCCCGAGACTGGGCCGAGCCAGGCAGTGCTGTCCCGAGGGTGGGCCGAGCCAGTCAGTGCTGTCCCGAGAATGGGCCGAGCCAGGCAGTGCTGTCCCGAGAATGGGCCGAGCCAGGCAGTGCTGTCCCAAGGGTGGGCCGAGCCAGACAGTGCTGTCCCGAGGGTGGGCCGAGCCAGTCAGTGCTGTCCCGAGACTGGGCCGAGCCAGGCAGTGCTGTCCCGAGAATGGGCCGAGCCAGTCAGTGCTGTCCCGAGACTGGGCCGAGCCAGGCAGTGCTGTCCCAAGGGTGGGCCGAGCCAGACAGTGCTGTCCCGAGGGTGGGCCGAGCCAGGCAGTCCTGTCCAGAGGGTGGGCCGAGCTAGGCAGTGATGTCCCGAGGGTGGGCCGACATCACATCCGGTCTCGGCCCGCTGTCTGGACCGCAGCAACAAGAAATCTGCGCTGTATGCACAGGAGCAGGGGGACTTGGCCCGTCCGCACTCCGACGTTGCACCGCGCTGCCCCAGCGCTCCAGATCACAAGGCCCCCTGCGCCGCAGGAGGTGGAGACGTCGCACACCAGCAGGATGAGGATGACGTCGCAGACCAGTTCACCACCCCCAACAGTAGGTCACACTCCGCCTCGCCTGTAGGCCGTCTACTGTATGCAGGAGTCTGCGTGTGTTGACACACACGCCCGGCACACCTGATTCTATGGGCAGCGCTCGTAACTCTCTCGGCGCCAAGTCGAAGCTGAGCAAGATTTGATTGGACGGTGCAAATATAGCTAGCCTTGCGGGATCACTAAGATACTCTCCGAGTTAGCTACATGAACACAATATTGCACATCGCACGGTTCCGAAGGATGGGTACGCGATGCAGCTTTAGGTCTTGTGCTAATGTTACACACAGCAAGATCCCTGACGGAGGGGATCGATGCAGGCACTGAGGAGATGTCTGGGAAGGGGTCCTGCATCGAACCCCCGCCGAGTGGAGCAAACACTCGGTACTCCGGGCGCCACGTTCTGCTCGGCTGGACATCGGCCCGAGGTCGTGGCCACGGCCCCCGACCACTCACTGCGGGGAGCTTCCCCTCCAGACAGTGTCTGGACATCACTCCTGGGCTCGGCCCAGGGTGTGGACAGCACTCCTGAGCCGTCCCAGAGTCTGGACATCACTCCTGGGCTCGGCCCAGGGTCTGGACACCACTCCTGGGCTCGGCCCAGTGGTGTCCAGACCCTGGGCCGAGCCCAGGAGTGGTGTCGAGACCCTGGGCCGAGCCAGGCAGTGATGTCCAGACCCTGGGCCGAGCCCAGGAGTGATGTCCAGACCCTGGGCCGAGCCCGGGAGTGATGTCCAGACCCTGGGCCGAGCCCAGGAGTGGTGTCCAGACCCTGGGCCGAGCCAGGCAGTGATGTCCAGACCCTGGGCCGAGCCCAGGAGTGGTGTCCAGACCCTGGGCCGAGCCCAGGAGTGATGTCCAGACCCTGGGCCGAGCCCAGGAGTGATGTCCAGACCCTGGGCCGAGCCCGGGAGTGATGTCCAGACCCTGGGCCGAGCCCAGGAGTGGTGTCCAGACCCTGGGCCGAGCCAGGCAGTGATGTCCAGACCCTGGGCCGAGCCAGGGAGTGGTGTCCAGACCCTGGGCCGAGCCCAGGAGTGATGTCCAGACCCTGGGCCGAGCCCAGGAGTGATGTCCAGACCCTGGGCCGAGCCCGGGAGTGGTGTCCAGACCCTGGGCCGAGCCCAGGAGTGGTGTCGAGACCCTGGGCCGAGCCAGGGAGTGGTGTCCAGACCCTGGGCCGAGCCCAGGAGTGATGTCCAGACCCTGGGCCGAGCCAGGGAGTGGTGTCCAGACCCTGGGCCGAGCCCAGGAGTGATGTCCAGACCCTGGGCCGAGCCCAGGAGTGGTGTCCAGACCCTGGGCCGAGCCAGGTAGTGATGTCCAGACCCTGGGCCGAGCCAGGGAGTGGTGTCCAGACCCTGGGCCGAGCCAGGCAGTGATGTCCAGACCCTGGGCCGAGCCAGGGAGTGGTGTCCAGACCCTGGGCCGAGCCCAGGAGTGATGTCCAGACCCTGGGCCGAGCCCGGGAGTGATGTCCAGACCCTGGGCCGAGCCCAGGAGTGGTGTCCAGACCCTGGGCCGAGCCCAGGAGTGATGTCCAGACCCTGGGCCGAGCCCAGGAGTGATGTCCAGACCCTGGGCCGAGCCCGGGAGTGATGTCCAGACCCTGGGCCGAGCCCAGGAGTGGTGTCCAGACCCTGGGCCGAGCCAGGCAGTGATGTCCAGACCCTGGGCCGAGCCCAGGAGTGATGTCCAGACCCTGGGCCGAGCCCGGGAGTGGTGTCCAGACCCTGGGCCGAGCCCAGGAGTGGTGTCGAGACCCTGGGCCGAGCCAGGGAGTGGTGTCCAGACCCTGGGCCGAGCCCAGGAGTGATGTCCAGACCCTGGGCCGAGCCAGGGAGTGGTGTCCAGACCCTGGGCCGAGCCCAGGAGTGATGTCCAGACCCTGGGCCGAGCCCAGGAGTGGTGTCCAGACCCTGGGCCGAGCCAGGTAGTGATGTCGAGACCCTGGGCCGAGCCAGGGAGTGGTGTCCAGACCCTGGGCCGAGCCAGGCAGTGATGTCCAGACCCTGGGCCGAGCCAGGGAGTGGTGTCCAGACCCTGGGCCGAGCCCAGGAGTGATGTCCAGACCCTGGGCCGAGCCCAGGAGTGATGTCCAGACCCTGGGCCGAGCCAGGGAGTGGTGTCCAGACCCTGGGCCGAGCCAGGCAGTGATGTCCAGACCCTGGGCCGAGCCCAGGAGTGGTGTCCAGACCCTGGGCCGAGCCCAGGAGTGATGTCCAGACCCTGGGCCGAGCCCGGGAGTGATGTCCAGACCCTGGGCCGAGCCCAGGAGTGATGTCCAGACCCTGGGCCGAGCCAGGGAGTGGTGTCCAGACCCTGGGCCGAGCCAGGCAGTGATGTCCAGACCCTGGGCCGAGCCCAGGAGTGGTGTCCAGACCCTGGGCCGAGCCCAGGAGTGATGTCCAGACCCTGGGCCGAGCCCAGGAGTGATGTCCAGACCCTGGGCCGAGCCCGGGAGTGATGTCCAGACCCTGGGCCGAGCCCAGGAGTGGTGTCCAGACCCTGGGCCGAGCCAGGCAGTGATGTCCAGACCCTGGGCCGAGCCAGGGAGTGGTGTCCAGACCCTGGGACGAGCCCAGGAGTGATGTCCAGACCCTGGGCCGAGCCAGGGAGTGGTGTCCAGACCCTGGGCCGAGCCCAGGAGTGATGTCCAGACCCTGGGCCGAGCCCGGGAGTGGTGTCCAGACCCTGGGCCGAGCCCAGGAGTGGTGTCGAGACCCTGGGCCGAGCCAGGGAGTGGTGTCCAGACCCTGGGCCGAGCCCAGGAGTGATGTCCAGACCCTGGGCCGAGCCCAGGAGTGGTGTCCAGACCCTGGGCCGAGCCAGGTAGTGATGTCCAGACCCTGGGCCGAGCCAGGGAGTGGTGTCCAGACCCTGGGCCGAGCCAGGCAGTGATGTCCAGACCCTGGGCCGAGCCAGGGAGTGGTGTCCAGACCCTGGGCCGAGCCCAGGAGTGATGTCCAGACCCTGGGCCGAGCCAGGGAGTGGTGTCCAGACCCTGGGCCGAGCCCAGGAGTGATGTCCAGACCCTGGGCCGAGCCCAGGAGTGATGTCCAGACCCTGGGCCGAGCCCGGGAGTGGTGTCCAGACCCTGGGCCGAGCCCAGGAGTGGTGTCGAGACCCTGGGCCGAGCCAGGGAGTGGTGTCCAGACCCTGGGCCGAGCCCAGGAGTGATGTCCAGACCCTGGGCCGAGCCCAGGAGTGGTGTCCAGACCCTGGGCCGAGCCAGGTAGTGATGTCCAGACCCTGGGCCGAGCCAGGGAGTGGTGTCCAGACCCTGGGCCGAGCCAGGCAGTGATGTCCAGACCCTGGGCCGAGCCAGGGAGTGGTGTCCAGACCCTGGGCCGAGCCCAGGAGTGATGTCCAGACCCTGGGCCGAGCCCGGGAGTGATGTCCAGACCCTGGGCCGAGCCTAGGAGTGATGTCCAGACCCTGGGCCGAGCCAGGGAGTGGTGTCCAGACCCTGGGCCGAGCCAGGCAGTGATGTCCAGACCCTGGGCCGAGCCCAGGAGTGATGTCCAGACCCTGGGCCGAGCCCAGGAGTGATGTCCAGACCCTGGGCCGAGCCCGGGAGTGATGTCCAGACCCTGGGCCGAGCCCAGGAGTGGTGTCCAGACCCTGGGCCGAGCCAGGCAGTGATGTCCAGACCCTGGGCCGAGCCAGGGAGTGGTGTCCAGACCCTGGGCCGAGCCCAGGAGTGATGTCCAGACCCTGGGCCGAGCCCAGGAGTGATGTCCAGACCCTGGGCCGAGCCCGGGAGTGGTGTCCAGACCCTGGGCCGAGCCCAGGAGTGGTGTCGAGACCCTGGGCCGAGCCAGGGAGTGGTGTCCAGACCCTGGGCCGAGCCCAGGAGTGATGTCCAGACCCTGGGCCGAGCCCAGGAGTGGTGTCCAGACCCTGGGCCGAGCCAGGTAGTGATGTCCAGACCCTGGGCCGAGCCAGGGAGTGGTGTCCAGACCCTGGGCCGAGCCAGGCAGTGATGTCCAGACCCTGGGCCGAGCCAGGGAGTGGTGTCCAGACCCTGGGCCGAGCCCAGGAGTGATGTCCAGACCCTGGGCCGAGCCCGGGAGTGATGTCCAGACCCTGGGCCGAGCCTAGGAGTGATGTCCAGACCCTGGGCCGAGCCCGGGAGTGGTGTCCAGACCCTGGGCCGAGCCCAGGAGTGGTGTCCAGACCCTGGGCCGAGCCCAGGAGTGATGTCCAGACCCTGGGCCGAGCCCGGGAGTGGTGTCCAGACCCTGGGCCGAGCCCGGGAGTGATGTCCAGACCCTGGGCCGAGCCCGGGAGTGATGTCCAGACCCTGGGCCGAGCCTAGGAGTGATGTCCAGACCCTGGGCCGAGCCCGGGAGTGGTGTCCAGACCCTGGGCCGAGCCCAGGAGTGGTGTCCAGACCCTGGGCCGAGCCCAGGAGTGATGTCCAGACCCTGGGCCGACCCAGGCTGTGGGTGGTGCATTTTGGTGCATTTTCCGTCGGTTTAGGTGAAAATTGTCGAAAGTTGTCGAAATTTGTCGACAGGTGACGAACGACGAGAATCCCCGAAAAACCGGTTTTTAATTCATTTTTGGGGGGGGGTCTTCGCTGACGAAGTTTTTGTCGAAGACCCCTGTCGTCGTCGTCAGAACACTGCCGTCTTCGGTGAAAACCCCCCTGAAACACCCGTTTTCCTAATTATGTGACGAACGACGAAGTTTGTCGAAGTTTGTCGACCAGCGAAGACCCCCTTAGTCCTTTTTGTAGTCACTACACCAGGGGCCCGGGGGTTGATGTGATGAAACTGATAATACAGCAGCGGTCTCTGGAGTCTTCCATCCAGATGGCTTTTGCATTGATCGCTTCCACCGTCGTTCTGCGACTTAGTGAGATAGGATTCCTTCTGCACGGCCCCCTCGCTCGCGCCGCATCACACAAATTGACACAAAAGGAGACATCCTGCACCGTGCAACTTGCTCTTGTGTCGTCTTGAGATGAAACACAGGGACGGGTCAGCAAGGTGGGTGTTGTTCCGCGGGCACTATCTGTACGGCCCACAGACACAGCGCTACAACCCAACTTTAACGAGTCCCTCCCACTTCTGGGGTAGACTGCTGGCTGGTTGGACAAGTTACACAGGTCAAACCATTCTGCCACGATTCTTGAACCTCGGAAGTGGCCTTGTTATGACAACCAGTTCCCTGTACGGGCAGGAGAAGCCCAGGACAGCACAGAGGCTGGCAACTGTTCCCCAGGATACACAGCGGATATCATCCTTGGCAGTAGTTAGGTGGGAACAATCGTGTGGGAAACATGAAACAGGCACACATTGTGAGAAGATGTCGCGTTTCCGCGGCACATGGGACACAACACGAGGGGGTGATGATGAGGGGCTGGCAGCTGGGGTGGGGGTGGGAAGGGGGGTTGCCACACAGTGCAGCAGGGAAGGGAAGGAAAGGAGAGGGACAGGGGGCACCACTGCACACAGGCTATGCCGCTTCGGTGGGCTCGTTCTGTGTCTTCTGTGTGCGCGCCTTGCAACATGCAAACGCAACCAACGCCAGCACACACAGAAGCACGGCCCCACCAACACCGACACCGATGCCGATCTTCTGTGCTTCGCTCAGCCCGCCCGACTCATCCGACTCACACCTACCTTCCACGCACGTCGATGCACCGTCCAGCAGCCCGTGCCTGCAGTCCTGCGTGGTGCGGCAGAACACAGTGGTCGGGACAGGTGGTGAAGGTGTCACACGCGGGGAAGGGGTTGGCATGTCGGTGTCTGGCGCAGAGGTTGCCGGTGTTGCTGTCGGTGGGGCCGGGCTCGGCGGAGCAGGTGTCGGAGGCGCTGTCGCCGGGACAGGTGTCGGTCCGGAAGCCCCGGAGCAGACGAACCGCAAATCAAACCCACGCCTCACTCCGGAAGACCACGAATCACTGGTGAACTGCACCACCAGAGGACCCTCGTAGTGCATCGTCGGAGGAAGGGACCTACCGTTCAGCGTCTGCTGCAGTGGGAAGGTGCCGTCGCTCTCACGGTAGATCTTCACGGAATCGTAATGCCGTTCAGTATCGAAGACAAGCCAGGTCAGCTGCACAACGCTGTCACACTCGATGCGCCAGCAGTGGTTCTCGTTGTTGCTGTAGTTCAAGTGTGTGATGCGTGTGTCGCCCTCACGAAGCACCTCTGTCTCCCCAGTGCACGGGTACGGCGTTGTCGGAGTGGGTGTCGGAGGTGCTGCGGTCGGGACAGCTGTCGACGGGACAGCTGTTGGTGCGTAAAACCCTAGCTGCAAATCAAAACCACGCCGCCCTCCAGAACCATCACTGGTGAACTGCACCACCACAGCACCCTGGTACTGCATCGTCGGAGGAAGGGAAGTACCGGTCAGCGTCTGATCCAGTCGGAAGTTACCGTCGCTCTCACTGTAGATCCGCACGTAGTCGTCACGGCGTTCAGTATCGAAGACGAGCCACGTGAGGTGCACAACGCTGTCACACTCGATGCGCTAGCAGTGGTTCTCCCTGTTGCCGTAGTTCAAGTGTGTGATGCGTGTGTCGCCCTCACCAAGCACCTGTCTCTCACCAATGCACTGCGGCGGGTACAGCGTTGGCGGCGCAGGTGTCGGAGGTGCTGCGGTGAGGGCACTAGCAGCACCCACACCTGCGCTGTGCACCCCCACGAGCAGCGCCACGAGGGCAGTGCTGCGCAGCAACATCATGTGGGATATCATCTGTGTGGTGTGGTGGGGATGCAGGATGTACTCGCACAGTGTCTTGCTGTGATCTCGCAATGCATGACTTACCAACGTGTTGCAGAATGACCAGTCCGAAAAACACGTGGTCCAGTCTGAATGTCAAAAGAGAGTTTGCACTCATCCGCATCAACATCAACGCTCCAAGCAGTGTTTCCAATACAAATACGCAGCGCGGGATGAAGGGCGGGGGGGTTTGATCGTCGAGACTGAATGGAAAAGCAAGGCACCCAGCACCTTCTTGCAGTTTTGTAACACCAGATACGCTGCACAAGGCAGATCATCGCTCTGCAGAAAACGTGAGTCGCCTCACAAAAATGGGGACAAAACTGACAGAGTGTGACACAGAGCAAAGGCACCCAACGGGTGCGTGTGTGTGGGGGGCAGGGCAGGGCGTGCGTCAAGAGTGACGGAAGGACCAGGAAAGACAGGGCTGCTGTCTCGACGCCGAAGCCGGAGACAGACGACAGGAGTCCTGTTGCGGTAACAAGCAGAGAGAGAGCGAGAGGGTGCATGCACGGCAGCCAGGCCACCGTGTGGGATCGCCCCAACCAAGCCGCCACCAGGGCGACTAGACCTGGTGACTGGGTGAAGCAAACAGGCTGAACGTCATTGTCTGCCAAAACACAAAAGATAATTGCCGGGCTTCTTTTGCTGTGCAACCTTCTGATCACCTGTACGTGGGGGCGTGGAGTGCAGGTGAAAACAAAAGGTACTCCACGTTGGAACTGTAGGTCTTGTGGTCCGCAGCCTGCCCACGACACCCGCAGTACACAGCATTGATGGAGGTGCAAGCAGAATGGAACCACACACCCAGAGCACTGCGACAACACACTCTGCAGCACACACCGCCAGGGCGGCAAGCACCGCGGCACGCATTGCTGCAGGGACACCTCACCTGCAGAGTGGCGGTGCGTGTTGGTGTGGTGAAGCGTGTGAAGTGGGGGCAGGGCAGCAGGAAGGCTCGGGTGAGAGGGCGCAAGGGAGGGCAGAGGCAGAGACCGGGGGAGCGGCACGGGGCGGGGTTGGCAGCAGCAACGGAGTGGCACGGCGACACACATCAGCGGAAAAGCTGAGCAGATACGATCCCGTCGGGCTGCTTGATGCACTGCCCTTTAGATCAGAGGTGGCCAGACACATGGCTCTTCTTAGCTGAGGACGCCTGACGCGCCCATTGTATCGAGGTGCTGTTCACGCTGCCGTGTTGGTGGGAAAATTCGGTAAATTCAGGAACACCGTACTCCTTGTCGCTGTAATGCGAGAACCCACCACTGCAAGAAAGGCAGGATCCAGGTCTACCCATCGTTGAGCGCACTGCCCAAACTAACAGAAATGGGTTTGTGCGCGGGGGCCAGAAACAGTGCCAAAAGCCCTGTGGGAAGTCACACGGGGAGCGTCTTTGTGGCTCTCCGTCACACACTGCGCAGCACAGTGCACTCCCACACCAGGCCCCTTCGGTGTCACAAAAGAGTGGTGCGATGCAAGACAAGACAACGAGCCAGGACAACTCGTAAGGGGAGGTTGCGGGGGTGATAAGTAGGAAAATCGGGGTTGCGGGGGGGGGAGTTGATGTGATGAAACTGAAAACAGAGAAACAAACGAGGGTCGTTCTGCGACTTGGTGAGATGGGATTCCTTCTTCCCCGCCCCCTCGCTCGCGCCGCATCACAAAACAGGAGACATTGTGCATCATGCAACTTCCTCTTGTGTCGTCTTGAGATGAAACACAGGGACGGGTCAGCAAGGTGGGTGTTGTTCCGCGGGCACTATCTGTACGGCCCACAGACACAGCGCTACAACCCAACTTTAACGAGTCCCTCCCACTTCTGGGGTAGACTGCTGGCTGGTTGGACAAGTTACACAGGTCAAACCATTCTGCCACGATTCTTGAACCTCGGAAGTGGCCTTGTTATGACAACCAGTTCCCTGTACGGGCAGGAGAAGCCCAGGACAGCACAGAGGCTGGCAACTGTTCCCCAGGATACACAGCGGATATCATCCTTGGCAGTAGTGAGGTGGGAACAATCGTGTGCGGAAACATGAAACAGGCACACACTGGGAGAAGATGTCGCGTTTCCGCGGCACATGTGACACAACACGAGGAGGTGATGATGAGGGGCTGGCAGCTGGGGTGGGGGTGGGAAGGGGGGTTGCCACACAGTGCAGCAGGGAAGGGAAGGGAAGGAGAGGGACAGGGGGCACCACTGCACACAGGCTATGCCGCTTCGGTGGGCTCGTTCTGTGTCTTCTGTGTGCGCGCCTTGCAACATGCAAACGCAACCAACGCCAGCACACACAGAAGCACGGCCCCACCAACACCGACACCGATGCCGATCTTCTGTGCTTCGCTCAGCCCGCCCGACTCATCCGACTCCGACACGGGCAGAGGGCCTGGTGTCGCAGGTGCCACCGTCACAGGCGACCCTGTCTGAAGCACACAGCGGAACTGCCCCGACACCTGCACGCGCGATGCACCCGACGTGCACTGCACTGCCTGGCACCTCCCGTGCGTGTCGGGCACAGCATGCACGGCCCCACCGGCTGTGCAGGCCAGCCCGTGGTGAACGCCTGCACTGGACACATGGCCCAGGTTGCCCGGTGCAAGCACCGTCGCTTCGCGCCGTGCCGCACCCGCACCCGCTGCGTTCAGAGCATCCGCAAGCGACGCAGTCCCAGAGATGAGGTCCGCGTGTGCCACCTCCGCCTGCACGAGCCCCACCACCCACAGCCCGCCCTGCACCACAACGGCATCCACCTGTGCCACCTCCCCCAGCACCCCGCCCAGCAGGGCTTTGAACTCAGCCTCCGTCGCCTCTGTCCACTGCGACAGGGTTGCCGCCTCGTAGAGCACCGTGAAGGAGACCAGCACACCCGAAGCCCCATCGGCCACACACAGCGGCACCGAGGGGGAGGCGGCCCTGTACCCTGGCGTGTGGCACACACACCCGCCTTCCACGCACGTCGATGCACCGTCCAGCAGCCCGTGCCTGCAGTCCTGCGTGGTGCGGCAGAACACAGTGGGTGCCGTCGGGGAAGACACGAACTCCAGAACAAAACCCTGTGACTGATAGGAACGATCACTGGTGAACTGCACCACCGCAGCACCCTCGTAGTGCATCGTCGGAGGAAGGGACCTACCGTTCAGCGTACCGTTCAGCCTTGTCTGCAGTGGGAAGGTGCCGTCGCTCTCCGGACGATAGATCAGGACGAAGTCGTAGTTCCGTTCAGTGCTGAACGACAGCCACGTCAGGCGAACGAATCGTCCGTCACACTCGAGGCGCCAGCAGCGGTTCTCGTTGTTGCCGTAGTTCAAGTGTGTGATGTTTGCGTTGCCCTCACGAAGCAGCTCTCTCTCATCAGTGCACTGGGAGGGGAACTCCACCCCTTCAATTGGGGCCTCCATCGGGGACAGGTCGGTGTCTGGTGCAGAGGTAGGTGGTTCTGGGACACACGAGTACTGCAGGGTGATGCCGTTCCCAGCATGTAAGTCCGAGCTGAAGCGCACCACTACAGGGCCTGGAAGGTACGACCTCTGGGGCTTGCTCCGTGAGTTCAGCACCTGCAGCATCGGGAACGATGGTTTGCTCGCGTCATGGACAATGACGTAGCTCCTGCCGAGCAGGTTAACCTCAGCCCACACCAGCTCAACCACCTCGTTGCATTGGATGTGCCAGCACGCTGCAAACTCCTTCGGGTAGCTGCGGGCGGGGTCCGCAGGGAAGGCAATTGTGCCCTCGGTGGGATGCTCAAGGTGCATGTAGGTCTCGTAGCAGTTCTCGTCCACCGCTGTGTACCCTGCAGGCTGCGGGCTGTCTGCACCCTCGCACGGCACGTGCAGCAGCTTGTTCGGGGAGCTGGGCCCCTCGTCCGTGACACGGCCCCCCAACGCGCTGTTCACGAGCCACTCACGCACCTGTGCCGGTGTCGGTGCCGTCGCCTGCGCGCCGATGTACGCCGCAGCTGCACCCGCAACAAGCGGGCTGGCCATCGAGGTCCCGGAGTAGATGCCGTATGCGTCGAACTGGGGCGGTGCGTTGTCCGGAGGCTGGTGTGAGGAGCGCGACGAGTTCACCCGCACACCGGGTGCGAACAGGTCCACACACGTCCCGTAGTTCGAGAACCAGGCACGGAGGTCCCCATCCTCACCGGTGAACGTTGTGGCACCGACTGTGATCGCCTCGTCCACACGTGCAGGGGAGTAGGTGCAGGCATCAGAGTGGCTGTTCCCAGCAGCCACAACAACTGTTACCCCTGCACGCACTGCAGCGACGACAGCTGCATCCAATACCGAGGACCCATCCCGGCCAAGCGACATGTTGATGACACCACGACGCCCAGATGCACGCGCGTGTGCCACGGCAGCCTCAATCCCCGACAAAATATTAGAAGTGGGCGTTGTCCCGTCGTCCCCCAGGACCCGCACTGCGACAATGCGTGCCGACTTTGCAAACCCGAACTGTGTGCCGGCCACCGTCCCAGCAACGTGTGTCCCGTGCCCCATCACATCGTTGGTGGAGGAGGAGGCAGAGAAGGCCTGCACGCACCGCCCCTGCAGGTCTGGGTGTGTGCAGTCCACCCCGCTGTCCACGACGTACACATCCACCCCCTCGCCCCACGAGGCGTTGTGGCGGAACCCTTCCGGCACGTGAGCGTCTGCCACGGCACGCCGCAGCCCCCACGGCACAGGGGCCTCCTGCGTGTCCCCGCACTGCAGCTCCACGGCAGATGCATACACCACCCCGTCCTCCTCCACTTGGTCTAGCACCCCGGCAAAACGGGTCTGCAGGTGCGCCAGCTGTGCGGGCGTCAGCGACATGGACACGGCGTAGAAGTACGGCTCGATGGCGCCAGCAGACTGCTCCGCGCCACCCGCCAGCGTCTGCCCCTGCCGCCGCTGCAGCGGGTACGCCTCGTCGTCCATCTGAAGGGCCAGCGCACGCAGCTCCGCAACAGAGTGCACGGCGGTGTTCTTCACAACCATGTTGTAGACCTTCTGCCCGCCGTCCGCAGCAGCACCTGCGCTGTGCACTCCCACGAGCAGCGCCACGAGGGCAGTGCTGCGCAGCAACATCATCTGGGATATCATCTGTGTGGTGTGGGGTGTGCGGTGGTGTGTCAGGGTCTCCCTCAGCCTAGCATCGCCAGTGATTCATGGAGGAGGTGTGAGGCAGGGTGTGGGGGGGGCAGGGTCCTGCGGTGAGCCACCCTTCTTGCTGCTGCAGCTCGCACCACAGCGACGCACCCACCACCTTGTGTTTACAAAGGGTTGCCGTGCCTTGGTACTTTCTGCTATGTGCAACCGGGTTTCTGTCGTTCTGTTTTGCGAAACCGGCAACAAATTGCACCCCAGTGCAGCCGCTCGTATGTTGTTTCTTGTCGCCTTTGCGTGCCTTCGCTCTATAGTGCCGAAAAGTGAGCCGCATCCCATTATAGGTTGCAACCTGACACAGGCAGGCACAGAGCAAATACACCCTTTGGCTGTTCTTTGTTTCAGCCGCTCTTTTGCTCGTATTCTTAGCGCAGAAAAGTGAGCCTCCTAACACTGTTGGTTGCAACGTGACACACTTCGACAGAGGAGGCCCCGTTGCTCGTATCTTGTGGTGTGTGGTGATGGTGCCACACACACAAAACCTCAACTCCTGTGATGGGACCAGCGGGTATTCGTCGATCGCGAGAACACCCCACACGCCTGCTGCGGATGTGGTGTGTCCTGCATGATCTGCATAGCAAAGTTTTTTGCGTTGTTAGCACAACTCCAAAACAAAAATCGGGAAGGAAAAAACTGGATCGATACCCCGGATTCCCGGATTTTCTCGGTTCACCGTTTTTCGGGCCTGGGTTGTGGTAAGGCCGGGGTTTGTAGGGGGAGATGCTCGCATTTTCGATTCGAGGACCACTCGTAGGGGGAGGCTAGGGCAGGTTGATGTGATGAAACCGAAACTGAAAAGCAAAGACACGGGGTTCCTTCGCTCAGAAGTGCAGAAAGGTCAGAAAAGGTGCCTCACAAAACTGGTTGTGAAGTGACACAGCTTGACACACAGTGGCACAGAGCGAAGGCCTTCACAGGGGGTCAACAAGGAGGATGGACTGGAGTCTCGGCTGAGTCCTCTCTCAGCCAAACCCACCACGCCTGTGCTAGGGTGTGCGGCATGTGTGGCGAGTGCATGATTCTCACCGCAATCCCCTCGCCGCCGAAGTGACACAAAATCAAACCAGGCTGCTTGATGACCTGCGACTCTGACTGCTGATCACCATCTCTCTCTCCGTTGAGCGCTGCCCACGCCAACGCACTGTGCGAGACAACACACAAAAGATCAAAGCAAATGAGCGCTGTCTGGTGTCCAATCACACCTCGTGCATGCAAACGTAAAAGAGTGTCAACAACGCGACGAGTGAAGCGATGAAATCCTAGATACAAGAGAAAGCAACGATACGCAGCCAATACCACGTAGAAACAAATTGAACAGCCTGTTTTCGGAAATGTTTGTCGGGAGCAGCGCAGGCACAGCTCGACTGAGCTGCAAACAGCACTGCCCGCTTGTGAGCGCGGCACCAGAAACAGTGCCAAAACCCCTGGGAAGTCACACGGGATGCACGACGATGCGCAGGTCGACAACACTGCCATCCAGACGGACAACGATGGCACCCGGCCCAAGAACAATTCTCGGGCTTAAATCAGCCGTTCTCTGAAACAATAACAAAACGCTAAACCCTTCTGAGAATCTTGTCTACGATTCGATTGCACCCAATTGATTGGTGACCAATCGTAGGGAGGGACCTGGCTATCCGAAACCATGACAATTCAACTCTCGGCTGAGTCATGCTCCTCTCTCAGCCAAACCCACCACGCCTGTGCTAGGGTGTGCGGCATGTGTGGCGAGTGCATGATTCCCACCACAATCCACTTCGCCGAATTGAAACTTTGTGCCTGCAAATCAGAAAGGGGAGAGAAGAACCAGCGGGTATTCGTCGATCGCGAGAACACAAAGAAAACCAGACTGCTTGATAACCTGCGAGTCTGACAGCTGATCACTATCACTCTGGTGCAAGACACTGCGCAGCACAATGCACTCCCACACTGGCCCCTTCGCTGCCACAAAGGAGTGGTGCGATGCAAGACAAGACAACAAGCCCCACACACACAATGATGCAATGGGGATTAGGCATGTTCTCGAAGGGGGTAGAGACGCCCCACAGGACGACTCGCAGGGGGAGGGGGAGGCTGGGGGAGGGGCCCGGGGTGGGGGGGGGTTGATGTGAACACCTCACGGTGGGGTACGACAACTAGAGGGTAACCCTTTTCGGTACCCAAATCGGCCGAAACTCCGATAACGCATTTAGGTACCCTGGGTACCGAATTTAGGTACCCAGGGTACCTAAATTAGGTACCCCCACCCCCGAAAGTTGGTAAACCACGGCGCCAAGGGGGGGACCCTTTCGAATTTTTTTTTGGGGAGGGTCCAGGGTGTTCGCTATCTCCCACCTTCCTCAGAGACTGTGGGAGAAAGGGGTAAAATTGCCGCCTCAAAATTTTTTCGCGCGCGCTTCGCGCGCGCGAAATCATGCAACATCGGCCCCTCAGACAAATTGCCTCAAGGGTCCAGACCAGGGTACTATATATGTTTGGCGCAAGGGGCCCATTTCGCGGTTCGCGGCTGCAAAATGGAAGTTTTGCGGCAATCAGTGAGTACTTCGGGAGTTGGTGACGAACCCAAAACAGGATCACGGACCGTCGCCGATACCCGTTCTCGAGAAGGAAGGGCACGGTCACATGCGCTCGTTAGTTCCTGTTGGACAGACTTCACAGGTCACAGGGGGGTCTGGGGGGCAGAGCCCCCCAGCCGCCGGAGGCCACGGTAGTCAACATTGGTCAGCCTCGTCCCCGAGACCGCTTCATAGTCGAACACCACATACAGACAACGTGCACCTTGAGACAGCATGCTCAAGAGGTACATCGGCCTGATGCCGGCAATAGCTCCGACGGTCCCCAGGTTCAGATCTCGCTTCTTTGGGTTATTTCCGCTCCGTGCGAAGCGTGGTGGTATCAATTTTACGAGAGGGTGCTGTCCTTCTCCTTCAGAACCCCTTCCCACCTGAGGCAAAAACTTCCGAGAAACTTTTTTTATTTAATTTCTCCCCCTTGGGCAGGGTATAAGATAGACTTTTTTTCTGGCGCCGTTTTCCGGTTTTTCTGGTTTTGAAAATTTTTCGCGCGCGCCTTCGGCGCGCGCGACCCGCGCAAACCCTCCCAGAATCTGAGAGGGCCCGGTGCCTGCGCGCGTCCTGTCGTACTGAGGCTGCTTGGTGGGGCAGGCGCAGCAGCTGCTTTGAAAGTTTGGACTCTCGGCCAAAAAAGGTCTGGTGCAATGTTTTTACGCAGGGGGGGTCTGGGGGGCGGAGCCCCCCAGCCGCCGGAGGCCACGGTAGTGAACATCTGTTCCCTACAGTCTGGATTCGCTTGTAAGTAGGAAGGCTTCGCTGTATCGCAGCCCGGCCAGCAGGAGATCACTGGTCCTTGAGGGTTCAACCTTCAGGGTGGAGGAGGACGGGGGAGCGACCACTCGTGATAGGTGTGCGTTGTGGGTGGAGTGGGTGCACGACAGAATGGCCAAAGGGTCCACGAGATCTCTGCACACATTCCGTTGTCGAGGAGATGGGCACCTAGCTGTGACGACAGGCAACAAACAAATCTCATCTGTTAGTTGCCCCCAATAGGCTTGGCGACCTTCAAGACTGCTTGAAAGTCGTTCGTGTTCTCGTCTCAGCCCTCCAGACAAGCAGATCTGTCTCGAGTTGGTGGGCTGTCGCCATGTATTCGATGGCACCGAGTGACGCTGCACAGAGGCAGACGACACGGTGAACTCCAGCGGAGGTTACCCTACCTCCGCTGGAGTACACCGTGTGTCTCCCATGAGTCTCAACTAGCGGGAGTCTTAGCGTAAATTAGCTGGAAAATAGACTCCCGTATCCAGTACAGACTGCAGTCTTAGACTCCCTCTTAGACATGGTGGCTGGAGTCCACCATGTGTGCACCTTCAAAACAGAAGAGACCTGCATGACGAGGGCATCACCACCCACCGGGCCACCCGCTAGGTCCATTTTTTCTTCTCCGCTTCTCTGCCTTCTTTGGACTATTTGAGCTCTGTGCGGATCACGATGGGGTCACTTTCTATTTTTTTATGGCGTTTTTTCTGACTGTTTTACTGTCCCAAAGTCACAAAAAAAACGCCGAAAATGAGATCGACCTTTTTTTTTTTTTCAGAAAACCGGGAACCGGGAAACCCTGGTTTTGAAAACCGGAAAACCAGACCTATCTTATCCCCTGGCCCTTGGGAGAAATGCCCGGGAGAGAGGTGGGAGAAGGGTTTTCCCAGAATCATTTTTTTAACGAAATAGGCCCCTATTTCTCCCCGAGCGAACGCCCTGGGAGGGTCTATTTTGGACGTTTTTGGACATTTGAACCCGATTTCCACTGTTTTTGGGGTACCTTTCGGGGGTGGGGGTACCCAATTTAGGTACCCAGGGTACCTAAATTCGGTACCCAGGGTACCTAAAAAATGGGTTACCCACAGGGTCCGACATCGGGTGTCGTACCCCACCGTGCTTGTGCGGTGCAAGACAATACAACGAGCCCCAACGATGCAAAGGGGGCCTTCGCTTAGGTGAGCCGCCACACCACTGGTTGTGAAGTTACGGAGTGACACAGAGCAAAGGCCACAAGGAACATAGCTGTTAGATAGACGACACAACACCACACAGGACCACTCGTAGGGGGGGTTGGGGCAGGTTGATGTGATGAAACTGAAAATGAAAAGAAAAGCAAAGACACGGGGTTCCTTCGCTCAGAAGTGCAGAAAGGTGAGAAAAGGTGCCTCACAAAACCGGTTGTGAAGTGACACAGCTTGACACACAGTGGCACAGAGCGAAGGCCTTCACAAGGGGTCAACAAGGAGGATCGACTGGACTGCGGAGAACAACACGGGCAGGATAAGCCCAGGACAGCACAGAGGCTGGCAACTGTTCCCCAGGATTCGCAGCGGAGATCATATTTGGCAATACACAGCGATCCAACAAGCATTGGTGGGGAAATACTTAGAGGTGGAGTTCAGGGCAGTGATCTCGCTGGGATCGTGGCCAAAATCGTACTGAGCGCTTCATGATGATATCCCCACCACGGTAGGGTGTGAGCGGGCGAGGAGTGCTGGAAGTAAGCACCCCTCGCTACACCCCTACCACCCCCAGGGGGTGGCAGGGGGAGCAGCGAGGGGCCATGCAAGAGACTTATCATGCGGTGCACCTGCGCATGCTGTGAACACCAACCAGCGTGTTGTGCACGGTTAAATCAGTTTCCTCAGAGGACCACTGTCGCCACCTTCTGTTGCATGGCACAGCTTCCTGCAAGCGGGATGACCTGCTCGTGCGCCGATCCGCTCTGTGTTGCCTACCGAGTAGCAGGGAAGTCGGGCGATCACCGAGCACCCTCAACTCCCGCCAGCCCAACCATTCTCACTGCAGGCCTTAGTACCCAGTATAAAACACTTGTAATTGTGAGCCGCCCAGGAGGCCCCGAGGCGGACAATTACAAGGGGAGGCGGAGGAAGGTAGTGTATTACTGGGGGGGGGTCGAATATAAGATGTACCTCGAATACAAGATGTACCTTGAATATAAGATGTATTTTGAAATCCCAAAATATAAATGGAATATAAGATGTACCGTAAACGGAAATATTGTGGACCGTAATAAAGGTGAACCGTACTATAGGTGGACCGTAAAAAAGATGGAACAAATGGGATTTTTCCGGAACTTGGAACATTTTTACGGTCCACCTATTTTACGGTTGGGATCGTGGACTTGGCGGTTTTTTTTACGAGTTCCTTCGCGACGAAGTCGCGAAGGAACCAAGGAAATCGTACGACTGAAGCTGCAGGATTAACACCACAGGGCCTCAGCACAGAGTGTGCGCTCACCATCGTCCGGGAACTGTTCTCCCACAGTTACTGCAGGGTGTACTACACTAAAGGAGTACGATTTCCCTTAATTTTCCGGGCACTGATTCACGAATTTACATCTGGAGGGAGCCCGGTGGTCTCAGCTTCTGTCTGCGCGCCCTGCCGTACTGTGGCTGCTTTTGTGGGCTCGTGCAGCAGGTTCTACTTTTACTTCTACCGGAATGCTCCTTGCATGGTACTACACTTCTCGAGGTGTGGTGGTGGGTGAGTCTCGAGGTGAGTGGTGGTGATCGTGCCTTTTCCACACGCAGGGAGGACTTGCTTCTCTTGCTGGTGTTGGTTGCGGTGGTGGAGGGAGGGTCCAAAGCTGGGAGGTCGGGAGGCCTACGTGTGGGTGTCTGCGGCGTGGAGGCCGCAGTCCGCGCCCCGCAACCCACCAGCCCGCGGGCGAAAAACGCATTGTCTTTTCCATATTCAGTCCCAATAAATGGTGGACCGTAAAAAAGATGGAACGTTTGGCCTTTTTTTGGGAACTTGGAACATTTTTACGGTCCACCCTTTTTCCGTTTACGGTACATCTTATATTCGACTTTTCTGTTTACAGTGTCCACTAGGCACTGGAAAATGCCATAAAAAAGCGAAATTTGAACATAAGATGTACATCTTATGTTCAAAGGAGGATCCTTGAAATCGGTAGTGGACAGTAGCGGACAGGGCGGACATTTCCTTGTGGAAAAAGTGCCCGAAAAAAAATTCGAAAAGGTCCCCCTTACAGAATTAGCCTTTTTTCAAAAAATCGGAAAATTTCGGACCGCAATTTGTACCCAAGAAAGTGCCGAATTTTCGGACTTGGTCCGATTTGAACGATTTCCGTGCCTCTTGCAACCCCCATGAGGGGGGGGCTGCTGTTTCGGGTTCTTCCGGTGGTACATGCTGGGGTGTCAGGACAGGGAATCCTGCTCGCTGTACCCGGTGATCCCTGACGCAGCCAGGAAGTGGAGAGCCTTGGAACCCTGGTTGAGGCCTGTAACACCCGGCCTTCCTGCCACTTCTGGCATTGTGGAGTGGAGGTGGTTATGGAGAAGGTTCTCTCTCCGTCCGGTCGAGCACAACCGTCCTCTCCAGCCAGGGGTCATCTACTTTCCAAACAAGGGCCAGGAACATGCTCAAACAAACCAATTGATCAGAAAATCTGGCTTGCCGTGGAATCATTGAGCATTGGGGAGTGGTTTGCCCCCTTGCTGCGTATGACATGTCCATTTTTGACGATTTTTGGGCAGAATTTGGTGCGTGGGACCTTTCGATTTTCATGATTTTTTCGGAATTTCGTGGGGACCGGTACCCCATTTGAGGGCCAAAAATCTCATTTCCGAGGCCTGGGAATGGTCGCAGTGGCCTCAGATGTCCAAAAACGTTCAATTGACCTCTCCTCGAAAAAAAAATCGAAAGGTCCCCCCTACTGGCACCCCGGATTAGGACATGTCTCTGGGGGTGTCCGGGGGGCATTTTTTGCCCATTTTTGGCTGGGGAAAATGGGCCACTTTTCACGATTTTTTCGGTTTTTTGGTAAAACACACCCCGTGTGGTAGAGAAAATACGGCAAGAGTCTCGGTGGGTCGGAAGAGCAGATGGTTCCCGCAACAGCTCCCGGGGAGCGGCGGGTATTTCGCATAGGATGCCGGATGTGTGAACACGTTTGTGCGGTTTGCCCTGTGTTGTGTGAACATATGTGTATGTGTGTGTGTATGCTCCACCCAACCCGACACATTTTCTGTACTTCAGACAGGTAAGGTCACTCGACACGCGGGGGGGGGGGGTTTTGTTGTGTGTTTTTTCTGCCAGCCGACATCACTAGCGCCAGCGAGAAAAAAAAAACAGCGGTGGTGGAAGCGATCAATGCAAAAATCATCTGAAAGGAAGACTCGAGAGACTGCTGCTGTATTTTGTACACTTGCCCGTCAGGTGGACCACCGGGTGGGGAGAGAACCGGTGTGAGGCACTTGGGTCCGTCCAGGTGGGCAGGGAACCTGGGGGCGGGGGGGCCTCAAATCCCTCTCTCTCTCATGCACGCGTGCTGGGCTCAACGGCCTGTACTCTCCCATCCGCCACCCAACCACCCATGCACAACTTGACGAGGCCTTGAGACACACCGTTTTTTGTCCGGACCGGCACCGCATTTGAGGGGCCAAAATCTGATTTCCGAGGCCCGGGAATGGTCGCAGTGGCTTCATTTGGCCAAAAACGTTCAATTTACCCTTCCCCAAAAAAAAATCGAAAGGGTCCCCCTACAAATCGCCGGTCTTAGGAAATTTTTTTTGGGCACCCAGATTTCAAAAATTTTCAAACTATTTTCTGGACCAAAAATCAAACTATTGAGGTCCTGGCCGGACATGTCCGGGGGGGGGGGGGGGTCAAAATTGGATTTCCCGAATTTCCGGGTCCGGACATGTCCGCCCGGACATCCGGACACCAGAAAATGTCCGCCCGGACATGTCCGCCCTGTCCGGGGCGGACATTTCTGGATGTCCGGATGTCCGCCTGGACATGTCCGGGCGGGAAATTCGGGAAATGTCCGGGGGGGGGGGGGGGGGGGGTCAAAATTGGACCCGGACATCCGGACACCCGGATTTCCGGTCCGGATATGTCCGCCCTGTCCGCCCTGTCCGCCCTGAAATCGCCTAAGGGGCCGGGGGAAATCCAGGAAATTCGGGAAATCCAGGAATATGAAGAATCCTCCTAAGTACGTTTATTTGACCCCCCCCTGTAACCATATGTTGACAAAAACTTCTCGTTTTCACCATATGTTAACAAAATTGGGTTTCCAGCTGGAACACCCTTTTTGGTGGATTCCCGACCCCAGGGCACCCACACCTGTGGCTGATGAAGAGGAGGGCGCTTCGCAAAGGCCGGGACCCCCAGCCCCAACCTCTCATCCACATTTTGATGTGAACCTGTCGGCTGAAGCTGGAATCACTTGATGGCATTGCTGTGGGTGTTGTTGTGGACCTGGGTCCGGCCGATTAGTACTCACGCTGCTGTGCCTGTGATTCAAAGAACCGTGGAGTTCGGAACCCACCTGGAGAGAACGATCCACCTCGAAGAAGCCGCATGCCCGATGCACCCCGGTAGCTGCGTGTACACGTGGTAAACCTGTGACCACTTCGGTGGAGTGGTCTTTTGGCTCAGTTTCTAGGCCGGAAGTGCTTGATGTTGGTAACCATCTTTGCTATGGGGCTTTCATCATGCATTTATCACGTACAGGCCCATGATCAGTGGTTAGCCGGTGTTAACGGTGTGCGGTTCTCTGGCCTTGTGGTATCTTAATCCAAGGGAATGAGGCCCCATGGAACTGCGATGAAGTGCACACTCTGTGAGAAGCTAAGTGCCGATCTGGAAAGCGATCTGGATACCCCGGAATGTCAGTCAAGCGGCTCCAGCCGAAAAACCGATTTTGTTAACATACACGGTGGACTCCAGCGGGGGTAGGGTAACCCTTTTCGGGAGTCTCAACTAGGGGGAGTCCAACTCCCGCTAGCGGGAGTCTATACTCCCGCTAGCGGGAGTCTGACTCCCCCTAGCGGGAGTCTTTTCACCTATTTTCACTCATTTTTCCCATGATACCTATGCAATGTGGCACTCGTCACTGAAGTACAGCCACACCAAACGAAACGGACGTTTCCACCCATCCCAGCTCGCAGACCTGATTCACAAAAATGGGGAAGACGACAACGAAGCCGGCAGCGAAGCCGGCGGCAAAGTCGATTAAGAAGAAGAAGAGCGCAGAGAGTCCCGAGGCTGCGGAGGCGACGAACATTGTGCATGATTTTTGCACGGCCTTCCCTGTTAAAAAAGGGGGCAGTGTGCTGACACTGGGATCCATTAGAAGGCTCCTAGCAACGGTGTTGAGCAAGGAGCTCCACAAGCACATCACCCAGGTGGCCAACGCAATCATCGCCATGTCTTCCCTGACATGGATAAGTTCGCTGTCAGGGAAGTCGCAACGATGCGGAAGGAGGGCGCTCTCCGTCATATACAAGGTGGAGGCGAAGTATGGCAAGGTGCAGGATACAAACGTGTCGTCGGGGGCAGCCTGAAGCCGCGAATGATCGCGACACGGGCGAACGGCTTGGCACCGTGGGTCTGGATAGATGCTGGAGTTCGGCCGGGTGAAACCGGAAGTCGCAGCAAAATTTGCCCCCCCAGATTTCTTCCTCAAACCCACCCGTGGGCTGATCCGGCCTTGCACGGTGGACTCCAGCGGGGGTAGGGTACCACTACCGGGTTTAACCCTTTTCGGGAGTCTCAACTAGGGGGAGTCCAACTCCCGCTAGCGGGAGTATAGATCAGCAGTGGGCAACAATGAGGCGATGCGGGGGGCGAGGGCACCGATGCTCACTGTGCGACATCCCAGAAGAACGCTGGTATCAACAGGTGCATCGATACCCGCACCTGACTCTCTCTGAGATAAAAGAGGCTGGCTACCCCTCCCTCTTGGCAGGTGTGCTTCCCAATGCCCGCTACGTCACCCCAGCACTCCATGACTGCAAGGGGCTCGCCATGCGGCTGATCAGGGTACTGGATGAGACAACAAAAAAATATTCGACAAGACCTGTACAAACCTTGCACTGAATGTGTCGCAGAATGGGACAGGTGCTCAGTTCCGGAAGGTCGTGCTTGCCTGTCACAGGACACACCTACAAGGGCTTGTTCCGCTACCTCTTTGTCTCCCTTGCAGACCTCATGCATTTCCGGTATGCAGACATCCCCTGGCACTTCTGGGGATGCAAGGATGAGTCAGCCCGGATTCCCTTCTTGCGTGCTCGGATCTCAGGGCATATATTTCACTGGTTGATGGAGCATGCCGAAAAGGGATCAACGCGCAATGCCTACGTACACAGTCTCCATCATTGGTGGGCTCCAGAAGATGCAGTGCCTCTGCAGAACAACGACGAATTTGAAGAAGCAGAGAACGGACATCGCAAGAAAGATGCCGTTACAATCGCCAGCTCCGCAACTTACGAGAGAGATCTTGCGATGGCAGAAGAGAAGCGGCGCGCATCGGGCATGCCTTGGAAGGTTGCGCACCTGTCGCAGGACGGGATCCTCGGGTATAGAGAAGTCATTCTGTGTCCGTGTCTGCACACCCGACACGCTCATAGATTGGCTGTGTATGTTCTTTGCACACAGTTGACACAGCTGCAGAAGGGGTTTGTGCACTGCAACACACAGGACTTCGTTGAACCCATCAGCGCGCCCTACTTCCTGTCCCGGTTCCCCGAAGGACACCGCAAATTATCGCTCTGCTTGTGCAAAATGCCAATCCCGCTGGGGGCGACTTTCACACCATTCGTGTCATCCGAGGCGACTTTGAGCACGCTTGACCAACGCGCACAGCAGGAGGGGGATGACAGTTCTGACGAAGAAGATGAGGCCTGCAGGATGGCTTGTCTTGCCCAAGGTGTAACACAACTACGACAGGCGATGGCCGCACTTTGACACCTCAAATTCTAACCGCTCACCTCCGCAGGTGCAGCCGCTACCAGGAGGATAGGTAGGTAGTCCAGAGTCCGGGGAAACTGACAGAAGCAAAACAAGCCCCTCCCCATCCCTCTTCCACCATGATTTTACCCCCCACGCCAGTAGACTGTAACTATATCATGGGAAAAATGGATGAAAATAGGTGAAAAGACTCCCACTAGGGGGAGTCAGACCCCCCCTAGCGGGAGTATAGACTCCCGCTAGCGGGAGTCTGGACTCCCGCTAGCGGGAGTCTTTGACACCCGCTCAGACTCCCGCTCCCAGACTCCCGCTAGGGCCGCTGGAGTCCACCGTGTATGGTTAAAACGAGAAGTTTTTGTCAACATATGATTAGCCCAGAACTTTTTGTCAACATATGGTTAAAATCAGAAGTTCCTGTCAAAATATGGTTAAATTCATAACTTCTTGTCAACATATGGTTAGATCCACAACTTTTTGTCAAAATATGGTTAAAATCAGAAGTTCCTGTCAACATATGGTTAAACCCAAAAGTTCCTGTCAACATATGAATTTTCCAAGAAATTTCTGGCAAATATGAAGTTTCCTCTTAATTTATTTAGCGGATAACATTGTGAATAAATACGACTGTACCATCACCTCCTGTGGCAACACAAGACAGCGTGCCACAGTGTGAGAGTGCAATGTAAGTAATCCGTGATGTGACGTTGTACTCAGCAGGCGCCTTCACGTCAGGCCAGCGCTGCACCAACTGGATATCGTCCCCGCCCTCGAGGCGCGTGTCTGCGATGTGCAGGGTGTCGTCAAGCAGGTCCCCCTCCGCCGTCCCCGTGCCGATGTGTGCCGCCAGCCCGCCAGCCACTCTGCCTGCGTCGATGCGGCGGCGTGCGAAGATCTCCCCGACCGCGCGTGTCTTCAGATCCAGCACGGTGTCGGTGTCCGCAACACCGACAACGCAGCTCCGCCCGCTCCCCGCGTGCCTCACCGTCACCTCCATCTCTTCTCTTCTCCTCTGCTTCCCCCACCCCCCCCCCCCCGGGGTCCCCCCCTAAAACAAAGGGGTCCCCCCCCTCGCTCGTGGTCCACACGAGGGGCAGGGGGTGGAACCCTTTGTTTGTCCTGCTACGTGCGATGGTTGCTGAGAGGGCAGAGCGGGGGGTGCGGGTGGAGGTTGTGCCGGGGCCTCGTCTCGCAATGTGTTGCAGCATGGCCAGTCGATGCCACCACGCGGGACCCGCTCTGAATGCCCGTCTCGTTTCGAACCCATAATATGATATGCGACGTCCTCAGGGGTCAGGGATTCTAGATGAGGGGCGCACTGGAAAGGCAACGATTTATGTGTAGTTCCTGCAAATACCGGATCTTCGGGCGCGGGGGAGGGCACGCCCACCCTTCTTTTTGTGGGTCCCATCCCCCACCTCAACACCCCGAGCGAAGCAAAAAAAAAGGTTCCGCGCCCTGCCCAGCACCACCCCCTCTCTACTCTACATCTCTCAAAGCGCCTTGACACTCTGTTGCCCGCTGGCATGCCGCCCCTCCCCTCCCAAAGCCCCACCAGTGTGTGACAGACCCCCAACGCGACGAAGCGTCAGTCAAACCAGCAACACCCTCCCTCCCCTCCCCCTTTTTATTCAGCCCCTTTCACCAGTCCGCAACGCAGTCACGCAGGGGGACCCGGAAGGCATTGAGGGGGGTGACATCGATGGAACCGAGCGCTTGGTAATACTTGCCGTCGTGCGACGCCTCAACCAGAAGCGCGCGCGGCAGGCGGCTGCTGTACGACTGGTAGTGCTCTGCAGCCTCCGTCGCCCCTGCCGGCTCTGGGTAGTGCCCCAAGCAGACCTCCAACGGGACACGGGCATGCGACGGCAGCTTCACACGCACCCACGCCGACTCCGATGACCCCGCCGGTTCCCAGTAGCTGTGCGCCTTGCCGTCGGACAGCGCTGAGGCCCGCTGTAGCCCGCACGATGTGGAGATGCCGTGCACGCTGCCCTCGATGCATGTGACGCGCCACTTTGCACCTTCGCGCAGGCCTAAAGGGCGGATACGCACGAAGGCCAGGCAGACACGCCGCCGCCACCTGAGGAAGAGTCTGCGGGAGAGTGCCACAGTGCGGTCGACGTGCAGCCTGTCCGCTACTCTCTGCGCAAACCGCGCGGCGCGCTGCAGCCTGGAGGCCACCGCGTCCGGAATAGGGGTCGCGTTGGCGGGGCGCAGAGCACGCTTCTCGACGTGCTGCGAGCCGTCTGCCGGGGATGTCATGCGGAGCAGCATGCGAGCCTCCGTCCCTCCCTGCGCCCTGCGCACCACCACATGCTGTGCCACGACACCGACCCCCCCGTTCAGATCCTTGGCCCCAACAAGCCCATGGAGGTAGACGTGCTGGCCGACCTTCGGTAGGTCTGCTGTGGCCGTCGTGTCGGCGGAGGCATCTGCAGAGTGCTGCTGCTGCTGCTGCTGCTGCTGGCCTGCACCGGGCTCCCTGGCCTGGTGCAGCACGACCTGCTGCATCTGCAGCTCTAGGGAGCGGACGCGGCGCTCTATGTCAGCTGGTGGTGGCGGGGTGGGCATCGCATCCGCTGCCGGCATGCCCGACACCCTGTGTGCCGCATCCTGAAGAGAGAGGGTGATGGATGTGCAAGCGTGGGGCAGGAGGTGGTGTGATAGGCAAGAAAGGCGAAATGTCGAACGTGTCCACGTGACCACACCTCACGAAGGGACTCCAAGCTGTACGCGACGTGCAACGCAACCACTAACCTAGGTGTGAGGAGTGCGTTTTGCAGAAGACAACGGCAACACCCCCGAGAACTCACACAAACAGGGGTGTGGGTAGGTTGGGGCTGTGGCATGATCCAAAGTGCTGCGACACCCCTATTTGCGTCGCACCTTCCTCATTCCCGTGGCCACTGCTGAGGCAGCAGAGAGCGGGGGCGGGGGAGCTTGATTGTCGAGAGTGAAAGCAAAAGGCAAGCCTTGCACCTCAACACCTCCCCCCCCCCCCCACCCCCCCACACCCCCACACCCACCTCTGCATACCACCAACAATGCGGGGTGCCTGTGGACTGGGGAATAGACGTGCCCCTTCTCATCTCTGCATTTTCGGTTAGTGTATGTCACCCCCCGCCAGGGCCGCCTGGGGGTGACATCAACACACCCCGTTTGGGGTGACATATACACGGGGGGTGGTAGGTATTGCTGTTATTCTTGTCGTTTGCAGGCAGCGCTCTCCCCCCCCTCCCCGCCCCCCCCCCCCCCCCCACACACACACATGTGCACACTCACTCTCGCTCACCTATCTTCTGCCGTGCGGCAACACACACAGAGACGAAACGGACGGACACAACTCACCCAACCGAAGAACTAATCAGGACAGCCAGAACACAGCTAACCCCACACACAGCGCACAAAAAAAACCCCCCCCCCCCAACCCGCTGGTGGTCGGTCCCCAGGCTGGGGGGTATTGAAGTAGAAGTAGAAGGAAGCACAAGGATGATCTCCCTAACTCGTTCTGCAGGTTGTGCCCGAGAATCCAGTGCTGTTCTCTGAGGGGGAGGGGGGGGGGGTATTGAAATAGAAGTAGGGCCAGGAAGGAAGCATATGGACCATTGCCCATTATACACGCCCCACCCAGAGGCACTGGGGATCAGCGCACCCCGGTGCGCCTGCAGAGACAGAGAGAAGAAGCAAATTTCGTGGTGTGGCCCCCCCCTGACACCTTCCACACACAACCTCAAGAGGGAGACATGAGCTGGGGGGTGGCGATGGGATGGGATGGGACGTGGAGGGGCAGGCGATAGCTTAGTCCCGGGCTTTGGAAAAAGTCAGGCGTTCACCCCCCCCCCCCCCTCGGGCTTTCACGCATCTGTTAAGGCTTTATGTTCAGTGCCGGGGGGGGTGAGTGAACTGTGATGCTTGCCTCCACTGACGACGCACAGCCAACAACGTGAACCTTTTGTGACACCGGGTTTGCACCGTGTCTCTCACGGGGAAAGCGTTCAGAAAAACGTCGCAGTGGGGGAGCGCAGTGGGTACTGTTCACCATGCACACTAGCATCATCCTCCCCACCCCCCCCCCCCCCCTCACAACGCACAGAGGTGACCAGAAGGTTGCACAAACAGAACAGAAATCGTACTCCTTTCGCTGTATTATAGACACCCTGTCCAGCAACTGTGGGAGACCAGTTCCGGACTACTTTTTGTTGAGCGCACACTTGCTGTCTCAAGGCTGTGTAGAGGCCCTGTGAAGTGGCATGAGGTGATAATCCAAAGCTTCAGTCGTACGATTTCCTTCGTTACTTCGCGACTTCGCTACGCTTCGTCGCTCGTAACTAGTAAAAAGAAAACCGGCAATCCATTTCTTTTGAAAAATGTGGCATATTGTAGCGCATAGAACACACCGCCCCCTGCTATTTTGACGCGATTCTCCCCTGCCTATGCCATCCACACACGCGAGTCGAATCCAACTTGCTTCGTGTGATGGGGGGGAGGGTCGGGGGCACGCTCTCTGTCTCGGGAACGGGAGATGGCACAACAAGGATAGCCCATCTTCTCCTGGCCCCACGTCCTGCAGCGTGGCTATCGTGAGGCCTCATCGTCTGGAAGGCCAGCCGCAAACCCTTGGCTGGGAAGCATCTCTACAGCGATCATGAGGGGTATCGTGACCTGGGAAGGGGGGCGTGGGGTGGGGTGGTGTGTGTTAAGAAGACGAAGGGGGGGGAAACAGCATCGCCCTGTGCACCGCACAACAGCCATCAGGCACCACGCTTGGTGTGCGGAGCGAAGGGCACCAAAAGGTGTCCGCTCGGTGGGCAAAAAACCTATGCTGATTCTTCAAAACGCTGAACACCGCCGCTGCCGGGCGTGTGAAGTGTTCGCAAGGATCCGCACGGTGAAAAGTTTCCTGAGTTGAGCGACGCCGAACTTACAAATATATATTGAAGAGCGTCACCGATACCTCGAGTTCAGACGGCCCGTTTGTGAAGATCCGGGAGAGCGCGCAGTGGCACGTGCTGAAGGGAAGCGTCTCGAGCACCACATCGAGCTGCGCTGCTGATGACGTACTGAGCGTCACATCTACACGGGGGTGGCGGTGGTTGGGGGGGGGGGGGGGAATGGAAGCACAAACAGAAGAAGAAGGGTGAAACAAAAGCAACCCTGAGAAAAATCGGCCAGCAGCAGTACCGAGTCTGTCGCGTAGTTCATCCCCCTGCCTCACCGCACAAGTGTGTGTCATAAGTAGGAGCCTGCAGGGGCTAACAGGTGGGCACCGCAATCTTGCATACTGACTGCCTCACCAGGGCTGGCCACGAGGGGTGTACTCACGAACTCGTCTAACCCAGCCACGGTGATGGAGAGCTTCGTCATCGCGGTCACAGTGGTGTTCATCGACGACACCTTTGCCTTGTCGAACACCCCGGTGCGCTGCACGCTCTCCACGGCCAAGCGCTGCGCGTGCTCCGAGTCGAGCAGCAGCACAAAGCTCACTGAGAATATCCTGCGCGTAGTGGTGGCATTGCAACGGCGGTGTAGCCAAATGCATGATGATTTATTCGAATCTCGAAATTCATCCGAATATCGATCATGTCAACCAAGCATTGCGTGTGGGCCACCTCACATACTCGGCATCTTCGTCTCGCTGAATGGAGTGGCTCACGACGCCAGACCGCGTGTAGTCGACAGTGCACAGCGGGTCGTAGTGGAACTGATACAGCTCCGGCGCCCCACCCACACTGAGACAGGTCGTCATGATCACGGGGCAGTGCTGTGGGTGAAAATGGGGGGGGGGGGGGGGGTAGTGAAGCAGAATCCGGGTGAAAATAGAGGGGTCTGGAGCATGATTGAACTGCCTGCATGCAAGCACAAGAACCGCCCTTCTCCCCTTCACGGATACTAGACCGAGAAGCGAAGGGTGGCCTGTTCCCCAGAGTGGGAGCAGGATAGACAACGGGCCCGGTATCCGGGACTCACGGCGTGGCTTGCTCTCGGGGACACCCTGCGATGCCACAGCAGCACGCTAACTCAAACTGCAATACAAGAGACCGAGCGGGCCCGGTTACTCTCGGTATGGACCCTCGGGGCCACACTGCGATGCCAGCACGCTAACCCAAATTGCAATACGAGAGACCGAGAAACAGTGCGCCACAATATGCGATCCCCACACACCCCCCCCTGCAAATCCCTGCAAACCCGACAACCCATTGCTGCGACCTAGCCCCTCATCTCCCCAACTCCCACACCATACCTTCCCCTTGTAGCTGAAGTACGACACAACGGTGCTGCTCGACGGCTGCGGCTTCTTCGCGAGCGAGTTGTTCACAAACCCCTTCCCCTTCACCAGCCCGGAGAGGATACCCGCAACCCTGTCGGCCTTCATATCCTGCTGCGCCTTGCTCCGCGGGCTGTCCAGCGCACCCGCCTCCGCCGACACGCCGTCCTCCCTGGCAGCCCCGGGCTCCTCCTCCTCCTCTTCCTCTTCTTCTTCCTCCTCCTCCTCGTCCTCCGTCTCCGCCAGGTCCTCTATGTTGAGGTTGCTGTCCTCCAGGGCCTGCAGGAGCTCCTTTTTCTGCTGCGCGTTGAACTCCTTCACCGCGTCGGAGAAGTTGTTGGAGATCAGGATGATCGGAAAGGCCAGCACCAGGACACCGCACACCATGCAGGTCATGCCGACGATTTTTCCAAACCACGTCTTGGGGACCTGATCCCCGTAACCGACTGTCGCAAGGGTGACGAGGGCGAACCAAAAAGACGCTGGGATTGACTGAAACTTCGACTTCACCGGGAGCCCAGTCACCGGGTCATCCCAGTCGTAATACCAGGCCTGGGTCGTTTCGTTGAAAGACGATTCACTCTGCTCCGCAATGTATATCATCGAAGCGAACAGAACCAACGCGATTCCCAAGAGAAACCCAAGGAGGGAAAGTGCCTCGCTGCTCTGCCGCATGGCGTAGATCACCAGCTGGAGGCCAGTAGAGTACTTCCCGAGCTTGAAGACGCGGAAGACACGCGCAAGTCGGATAACCCTGAGGAAGACAAAGCTGTTCAGGGAGAACGACTCGCCTCCGATCTTCGTGATGAAGAGCTCGAGGAACCAAGGGAGGATGGAAACAAAGTCGATCCAGTTGAGAAACGACTTGCAGAACTGCTTCTTGTCGGGGCACGTCCCGAAACGGGCCATGATCTCGAAGGTGAAGAGAATGACACAGCAGCCCTCGATGGATGACAGGACCTGGTTGTCCTTTTTGTAGAACACCGGGTGGCTCTCCATGCAGAAGACCATGATGGAGATGTAGATCAGCAGGAAGACGGTCAGCGAGATGAACGTGGAGGCGATGCCGAGCTCGCGGCTGCTCGCGGGCACGCTCGGGTCGAGGAGGGCATACAGCTTCTGGCGCAGCGTCACTTCCTCCTTCTCGGTGCGGATAATAGAGTTGGCCCGAGACGCCGCCTTGGACCCATCAGGGTCTGCCATCGTGTGTATGGTGACCACGTTGAGTGGGTCGCCTGGTGGGTGATGCGGGCTGTGTGTGGGTGCAAGGGAAGGGAATAGAACAGAAGGGCCGAAAAGGGGAACCATGCCAATATGGCATGCTGCTGACAGTGCTGTTGTAGGATGCTCTTCGCAAAAGGGGCGTTTTTTTTCCACCGAAAAAATATCTGTACCCCCGCTGGATCGTAAAGTGACAGCAAAACGAGACAACAAACCAATTACTGCCAAAAGTTGTTTTGTTGGAACGCAGACCCCACTCTTTGTGTACACCACTCCCCGGTCTGATGAAGTGGTGTGAGTGGGGGCGCACGATCCAGCTCAAGGCACAGAAAGTTCCCCCAGTTGGGCGACGCCGAACTAACAAAATATTTTTCACTGTGTTTGCCTGACAAAGCAAGGTATAGGTCGGGGCGGGGGGGCGGGAGAGGAGGTGGGATCGGCGTATCGATGGAGGAGGTGGCCTTCTTACCCCCCCCCCCCCCACACCCCTTCCCTGCGGACGGTTACAAAAAAAATGCGGCACGGCAAACAAAGAAAGAGAAAATACAGTTACACATCGCGAAAGCCCCCTCCTCTCCTGCTTGCATCGACACGGGTCTGTCCCCCCCCACCCCCCCCCTCGATTCCCTTGTGTTTTCGGGATCGACAAAAATCACGAGCTACAAACTCGGTCCGTAATCCGCCATCGACCCATCCCGTGCCCTGCGAGGAGGGAGCCTTGCGAAGAAGACACCAGGGGTGACCGTTTCGCTCAAGAAGTGCAGAAAAATGAGAAAAAAAACGAGAGCCGTACAGGGGCCCATCCACCCCAAATATTGCTTGTTGTCGGGCTGACGGGCAAAAAACACCGGGAGTGGCCTTCGCTCAGAGAAGTGCAGAAAAGTGAGGAAAAGGAGCCGGCGGTACGTAATGTGTTTGTTTGTGCAACACACTTCTCGCCCGAGCGGGTGATTTGCGCGCTCTACCAAAAAAAACAAGAGCCGAGCCGCGCTCAGTCTCACTAAACTGCCTGTTCTGGCTGTGAGGTGACACAGTTTGGCACAACACAGTGCCACAGAGAGTGTGAAGGCACCCCATCTGAAAGAGGCACGCACGACAGGGGAGATCCTGTTGTGTCTGAGACCTGAGGGTCTCCTGTCAAGGGTTCCCCCCCCGCCCCCGTCCCCCACCCCCACCCCTCCCTCGCAAGCATCTACCGGCGGATCAGGCAGCCAGGGATGCATCCGAAGACGCTTTGCGATGCGAACGCCACACACCCCCCCCCCCCTCCGGACACGCAGAGAGCATTGCCAGAATAAAAGGGGGCCCTGAACACACCCCTCATTTCTGTTCGGCGTTCAGGAGGGAAATATTCGTACAAAATAAAAGTGCCGGGGGTTGTGACGAGCTGGGGGGGGGGATAATACATGGGCATTTTATTTAAATTTTTTTGAGAGGATGGGGGGGGGGGGGGGGTAGGGGGTATCAAATGGGGGTGACAAACACGATTTTTCAAAAAACTGGCGCAGAGGCCCCAAAGCCCCCGTAAACCCTCCAAACCCCCCCAGATCGGTCCGGAAACCCATCGAACCCCACTTTTCCACCATTCCGGGCACCTCAGGTGCCCGAATTGGGGTACCTAATTTTCGTGCCACCGTTTGGTACCACACAGTGTCACTGAGGGGGGGGTGAGGAAAGGGTACGCACTAATACCACATTTCTGACGGGCTAGAACTCGTCATCAGGCGCCATGTAGGTGGCATCGATCAGGTCTTCGATGAGCTTTGGTTTGATTACCGTATACGTAAATATTATGGAACGTAAATATTATGGAACGGGCCCATTTTTGCCCGGTCCGTTCCATAATATTTACGTTCCAAAATATTTACAGGGCCAGTTGGGGACTCAGTGGTGAGGATGGCTTGCCTCAGGAATCGCACGAAAAGTGCACGAGTAGGTCCCGTCAGGGACTCTGTATGCCGTCCGATCACCTGGTCCAAGTCCCCGAGTCGCAGAAAGCCCTGTAAATATTATGGAACGAAAAAAATCTGGAACGCCAACCCACCAGCGTTCCAAAATATTTACGTTCCATAATATTTACGTTCCAAAATATTTACGTATACGGTATGTACTTCCCTCCCTGTCGCACAGGCAGGTCGTGCTCAGCTGCTTTGTCCCGCAGTTCAGCCACAGAGAGCTTGGTGTACTCAGTCCGCAGCTGCTGCTTCATTGTGGTGCGATGTATCCTCAAGTGAACGTCCTCATCTGAGTTCAATTTCCTCTCCTTGTAGGATGAGTACGTCTCTTCGCTCGGCACAAGCGGGACCCCAATCTCAAAGAGTGCCCTGCGGTTGTGTTTTCGCTGCGCAATGCTCGCAATCCTCTCTGGGTTGCAGCCGGGAAGATCCTCACTCAGCAAGCCGACTGTACCATGCGCTCCCTCAATGAAGTCGTTCGAGTGTGGAAGGTCTTTGGCAGCCTCTGGCGGGAGATCCGTGTCATGAGCCACAAAGCGATCAAAAGTCTCGATCATGCGTGCCACTGATCCCCGAAAGCGGCTTGCGCATGTAGAGTCGAAGTGCTCCTGGGCTTGCTGCATGCCAAGGGGGTTGCGCCCTGCCGTCTCAAATATCCACTGTGGAAACTTGCTTTTCACACGCGAAAGAGTCACGAGCCACCCTCGGAGGGTCGGGTAGAGTTTGCGGGCTTCCGTGACATTCATCTCGCCACGCAATTTGCACCCTTTCAGCAGTACATACGTACTCTTGTACCAGGCAAAGCAGACCACCAACTCTGGCACAATGTCGTCACACAACAGCACACTGAGTGCGTTGCTTCCCGGAATGTACAGCTCGCGTCGCTCAACAGCCTTGGTCAATACATCCCGGTTGTGGAGCACTGCCGCGCAGGAACGGCATAGCCACCCATATTTGTTTCCCACCTGCCTTCCCAACGTAAACCCCTTTGGAATGCCTCCTTTTGTTGCGAAGAGTGTTGATACCATCTTGATTCCCGTCGATGTGGTGGCGTTCGTGCTTTTAGGACAGCAAGCGGTGTGAAGCGTCTCGATCGCAGCTTGGGTGGTGGTGTTGATATCAACCGATTCAATGGTGTGCTTCCACTTGTGCGACGAGCACCCCGAAGGTATCAACCCTCCAAGGACACAGGCAGCTTTGGCCGTTGATTCGTGATCAGTCAGACACAGTGATGGTTTTTGAAAGCCGGCCTCCGTCGCCGCCAGCAGAACACGCTGGATCTGGGGCACCTTGTCGATGGCACGGCTTCCCTCCCCGACGGAGCTGTCGGCCACGACTTGGAGCACCCTGCCGGTCTCAGGGCTTGCAGCAGAGAACGAGACCTGCGAGTACTTCACCCCTTGCTGCGAGCGCGCACCCGACGAGGTGTCCATGCACGTCTGCACCTGCCCTCCTTTTTCACGAAGCTTCGTCAGGAACCGATCAGTACTCATTGGACCTGCCCACGCATCAGTGCGTTTGACTGTCGCCGCACTGATGTTGCGCCCCTTCCCACGAGTGCCAAGGATGCACTCCAGGATGTCGCTCAGAGCCTCGCCACAGCTCTTCGCGCCGATCCCCCACCCTCGCAGCACTGTCAGCGCCGTTGCCACACCGGCGCTGTAGCCCCCCTCCTTGTTGTAGAGGGAGGTCGGTGTCACAAGACACCGCTGTCGCAAGCGCTTATATTTGGCGTGTAATCGTCTATACGCGCTTGCGGAGTACACTCCCGGACTCGAGGTTTTCGGAGTCGTAGCGTCCTCGGGGTCGCTGTCGCTGTCGCTGTCGCTTTGATTGACACTGCCACTGTCACAGTCGCTGTCGCTGTCGCTGTCTTCATCGGTTGTATTCTCCACTGGCCCCTCACCCGCGCTCGCGCCCTTTGCCATCGGGCGAACTGTGTGATCGCAGTTCACACACCACCGGAACTCTCGTTTCCCTTCGCACTGCACCCGCGTCTTCCGCGCACCGATCCGCGAAAGGGCCTTTAAAAAGGCCTCCTTCGTGGGGGCCCCGCGCGTGCGCCTGAGTATGCGCGCCCGCTGCGCGTTCAAATCGCACCACCGTGCCCCACACAGCTCCACGGGCAGCTGGCCGACGAACTTCCTCGCCGCGGCGATGGCGTTCGCACTCCGAGCAACCGTGCGGCCCATTCTTGTGTTTGTGCGGTATTCACAGCACTCTGCAGATGATTGTGGGTGTCTGTGGTGCGTATCCTTTCCTAACCCCCCCTCAGTGACACTGTGTGGTACCAAACGGTGGCACGAAAATTAGGTACCCCAATTCGGGCACCTGAGGTGCCCGGAATGGTGGAAAAGTGGGGTTCGATGGGTTTCCGGACCGATCTGGGGGGGTTTGGAGGGTTTACGGGGGCTTTGGGGCCTCTGCGCCGGTTTTTTGAAAAATCGTGTTTGTCCACGTAAAAGGGTGGCATTTGACCCCCCCTAGGCATACAGTGCAAACGATAATTATTATCGCATACGATAATTATTATCGTATTCCCATTATCGTATATTATCGTATACGATAATATACGATAATGGTGCGATAATTTTTTTGAGATTTTCGGAAAACCAGAAATCAGCCCAGAGCACATTGAAAAAGTGGTAAATGTGGAGCCGGAAGCTGCCATTTTTGCTTCTTTGAATTATTGGTGACGGGGGGCTTCACTCAGAAGTGTAGAATGTCCCTCACAAATGGGTAGCAGAGACACAACACACATAGTGCCATGACATGCACATCACTATGTCTGTCTGAAGAAGTTTCAGGCACAGTGGGGCGGAGAGGACTCTGGGGATTGGGCAGTGGCCGTTCCACATGCCCTTCCCCTCGTGACTTACACCCTGTCGCCACCCCACTTCATGGAAAACATGACTACGCAGCAACAGGGTCATACTTGCGGCGGTATGCAACCACCAGTACAGCCTGTTGCGGGTTCGCAAAGCCGACTGGTACGCTGCCTTGCCGTCGGGACCCAGATACTGAGGACACCCCTGTGAGAACACTGAGGGAAGACGTTGGACTAGCCTAGTTGAAGCAGGTGTCGGGGTGACCGAGACAGAGCACCCTGCCCAGAACATGAACAAGAAAGACTGTTCGACTGATGGGGAAGAACCTGATAGGCAGGTGTGGTCTTCGGTGCAATGTTTGGAGAGATCAGGAGATTTCTCTTCAAGGCTACCACTTATGTTGGACTTGGCCTTCGCTCCCGTGAGCAGTGAAAAAGTGAGGAACACCGTTCTTCCCCTCTGACTGACGACCAGTGATGACATAGCGAAGGACCTTGAATGGGGTTTGAACCCGAGAGAGTCAATACTCAACCAAAGGTATTCTTCAGGACCTGGCACGGAACGGGCGATACGAACGCTCCCACCGTGCGCACGGACCTGTCTGCAACTCTACAAGGAACCACGGGATGGCGTGCGCACATCACCTCGGAGGCCTCAAGGAGCCTGCCTGACCTGCACGACTCCGCTGCGCTACAAGGCGGAGCTCGGGCGCCATCCTCACCGACAGCAAGGCAAGGGGTGATGATCATCTGGAGACACCTGAGCCCATGCAGGATCGGAGAGACGCGATCCACCTGAGGGAGACCACCATCCACCTCCTTCGGACAGACCACACAGCCTTGTCGATGACCACAGCAGCCCGGACACAGACCAGTACGCGTACCCTGCCTGCAGCACCGGACCCCACAGGCTCATCTTACCCTTCCTGGTGCTGGGAGAATGGTAGTGATCTCTATTTTGTGGCTGATTGTGGCCCTTGGCGGGGTTTGGTGGCGTTTGGCGGTGGTAAACTGGAGATTTCGGTGATTGGTTTCGGGCAAAATCAGGTGGGTATCGCATACGATAATGGGATTATCGTATGTTATCGCATACGATAATAATTATCGTATCCGGTCGTATACGATAATGGGATTATCGCATCATACGATAATAGATTATCGTATGCGATAATAAATTATCGTATGCGATAATTTTCCGAAAATTATCGTATCTGGTATATGTGCGATAATAATTATCGTTTGCACTGTATGCCTAGGGGGGGGGGGGGGGGTAGGGACCGTCTTAAGGTACCGAAATCCGTCAAAATTACGACATTTTTCGGCATAGGCAATTTTCCACCCTAAACCCTCCAAAAATGCTGAAAAAGTGGCCAGACCACCCCAAAAACCGCCCCTGGGTGTGGGTCACCCACTTTGGTGCCCCAGAACGCGGCTGAAACGCTGTGTTGAAAAAAGTGTCATGGTTTGGTACCAAACCCCTCCCCGGCTGAGTCTCCCGAGCACCCTGTCACCTGCGTCATCAAAACCCCCCGTCATGTACCACGTTCTGCCGCCTCTGATGAGGCATCTGAGCACTATCGGGCCAAAAAAATGGCATTTCAGCGAGTGGTCTGTCAGGTTTCTGCCGATATTCTCAACAAAGACCGGGTGTGTCTGCGAATGCAAGGGCGTCGCTCGGGAGGCGTTATTATGTGCCCTCCCCGAGGTGTCGGATGCATCCGGGATTTCATCAGGGGAAACGGCAACAGCGAAGTGGGTGTGGTGTATCAACTGTGTCACCCCGGCTCTACGGCACTGCAGTGGCACTTCTCAGTGGCGATAATCCCCGTCCTCTGCACCATCACCCCCACTGACGCGCTCTTCATTGCAGCACTGAAAGAGCAAAAAGAGATGCCGGACGACGGCCGGAATGCTGGGGAACTCAGCTGCAGATGGAAAGGAGAGGCCGGAGACGGTGCGCGAGTGGATTTTGGGGCTGGTGTCTTTGGAAAATATGCCGGTGTGGGTTACAAAGCCTTATTCGGTGTACA
Source organism: Rhynchopus euleeides (assembly GCA_963210315.1). Lineage (NCBI taxonomy): Eukaryota > Euglenozoa > Diplonemea > Diplonemida > Diplonemidae > Rhynchopus > Rhynchopus euleeides. Next base: position 1,400,607 of record OY723320.1, on the reverse strand, counting down.
AACCGCCAGGCGCAGCGGTCGGTGGACGCTGCAGCAAGTGTTATCAGGAAATGCTGGCGAGAAGACGTTCCTTCCCAAGCTTGTCACACTCATTTGCTCCCAAATTGAACCGGAGGCATCAGTGCCCACCCAAGACAAGAAAAGGCGGAATGTTGCGGGCAAGTAGGGCGGGACAGGCTCGGAAGGGTGGTTCGGATGGGGGGGTCGGAACCAAACCATGACATTTTTTTGAGCATGGTCACGGATTGGCTCAGAAGTGGCCAAATACCCCCAGAAACCACCCAGACCGCCCCCAAATACTCCCAGGGGCCGGGGTTTCAAGTTTACTGCCATTTTGTGCGTGTTCCTCGCCTATGTGAAAAATCCCGTAATTTTCCCCCCTTAAGGTTTTCCCTAGGGGGGGGGGGGGGGGGGGAGGGAGGGGGCGAGATCTTTTTCTCTGGCGCCGACAAAATCACAAAAAGGGGGCCCTCGCTACCAAGTGTGACTGAGTGAGAAAAAGTGAGCCGCGGCCCACTTTCCCGCACTGACTGACGAGCTGTGACGAGCTGTGACTGGTAGCGAGGGCCCCAAAAGCAATGATTTTGATTCTCTGCCCCATTTGACGCCCCCCCCCCCCCCCTCCCCCCCTCCCCAGGCACTTCGAGGCACTACTGCATGAGGGGGATCAGGGCACGCGCTTTTCGGAGAAATTTTGCGCACGTCGCCTCACACTCCTCCTGCTTCTCGGTGTACACCGTGATCCGCTCCAGGTAGTGCAGCAGCTGCTCCTGCGCCATCTCCACCACAGCATCCTCGGTGAACCTCGCCTGGAAATCGGGGTACTTCTCCTGCAGCATCCCCAGCAGGTGCTCCGAGCTGCACTTCTCCAGGGCAACCTCCCGCTTCCTCTGATACGCCAGCCCGCACTTCTCGCAGTGCAGCGCCTTCGCGACATACCGGGAAAACTTCCCCTGCAGCGACTGCTCCTCCTCATCCAGCCCCGCCACACCCCCGACCCCCACCCCCACCGGCTGCGGCATCGCCGAAGGCGGGGTGCGGGGCGCGGCGGTGCGATGCTGCCCCATACCCATCTCACGCGCCTCCTCCGCCGCAAATCGCTTGCCCTGCTGCTCCATCGGGGCGGTGGAGGGCAGCGGGTGGCCCGACAGGGCCGGAGAAGCTGTGTACGGCGCGTCGACACCGGGCATCCCCATGGGAATCGCAGAGGTGCTGTGGCGGAGATACTGCTGCTGCTGCTGCTGTGGGGGCGGGGTTTCTTCCCGATAGTGAACCTCAAAGGAGGACGCATTGCCCCCACCAGGCCCGATGACGGCGGAGCCATCCACAGCGTCGTTGCGCCGCTCTGGGTAGGGCGAGTTGTAGGAGCTGTGTATAAGGCGCGACTGCATCTCCGGCCCCACGTCGCTGTGCGACCGGTGCGGCGTCGGGGCGGCGGGGCTGGCGGGCGGCGGCAGGGGTCGGTACCCCCGGGAGCCGCCGCCGCCTCCTCCGCTGGGATGGACACCCCTGGGGGATGTGGGGGGGGAGGATCGTCGCGTGCTGGGCACGCTGCGTGACAGCTGGTGGTGCTGCTGTTGCTGATGCTGCTGCTGCTGCTGGTGTGACGAGGAGTAGGACCGTTCCGAAGCCTCGGGGTAGTGGTGTTGCAGATGTTGCTGCTGCTGCTGCTGCTGCTGCTGCTGCTTCATCTGCTGCCTCGGGGATGGCGGCGGCGACCCCCTCCCAGACGCTGTGGTGGAGCGTCGCATCCCAGCAGGCTGCGCCACCTGCCTCTGCGCAGGGGGTGAAGGCATGGAGGACAGCGGAGAGATGGGATCGGAGTACGCCGTGGGCGCCTGGTAGAGCGGCGAGGGGGGCTCCTCGTGGGGTATGGTGGAGGCGGCGGCGGCTGCGGTGGCGGCGGAGGGGGAGGGAGACGTGCCGCCGGTGTGGCGGGGCACGAGAGTGTCGGCTCGCGCGCCGCCAAGCGTGTCGCTGCATTTCTCGATGACGCTCTGTGGGTGGGGAAATGGGGGAGGGGGGGGGGGGGGGGGTTGGAGGTTGGAAGCGAATATAGGTTCTTCACAACTGCAACCCGCTCTGGTGGATTTCCTTCTTGTTTCGACACACCGCCACGCGTTGAAATGCCGGTTAAATCTGGTTGCAGCTGTGGTGGGGGTCGCTTTCCGCCCACACGAGTGTGCGAGTAAGAGAAACATTCTGCCCTGCACAACTGCAACAAAAGGCAGATCCGGGTTACTTTTTCGTTGAGCGCACGCAGCAAAAGACCCCCGGCACTCCTTCTCCTGGGGCGGTGGAAGCCGTGTCATTCGACCCCCCCCTCCCAGACCCCCTCAGGTCCTGGGAGGAGGGTATCGCATGCCTCCTCCATGATACCTTTGAGATGTCGGGGTGTATCGTCTCCAGCTCCAGCTTCAGGAACTCCAGGTCGGAGCGTGTGTGCAGCAGGTTGGACTGCAGGGTCGCGGCCTGCCTCTCCTGTGCCTGAAGGGCATCCTGTGAGGGGGGTAGGGGGGGGGGGGGGGGGGCGTTTGATCGTCGAGAGTGAATGGACCCAGCACCTTCTTGCAATGTTAGTCCTTTTTTGTAATCACTACTTGCTTCCCACCGATCGCGATATTTTCACGTTAAAGCCTCACGAAACGGCTCCTCTTGGGTTCCCTTGAAACGGGTCGATGTGCCTGGTCATGGCAATTGCCTGGATCACGCTTTTCATGAATCCCTCACTGGCGGGGGCGATTCCCTTCGCGAAGAAGCCACCATTGCAATGGCGGCACCTCATGCGAGCAGGGAGGCCCAACCGGACGGTCGGGTCAGTAAGAAGGTGGGGGGAATTCTTTCCTACCACCTGGAGGAGGATGGGGATGAGGACTCGGAGTCATGTGATGTCACCGAGGCCTCGGAGGAGGAAGAGGCAGGAGGGCAGGAGAGGGGGCGAGGGAAAAGGGGGAGAGGTTTTCCTCACCCCCCAAATTTATCTCCGGACTATCCCTGCCAACAACCCCTTGACGACGGTAGTGAGAGCCAGATGTGATTACCCTTTTCAAAAAAGGGGAGGTGTGCCGAAGAGAACGAAGTTTCTCTGTGATTTCCAACAACGAAGAATGTCCTGATCTCAGTCGTGATTTATCCTGGTAATACAGATGACATTACTTCTGGCTTTCGCAGCCACATCCCTTTTTCATATACCGTAGGCGTAAATATTTTGGAACTACGAATTGGCATACGACTTCACCTGCATTGGCAACACCCTCAAAGGGCACAGGTTACAGGCGGGTCCCTCACTCAGACACAACACACAGACATGCATACCTCGACCCGCTGCTTCTCCCGCCTCACAGCATCCGACTCTGTGTGCGACATCTCCAGCAGCTTCGACACCGCATTGAGCTGCCCATCCTTATGCGACGACGTCGCCTTCAAATCCTCCAACTCCTGCTTCAGCGCCTCCAGCTCCCTCTTTGTATCGGAAAGCTCAAACTGCAGCGGCTTCAGCCCCTTCCGATCCCAGTGATATATCGCGGCGTTACGCTCCGTGTCAGTCACCTCCACTTCGTCCAAAACGGCGACGCTGAGCGCTGCGTAGGCTGCGATGCTGCGATAGGATGATGACACGCAGATCGCGTTGTCCCTCAGATCCAACACCTCTAGGTTGAGCAGATGTCGCAGGTGGTGCAGGTCGTCGAGTGACGCAATCCGATTCCCCGCAGCACGCAGCACGGCGAGCTGCTTTGGCCACGCCCCTTCGCTGGGGATCGACTCGATAAAATTGCCATTCAGGTTGATCTCCCGCAGCCTCACCAGGTGGGATATGCCCTCGACCTTCTGCAGACGGTTCCCCGACAGGTCGAGGTGGGTCAGCGAGGTGAGCGGCTGCAGCCCCTCGATCTTCGCAAACGAGTGGTTCTGCATCGTGAGGGACCGCAGCGCCGTCAGGCCCCCCAGGTTTTCGATCCGGACAAACCTCTCCCCGGGGCCCGAGCAGCGCAGGGTCAGGCTCTCCGCCTCGGAGAGCTTCGCGTTGGTGCGGTGCATCTGCTTCTTCACCGCCTTCGCCACGACATCAGGGGTGATATAGCACCGCACCGTGTGCTCCACCTGCCTCGACAGGTCTTGGTAAGAAGCAGGCGTGCTGCCCCCACCCCCCCCTCCACCTGACAGCGCCACCTGGTTCTGCCTCTGCGCGGTGGACCGCGTGGGTGATCTCATCACGGCACGGTGGGGCGTCGGGGAAACCGGCGCGGTGACGCCGTACCCAGCTGGGACTGGGTCTTCGTAACGCTGCTTGTGCCCCTGGGGGCACCTCGGGACCCCCGTGTCGTCCACCTCGGCCAGTGGGAGGGTGCACACGACGCACCGCGGCACCTCCCCGGCTGGGACCAGCGCGCCCTTCTTCCGCATTATATCTCGCAGCACCCGCTTCTTGTCATCCGGTGACAGGCTGCCAACACGCATCGACTTCATTGCAGTCCTGCTGGCAGGGAGGCAGGGGGGTAGAGGGGGAGATGGGGGGAGGAAGGGTGTGTTGTTGGGAGGCAAGCCACCCCCCCTGGGGTGAGTCAGGGAGTGGGGGCAGTCGCCGGGGGGGTGTCGCCCTCCCTGGGGGCTGTCTTTCCTTCTCCGCCGGCTCCCCCCCGTACCCTACCTCCTGCGTGTTGTGTGTGGTGTGGTGTGGGTGTGGGGGTGGAGGAAAGAAATGAAGTTTGTGAAAAAGACACGTGAAACCAATAAAAAGAAGGGCCCCAGGAGGGAATTAACGCGGTCGCCGGGGGGGTGTCGCCCTCCCTGGGGGCTGTTCCTTCTCCGCCGGCTCCCCCCCGTACCCTACCTCCTGCGTGTTGTGTGTGGTGTGGTGTGGGTGTGGAGGGGGGGGAAAGAAATGAAGTTTGTGAAAAAGACACGTGAAACCAATAAAAAGAAGGGTAGGGTGTGTGTGCTTCTGAAACCAGAGCTTTGTGCCGCGTCCTTTTTTGCGAAGAGGGGTGCAGTGGCGTGGTGATGCATGGTACCGACAACGCCGGTGCCAACTCCGCCGAGGATGCCTTTCCGACATGGGGTGAAGGTGCTGTGTGCCACACCTGCGTTCTCTGTGTTCCATTTCCTCCTTCATTGCGTGAGGCTACAGAATCGATTTTTCCGCGGTTTTAAAAAAATCCACACGTGGGGGAGGGGGGGAAACTTTGCTTGTCCTGCTGGTTGCTACCTTCCCAGGGGTATTCCTAACTTTCCAGGGTCGGGGGAAAACTGGGTCGATGGGGGGAAAAGGGGGGGGAGCTGGGCAAAGACTGTCAAAAAGGGGGGTAAAATTTTTTTTTACGCACACGACTTTCGCGCGGAAAGTGTCATTCAGCTCTGCCAAACGTGCTCTACACACCACCCCCTTCATCAGGCAAGTGGGTTTGTAAGTGTGTGTGGAAGCGTCAACGCATATTTATTTTTAGTGAGAAGAGTCAGAAGCAGCGAAAAGGGACGAGCGGAGCCGCCAAAGCGCGTGAACAAAAGCAGCGGGAACGCGTGTGTTTTACAGGACCGCCAAAGCGCGTGAACAAAATCAGCGGGGACGCGTGTGTTTTACAGGAGCAGCGGGGTGAAGGACCAGCGGTGGTGAAGGACAGCAGAGCGGGTGTGTTTTGAAGGGCCGCCAAAGCGCGTGAACAAAAGCAGCGGGGACGCGTGTGTTTTACAGGAGCAGCGGGGTGAAGGAACAGCGGTGGTGAAGGATAGCAGAGCGGGTGTGTTTTGAAGGGTCGCCAAAGCGCGTGAACAAAAGCAGCGGGGACGCGTGTGTTTTACAGGAGCAGCGGGGTGAAGGACCAGCGGTGGTGAAGGACAGCAGAGCGGGTGTGTTTTTGAAGGGCCGCCAAAGCGCGTGAACAAAAGCAGCGGGGACGCGTGTGTTTTACAGGACCGCCAAAGCGCGTGAACAAAAGCATCGGGGACGCGTGTGTTTTACAGGAGCAGCGGGGTGAAGGACCAGCGGTGGTGACGGACAGCAGAGCGTGTGTGTTTTACAGGGGCGCCAAAGCGCGTGAACAAAAGCAGCGGGGTGAAGGATCAGCGGGTGTGAAGGACAGCTAGAGGCGTACGACAAGCAGAGTAGTGAGGAAAGATGGACGTCGACTGGGCTTTGGTCGAGGTGCCGGCCCTCTCTATGGAGCCCGCGGCGGAGCCGATGCAGCACTGCGTGTTCCCCACATGCGCCACCGTCCATGAGGGCGAAACGGCGCACGCATGCAACGCCTGCGGACAAGCCACGACGAGGACATGTGTGCGGGCGCATCTGCACCCGAAGGCGGTGGCGGACGCCTTCGTCGCCCACATGGGCAGCGCCGGATGGGTATGCCCAATGTGCGCGTGGACGAAGATGCAGGCAGGCGGCGCGGCAGCAGCGGAGGAGGCCGCTGAAGAGGAGGACGGGCTGGGGGCGCTGCCCCAACTGGGAGCCGGTGAAGGGCTCAACATGGAGGCGCGCATGACTCGGCTGGAGGCGAAGGTGGAGGAGCAGGCCGAGACCATCGCCGATCTGCAGAGGCAGCTGCAGGAGGCTGACGAGGGGTTGCCGGACGACTTCTCGCCATACGCGGTCGCGACGTGGCGCCCTGGCATATGGAAGGGCGCGGTGCGGCGGCAGATCCGGGCAGAGGTGTCCCGCGTGTTCCGGGAGGCGAGCCTGCCAGCGTCGGGCACAGATGCGGGGGAATGGATGCACAGCCTCCGCAAATGCTTCGAGCACTTCGACGACGTACTAAAGCTCATGAAGATGAACACGGAGGAGGAACCCAGCCTGCTGCCCCTGCACCGCATCGTGTGCGAAATGTCGGCTCTGGCCTGCCTCACGGGGTATGTGGCACGTGCCTACTACGAGCACAAGGCGAAGAACATCCCACCCCTCACGTTCTCGGCGTCTCTGCACCAGCGGCTGGTGGGAGAGGCGAATGATGCGCAGGCGAAGGCGAACCCGCGCCGTTTGGTACCACCGCGTGTGCAACAGGGGGCTGACCCGCGCTACACGCCGTACCCCACCGGGAAGACGGGAAAGGGGGCGGAGCAGAGGGCAGTGGGAAAGGGGTCGAAAGGGCCCCGCGGGGGACAGTGACTCCAGCAGACCACCCACCCAGGAACCAGCCCAACGCCGCCCACACCATCCCCATACGAGTTCATCCTGAAAGAAAAGAAGCAAACCAACAAGGGCCGCCCCCGCATCAAGCAACAACCACTGTCGAGCGAGATGAGGCTGATCATCATGGAGGCCACGCAGGAGGCTTTGGGGAACGCACTGTCGAGTTCATACTCGACGGCTCTGCGCAGGAGCTACGAGAGGTACCGCGAGTTCAGAGAGGAGTGGTGCAGGGGGGAGGGCCGCACACTACGACACGAGGAGGGGATCACCCTGTGGATCACGCATCTGCGGCTCAACGGACTGTCCGCCCCATCGGCACTGCAGTACTTGGGCAACATCATCGCGAGCCTGCGCCGCTTCGAGTCGTGGGAACAGGAAGGACACGTGCTACGGGACTTCAAGCGAAGCTTGTGCCGCAGCGGAGCATTGAAGCCAGCACAACAGGCGCACCCCGCGACTCAAGAACAGGCAGCACAGGCAGTGACTCAGGAACCGCGGCCGCTGGTGCGTCTGGCCGTAGCGATGATGTGGCACGGGGCGGCGAGAGCGTCGGATGTGCAACGACTGTCAACGCGGGACATCCAGACGGAAGCGAAGTCAGACCAGATCACCATCGTGTGGACCACCACGAAGTCGGACCCCTTCCAGCTGGGGAAGACAACGGGTATGTCACTGCCACCGGAGATGCTGAAGATCCTGCGGAGCCGTATGAAAGAGCTAAAGACAGAAGGGAGCCTGTTTCCCCCGAGCGTGACATACCGATGCATCGCGGCGGCGGTGAAAAGGGTGGATACCCGATTGACGCCGCACTCCCTCCGGAGGGGGGCCCTCCACCATCTGGCACGCAACGGGGTGCCAGTCGAGAAGCTGATGATGCTGTCGCGACATGCGACCCCCGACGCGGTGTTTCGATACATACCAGCAGCAACGACACAGCGTGTGGCAGACACAGCGGCACTGTCCAAAGAACTGGCCAAGAGCGCGTGAGACACAGGGGACCAGAGTTTAGCACATTTCCCGTACAAAAGGAGGAGAGACATCACACGTGAACTACGACGGTATGACTACCCGACAGGGGGCGGCGCAGCAGGGGTCGGTGGAGGAAAGGACGGCACCGGCGCGGGGCCCGGGCCGACTCACAACGATGACGCGGCACGCGCAGGGGACCCAGCCGCACAGCCGAGAGAGCGCCCAAAGGCATACCACAGGCCTCAGCTCTCCATCCAAGTATACCAACCTCCTGAAGAAACCGACAGCTCCGACGACACGACGGACACCGACTCGGAACACGGACCGGGCATAGACGCCGATCTATACGGGGAGAGTGTCGGCGTGCACCACAAAGGACATATCGTGCGACCTGCCCATGAAAGGCAAGACCCATCTGAAGACGACCGCCTTGCTCCGATCTGCGACACGCGCCTCAACCTGGCGCGACTCCGCGAGCTGGACTCCAACGAGGAACTGCGAGGCGTGTTGGACCTCATTACAGACCCCGAAGCCTTCAGGAATGCGTTGCTCCCCGGAGCACGCGACCACTTCAGAAACAAGTGGAGGATGATATCACGCCATACATTGAAACATGTCGACGACCTCATCGCCTACGGCGTTATCGCTATAGCCTGTACTCATGCGATACTCACCTTACCAGCCTTTACCGTGCCGAAGAAGTCAGGGGGGACACGCTTCATCGTCGACGCACGTACTCTGAACTCGTACATGGCGCGACCGCCAGACATGAGATTGGACGACATCCTGGAGGTGACGCGCCGTATCGCTGAGTCAACTTGGGTTGTGCTCGCTGACGCGAGGAGCTGGTTCTACCAGTTTCCGGTGGAGGAGGAGATCCAGCGCTACTTCGGGATCCGCTTCGGGGACAAGCGGGACGAATTTGTGCCAGCGTTTCTGTCGGTGATGTGCATGGGGTGGTCACACTCACCAGCAATTGCCAACCGGAGTGCGAGGGTGCTCCTCCCTCCAAGAGACGGCATCGTCTGGATAGACAATTTCGTGGTCACAGCCGAGACACTGGACGAGGTGCAGGCGAAGTACAGGGTCTTCCGCGAAAGGTGCGACTACGTCAACGCGACCCTGAACCTCGACGATGCCGACCACGGGATGCCGACGCAACGTTTCTGCACGTTCGGGATCCAGTTTGACCTGGTGGAGCATAGATTCCGCATGGACCCTGCATGGGTGGCGAAGGTGGCACAGCGGGAGGAGCTGGCGGAGACGTTGGAGGGAACAACAACGCCGCGGAGGGCCTTCCGCATCTTCGGATCCATCGTCTGGCAGTCATACGTCATGCGCGCGCCACTGTGTTTCGCCCCCGCAATCCTCTCTTTCATCCGGCGCATAGGACGCCGGGCGCACGACAACAACGCGGCGTGGGATGTCAACACACGAGTGCCGAACTCAGTGATCCGGGAGACAGCAGCACGGATGGAGTTCATGCGCGATAACAATTGGCACCACCAGGCAGACCCAACATCGCGGGCAACGCTGTGGTCCGACGCGTCATCGACGGAGTGGGCGGCGATACTCGAACTGGGAGAGGAGACGGTCACACAAGGGGTGTTCACCGGGGCAGATCGGGATGCGCACATCTTCCTGAAGGAGGCCTTCGCCGTGTGGCAAGGGCTACGCATCATCAACTCACAGGACATCGCTGTGACGTGCAACATCGACAACCTCCCCCTAGTATTTTGCATGCGGCGAGGGCACTGCGCGAACCACAGAGGCAACCTGCTACTGCAGCGCATATTCCTCGTGGCACGGACGAAGCGACTGCGGCTCAACCCCCAGTGGGTGCCAACCGACGAGCAGCGGGCTGACACCTACACGCGCGGAACACGAGCCGAACGGGCAATCCGCCTCGAGCCAGCACATATACCAACACGCAGCACCACGTAACGCGCACTCGGCACCGTATGATTACATGACCAACCGGTGCACGAGCACGTCCCTCCGGAAGAGGGTCCTGGGTGTGGAAGCGTCAACGCATCAAACGAAGGATCAACAGTAGAGAAAGAGCGGCAGAGTTGAAGTGACACTTTTTACGCACACGACTTTCGCGCGGAAAGTGTCATTCAGCTCTGCCAAACGTGCTCTACACACCACCCCCTTCATCAGGCAAGTGGGTTTGTAAGTGTGTGGTGACCACGTTTTGTGTGGGGAGATCCTGCGCGGATCATTGCCCACCCCCGCCCATTTCTACGTCACAGCGGAGGCCCCACTCGGGTTAGAGTGTGGGGCCAACTCAGTGCCACTCCGGGGAGGAGGGCGTGCAGCATAGCCGGCGTGGTGTGCTTGGCAGCAATGTGGTAGTGTTTTGCCATCGCTGTAGCAGTCACCGCATCGGTCCATGCTGTGGCGTTTGCAGAAGCCCATAGTGACCGGGAGCCCGTCCCCCTCCTTGTGGTGGTTGCGGCAGCACACCTCCTCCGGGAGGCGCCGCTTCTGGCATGCCGAGCAACGGGGCTTCCAATGCAACTTGCAGGCAAGCACCTTTGCGTTCCTCCTGGCACCAGGGGGAGCAGTTCGGGGGGCAGCGCCCCTCCGCTCCCATGGGCGCCCTACCCGGCTGTTGGCCTGCCGACCACGCGCCGCCCACTGCTGGGCCGATTGCTGCCAACCCTCAGGGTAGTGCGGCTGCGGAGCGAAGGTAGCGGCCCACGCCATTCCGCGATCATGGAACACTGTATCCGTCCGGCTGGGGGCTGGCACAGCCAGGTGCGCTTGGAGGCTGCGCATCACCGACTCAGTGGCAGGGTTCAGCTGGGCCCTCCTCGACAGGCCCGCCGCCACAGATCCACCGATCGCCGTGAGGACTGTTGAGTTGGCAGCATGGCCGCAATGCCAGGGCCCAGTGCCTACTTTCGTCACCATGCTGCAGAGCCCCTTCAGCGAGGCAGCCTTCCCCAGGATACTGCTCTGGAACACCGTGAGGTCCTGCTGGAGCTGCTGCCGTGAGGCCCCCAGCCTTTCAGCCTCGTCCATCGCGGCGTTACTGAGGGCATCAGCATCTGTGTTGGATTCCCTCTTCACATGCTCGTATGTGAGAGTGAACCTCGGTTGGAGGTCCGCAGCTAGCCGGGACGTGCTGAGGAACAGAGGACGGAGGGCGGCATCCCGGCACAATGAGTCCCCTTGGAGCTGGCGCAGCACCACCTGGGAGTCGCCCCGCACTGTGACTGGGCCCTCAGGGGCATCACCCCTCTCGAGGAGGCGCAGACCTGCACGGAGCGCCTCGTACTCAGCAATGTTGTTGCTACGCACGTTCAGCAGCGGGAGTACTTTCTCTGAAACCTTGCAACCGTCTTGGTATAGCACCGCCCCTGCCCCCGCCACGGCGAAGGGGGTGCCATTGTCGCGCGCACCACCGTCAAAGTACAGGGTGAGCCCTGGGGCTGTGTCTGCAGGGATGCGCGAGCGGGCCTCCCTCGCGCCCTTCCTATTCGGGTCCACGTGGGCGGGGGGGCGGATGCGGCGCGTCACGGTGTCTGGGAGGGTAAGGCCAGTTGATAGCTCGAAGTCCACGGCCAGCTCCATCAGGGTCACAGTATGCTTACTCCCCTGCGGTCCCCACTTTAGGCCCCTTAGCCAGTCGCAGAGGGCCACCCACATGCCTGGGGGCCGCTTGCCCCACGTCTGCTTGACTTCGGAAGGCGCCAGTGCAGGGATGGAGGCACTCTCGGGGTTAGGGGTGCTCCACTCCCAGGGGTAGACGGTAGTACGGTGATGGCGCACAGAGCGGTCGAGCAGCCCGTCCTTCTCCTGTCGCGCCGCCAGGACTGCGATGAAGTAGCGGTGGAGCTGTGCCACGGTGGTGATCCTGTCCGCAAAGGACATGGGCAGCGGCTGCTCGTTCTCCGGGACGCTGTATCTGTAAATGGGCGCCACCCCGCACTGGGCCAGGCATGCCGGCCAGGCCGTCCGGTCCCTCGCTGCTATGGGGTGCTTCTGGCGGACTGGCTCCCATGCCGCGCAGTCCCACCACAGGTGTGATACCGTCTCCGGGGTCCCAGATGTGCAGTATCGGCACACCTCCCCCAGACCTGTGCGCCCACGAGCAGGCACCGCCCCTGCAACAACGGAGCGGAGGAGGCCTCGCTGGTACCCCGTGATTGCAGCGCCCTCTCCCTCCAGGACGCAACGTGTCACCCTCCCGTCAATGCCGTGCTCTGCTCCTTGGAAGTCGTCTCTGCGTTCGGCCAGCTTCTTCGCCGTTGCGTTACGCAGGGATTGGCGGAGGTCGTGTGCAAAGATAGCCCAGGCGCTCGGTGTTGCAGCAACAGGGTCGAAGGTGACATCGCGACCAGCTTCGTCAGTGTAAGCCAGGGTGGTCGCAGCACTCCAGCGCCATTCAATCCCCTGCAGGGCGGCCCAGAAAAGCGCGAAGGGGCCTGTCCCCTCAAGCCTCTCTCTACTCCCCCAGGCTGCCTCGGACAGCACCCTGCTGTGACTCCACTTTTTGATCTGCTTGGCCCATGTGGTGATCTGCCGGTAGGGGGGGGCGACAGCGGGGTCCACCCGGTGCGCCTGATGGAGGACACACAGCACAATCTCCTGTGCTCTGCGAGGTGGGCCAGACCAGAGCGCGGCGACGAAGAGGCCCCTCCATCGCCTGATGTCCTTGCTGTCCCAACGAGTTACGAGGGCATCGTAATATAGTCGAGCCCCTGCCGTCATCGCCGCCGCCTGCCCTTTCCATTGCACCGGCAGGGGCAGCGCTGAGGTTCTGCGGAGGTTCTGCTGCGCACCTTCCTTCCGGCGGGCGATGCGCTCGGACTGGGGCGCTGTGCGCCCTTCCCTGATCAGGCGCGCGTGTAGCATGGCCCCGAGACAGTCGAAGCTGTTGCGCTGCCGGAGGGGAGTGGCCTCGCCATCCCTTGCCCGGTACATAATCCGGAGCGGCCCGGGGGATGTCGAGAAAACGTGAGACTTGATTTCTGCACAAATAGCCATCCCGGTGTCGTGGGAGAAACCCGCAGAGTCGTCTACAACGTCTTGCAGGATCTCCGGGCTGGGGGCTGTGGCGTATACGTCGTCAACGAAAGACAGCGCCCTTGTGTCCTGCCGGTGCTCGACCATCCTCATCCACACACCCACCAGCACGTTAATCAGCACGACACTGATGGGGCAACCCTGCATGATGCCGTTAGTTGGCAGGAAGCCTTCCCCGATGGTGCCGCTCGCCCGGAAGTGCCGCTGCATCGTCCTGTACGCTGCTCGCAGGGTGCGCAGGACACGGGCGTCGAAACCGAGCTCCGCAGCCAGGCGGAAGGTGAGGTCGATTGGCACCGTGTCGAAGCACTTCTTGAAGTCGAGGGCGACTCCGTGCAGCGGTCGCCCTGTGAGGTGGGCTTCTTCAATACGTGCCGCCAGGTGCCAGATGAGGTCCTCCGCACCGTGGCCAGGCCGGCAGCCGTGCAGGTCTTCGGGCGCGATGATCTCCAACCACTTCAGTGCCGGTTTCACCCGGATAGCTGCCCACACTCTGTACAGCACGGGGGTGATACTGATGGGGCGCTGCGACAGTGGCTCTCCTGAGCTGCCAGGCTTGGGGATGAGGCAGATCATGGCGTGCATCAGCTGCTCCGGCCACTCGCCCGACCGTTCAACTTCGTTGAACACCTCCGCGAAGAGCCTGAGGAGTTCGTGCGGGAGTTGTCTCAGTTCGTGGACCCGCCAACCGTGCAGGCCCGGCGAGGTGGACGTGGACATCTTGGCCAAGGCCTTCCCAACGTCTTCTGCCGTGATGGTCTTGCACTCCATGTCAGCCACCTCGGGGAGAAAGCGGAGGTACTTTTGGCGGAAGGTGTCCCACCGGGGCTCTGGCGTCGTTGCGTACTTACGGAAGTACCCTCCCCACGCCGTGTCGCTCCTCAGCAGCTCGTCCGCCTCCTTGGGGCAGGCCGTGAAAGAGCCGTCTTCGCGCCGCATGAAGGTGGCTGGAGCGCAGAAGCGATCTGCGAGGTACGCGAACACCTGCCCTGCCTCGTATGTCCAAGCTTTCTGCATCCTCGCCTTCCACGTGCGGATCCTCGCGTCGCGGAGCCTGTCGAACATGCCCCTCTGCGACCCCTCCAAGGCAATGAGGGCCTGCTCCAGGATCTCCAGGTCCGGCAACTGCGAGGTTGTGTTCGTCAGCGCTGCTTGCAGCCCCTGGGGGAGGCCCCCCTCCCTCAGGCGTTTCTTTGCGGCGTTCCAGGCGTGCTTCTCCCCATTCGTGAGGCCGTACGGTGCATCGGCTTGCAGTCGCTTGAGACCCTCTTGGACGAGGCATCGGAGGTTCCCCAACAGTCCGTCCTTCGCCCGGGTGTTCGTGTCACCGGCCCCCCGTGCAGAGGCGGGGTGGTGCTTGGTGGCCGCCCGCGACCACTGCATGTGGTAGCCCTCCGCTCTGCCTGTGTAGGCCGCTTCCTGCCTCTCCAGGTGGCCTACATGGACACGCTTTAGGAAACGCTCGCCGCAGGTGGAGGCTCGGTGGAGGAGCTGCGCGGCCGTTGCTCCGTGGCGCAGTTCCCCCTCTGCAAGCACGTCCTGCATTATCCCTCTCGCCGCAGCGTCTCCCAGCTTGGGCTTACCCGCAGGGAAAGGGGTGGGAAGAATGCAGATCTTTTTGGGGCGGCGGAAGGCAGTGAGGTCTAGGTCTACAAAAAGCGGGCAGTGCGTGGGTATGTCGTAGTCCCCCCGCTTCGCCACCTCAACGCGACGCAGGGCCGGCGCTGCGCAGGAGTTCATCAGGCAGATGTCCAGCCGAGTGCCGTTCTCCGACGCCCAGCACGTGTTCTGCACGCTCTGTTGTGCGAGCTCCGCATGCGTCGTCGCCACGTCGACCCAGCCGCCCACCCGGCACGCCTGGGACAGCGTGGCGCTGGTTTCCGGGTTGGTGTTGAGGTCCCCCATCAGTAGCACGGGCACCTGCCCCAACCCAGCTGCGAGGTCGAGCGTCTCTTGCAGGAGGGCTTCCCGCTGCTCACCCACTTCGGTCCCCGAGTGGCCGTACACGCTCAGGATATGAAGCGCCGTTTTCCCGTCTCCAATCGCTAGCACTACGTGCACCATGCGGGTACTGTCGTACAACTTCTGCTCCTGCGCGGTCTTCGGCTGCACCACTTGCGCGACAAGGCCCTCCTTCGCCATGACAGCCACACCTCCGGGCCTTGTTTGTTCGCGGCCGTTCGCGCCTGCGACCCTGGGCATGCCCTTGCCCCAGTGCATAGCCCAGCCGTGGGCTGCGAAGTAGCCGTTGTGCGTGCCCTTGCTCGGGTCCGGGACTCGGGTTTCCTGCAGGGCCACAACATCCGCCTTCAGGCCCGCCACGTCGCCTAGGTGCGTCTGCAGTGACGTTACGTTCGCTGTCGCCAGCCTGATCACTCCCGGTGTTGTTAGTTGATATGCAGGATGCCGCAATCGCCGCGGGGGCGGTGACGCTGTGGACCCCTGGACGGGCGTAGGCACTCGCGTCCCGTCCGCTGTGGCCGGGGTGGGCATAGGAAGGGCTGCAGGGATGTCCCACTGGTTCGTCGGCGTCACAGCTAGCTCCCGGGCCAGGCTAAGGGGGAAACGGAGCACATCGTAGTGGAAGGGCCTCCACGTAAGGCCCAGCACCTTGGCTCCCTCCCCACACCGGGTCATGCATTGCTTGCTGTTGGAGGCGAGCAGCCACACCTGGGCATCCAGAACTTCTGCCGCAACCCGGAGGGTAGCCGCGTCTCCGTATGTCCCCGGGCGCGTCTGCTTCTCGACGTAGTCGTCGTAGGATGTAGGGGCCTGCGGGTCATCGTGGTCGGGCACGTACGAGGCCCTGCGCTCTGCGTTTTGCCGCATGGACGACGCCACCGCTGCACGCAACCCGCCTGCTGTCCACTCCGCGCACTGCTCTGCAAGGCCGGCGTACTGGCAGTTGCCGTCCTTCGGCACTGGTACCCGGAGCGCCATCAGTCTCCTTGCAGCATGCGTCAACCACTGCTCGTCTTGCTCTATGGTGGAGGGGGAGTACTCCTGTCCCCCCCCACGGAGGCGCCGGGGTTCTCCTGCCCCTGTCGCCAAATCTACGGGGTCCCAGCACGGGGCCGTTGCCCGGGTATCTCCTGCCCGTACAGCGGCTCGGCTGGGTCTAGGTGGGGTTGGGGGTGATGTTGGGGTTGGGGTTCTACTTGGGGTGTGTGGAGGTGTTTGTATACGCCCCGAGACCTCCTGTTTCTCGGGGTGGGGTGCGGCTGGGGGCCCGACGGCGAACGTGATTTGTCCCCAGACGTGGTCGGCACCCCGGCCAGGGGGAACGTTAATCTCCTGCGCGGGTCCCCCCCGCTGGCCGGAGCGCCCGCCCCCCTATTCCTCATCCGGCTTCTGCGGGTAGGGGGTAAGGCGGTTGGAACGAGGCTTCAGGTACGCCGTGATGGAGGCCTGCCTGGTCCTCCCGTTCCTGCTGGCTCCCGGCACCCTACAGGGTGGGGCCTCATCCCCGCCAACTGCCGTGGGCGTCAGGGCTTCGAGGAGGGGTGGGGCCGGCGGGGCAGGCTGGGCAGGCGGCGCCGGTGCTGCCGGCGGCACTGCTGCTGGCTGCGCTGGGGTCGGGGCGGCGCTCGACGTTGTTGGTGCCCCGGGTGCCATAGGTGTCACGGGTTTACTGCTCGAATCACTGGGCGGGGCAGGGGCGGAGGAGTCAGAGGCGGCGGAGGTGGCAGAGGTGGTGGTGGTGGTGGTGCTGGGGGAGGAGCGGGCGGGTTTTGTGGGTGCTGGCAGGGCATCCGCAGCCGGCCCGGCCGTGGGCCCCGCCGGCGGTTTGCCCTTCGCCCCCTTGGACGCACCCAGCCCCTTTGTGGCAGCGCTCAGCTCCCGCCTCACGGAGATGAGCATCTCCTGGTGTTGCAGCTTGCGCTGCTCCTCCGCGTCGCGCACCCCCTCTAGCAGGCCCTGCCAGCTCTGCCCGAGCTCGCTGGCCTGCTGCGTCAGCTGGCGCTGCACCCTCTCGCCCTCCTCCTTCCCTGCCTGTTGGAGGTCAGCTCGAAGGGTAGTGTCGAGCTGGGTTGCCTTCTCGGCAAGGGCCTTGAGCTGCTGGGCCCCGTGCCGCGCCATCTGCGCCTCGCAGGTCCCCCGCAGCTCCCCACACACCTCATCCAGGCGGCTCTGGAGGCGGGCCACCTGCTCCCCGGTCGCCCGCTCCGACTGCTGCTGGGCGGCCGTGGCGTCCTTGCGGTCAGCCTCGCAGGAGGCCCGCAGGTCGCGCACCGTGACCCCCAGGCGCTCCGTCTGCCGCCGCAGCTCGCCCACCGCGGCTTCCCCCTGCTGCGCCTCCCACGCCCTGCGGAGCTCCGCCACCGCCGCGTCCAGGCGCTGCTGCTCCTGCCCGCGCTGCGCCTCCAGGTCGGCCCTGACCGCGTCCACCTCCGCCTGGAGCTGCTGCGCCTGGTGGTGGGAGAGGGGCGTCTGCTCGCTCGCCTCCGCGGCTTGCAGGCTCAGCATGGCCTTGCAAGCGCCGCTGAGGCGCTCCTCAAGCGCCCGGTGCTTGAGGTCCCGCTGCGCGAGCTGGCCCTGCATGTCGGCCTCGAGGGCCTTGTGGCTGGCCTCCCAGCCCTTGCGCGACGCAGTCAGATCCGTCGCATGCGCGCGGCCTTGCCCCTCCAAGGCGGTGAGCCCAGCAGCCAGCTTCTGCAGATCCGTGCTCGCTGCTGCCTCACCCACCGCCTTGCCCAGCCCTTCGACATGCTCGCGGAGGCGGGAGACCGTCACGCCCATCGACTGCTGGTGCTTCGCGACCTCCAGGAGCTGGGCCTTGCGCTCCTTTAGTTCACGCTCCGTTTTCAGTGTGGACGTAGTGGCTGTAGTGGTGGGGGGTGTGGTGGTGGGGCGCTCCTGGAGGCTCTTCAGCAGGGCCCCTTGCGCCTGCAGCTGCTCCTCCTGGCGGCCGAGGCGGTCCCCCATGCGCTGCATCTGCAGCTCGTGCTGCTGGGCGTGGCTGTCCAGCCGGGCCTCGAGCAGCGCCACCTGCTCGGCGTGCTGCTCCCCCTGGCGGCGCAGGCGGTCTTCGAGCCACTGCTCTGACAGGCCCGGGTGCCCCTGCATCGCCTCCATCCGCTGCCCCAGCTCGCCCTGCCGTGCCTGCTGGGTCAGCAGCTGGGCCTCCAGCCGCTTGCGGTGGCCGTCCTGGTCCTGCAGGAGGCGGCGCAGGCCCTGCAGCTCGGCTTGACAAGCCGCGCCGTCGCCCTGCGTGGCGGAGTCGGCGGCGGCAGGTGCGGGGTCATGCCCGAGCTCCCGCAGGCGCCCGGCGAGCTTCTCCAGATCCTTCTGGAGCTGGGCAGCTCTCTGCTGTGCCTGCTGCGCCTGCTGCTTCGCCGCCGCTGCTGCTCCGCCACCACGCCCGGTCCGCCCAACCGTGCCGCTGGCCTGCGACTTCGCAGACCTTCCCGCCTTCGCGGCCGTGGCGCGCTCCTCCTGGAGCCTGTCGCGGACGCTCTCATAGCGCCGCTTCAGGCGGAGCACCTCCTCGGCCTGCTTCTTCGCGGCCGCCTCCCTCTGCTTCTGCTCCTCGAGGAGCAGCGTGTCCGTCAGGACCACCTCCTTCCCGTTGACTACTAGAGTCCATGTGGGGGGGGTGCCGTGGGTGGGGGGTTGCTCGGCAGCGAGGACGGCGACGCCGCCCTCCAGGCTGTCCAGCGCCGCCTCCCACCGGAGGTGGTCGAGAATGGTGCGCACGTGGGCGGCACCATAGAGGGGGGGAAGGGGTTGGAGCTCGTATCTGCGAGGTTCCGTGAATTCGAGGGGGGGCAGGGGGGCGGCCTGTTGGCCACCGGCCTGGGAGCCGGTGTTCCCGGAGGAGACCCCGTGGAGGTCGGCCTGTGACATCCTGCCCGTGTATCCCTCTCTCCTCCTGTGTGTGTGTGTGTGTGTGTGTGTGTGTGTGTGTGTGTGTGTGTGTGGTTATAAAGTTTTAAGGCGGTGTCGCCCTGCACGGGCAGTAGCACCTCCCCTTCAGTATCGCACTCCCGAAGGATTCCCCAACACGGCGTGACACCGGTTTCGACGCGTACTCTTCGTACCCCTCCCCCCGGCCGCGTCTCTTCAGCGAAGAACCGGGGATAATCGGACCAGGGCTAGCTAAACCCTGGTGGTGTCACGGGTGGGGTTG